>OY292528.1:8019930-8099930 GCA_958496365.1 Subacronicta megacephala
CGTCTGGTGTACTTAACCAGAGAGACGCAGGTTCAAACCCTGCCTGAGATCGAATTTTTCTTTCACTAGAAATTTTCTTTAATTAGAAAATTCATTTCTTTGTGAAAATTTCGCAATATCCAATGCTAAAAAATAATAAAAAATAAGCATAATACGGTAAGGCAACATCGTTCGACATTGAACTACCTGTAAAGGCAGTCGTGTTGGTTGAAAGACATAGTAATGTCTTCAATAGATGGTGCCGACGTCGCCTCAAGACGTAGAAGGTGGAAGAGAAATTCGACATCACAGGCAGTGGTCTCGGTAGCTTAGTTGGCAAAGCGTCTGGTGTACTTAACCAGAGAGACGCAGGTTCAAACCCTGCCTGAGATCGAATTTTTCTTTCACTAGAAATTTTCTTTAATTAGAAAATTCATTTCTTTGTGAAAATTTCGCAATATTTAATGCTAAAAAATAATAAAAAATAAGCATAATACGGTAAGGCAACATCGTTCGACATTGAACTACCTGTAAAGGCAGTCGTGTTGGTTGAAAGACATAGTAATGTCTTCAATAGATGGTGCCGACGTCGCCTCAAGACGTAGAAGGTGGAAGAGAAATTCGACATCACAGGCAGTGGTCTCGGTAGCTTAGTTGGCAAAGCGTCTGGTGTACTTAACCAGAGAGACGCAGGTTCAAACCCTGCCTGAGATCGAATTTTTCTTTCACTAGAAATTTTCTTTAATTAGAAAATTCATTTCTTTGTGAAAATTTCGCAATATTTAATGCTAAAAAATAATAAAAAATAAGCATAATACGGTAAGGCAACATCGTTCGACATTGAACTACCTGTAAAGGCAGTCGTGTTGGTTGAAAGACATAGTAATGTCTTCAATAGATGGTGCCGACGTCGCCTCAAGACGTAGAAGGTGGAAGAGAAATTCGACATCACAGGCAGTGGTCTCGGTAGCTTAGTTGGCAAAGCGTCTGGTGTACTTAACCAGAGAGACGCAGGTTCAAACCCTGCCTGAGATCGAATTTTTCTTTCACTAGAAATTTTCTTTAATTAGAAAATTCATTTCTTTGTGAAAATTTCGCAATATTTAATGCTAAAAAATAATAAAAAATAAGCATAATACGGTAAGGCAACATCGTTCGACATTGAACTACCTGTAAAGGCAGTCGTGTTGGTTGAAAGACATAGTAATGTCTTCAATAGATGGTGCCGACGTCGCCTCAAGACGTAGAAGGTGGAAGAGAAATTCGACATCACAGGCAGTGGTCTCGGTAGCTTAGTTGGCAAAGCGTCTGGTGTACTTAACCAGAGAGACGCAGGTTCAAACCCTGCCTGAGATCGAATTTTTCTTTCACTAGAAATTTTCTTTAATTAGAAAATTCATTTCTTTGTGAAAATTTCGCAATATTTAATGCTAAAAAATAATAAAAAAATAAGCATAATACGGTAAGGCAACATCGTTCGACATTGAACTACCTGTAAAGGCAGTCGTGTTGGTTGAAAGACATAGTAATGTCTTCAATAGATGGTGCCGACGTCGCCTCAAGACGTAGAAGGTGGAAGAGAAATTCGACATCACAGGCAGTGGTCTCGGTAGCTTAGTTGGCAAAGCGTCTGGTGTACTTAACCAGAGAGACGCAGGTTCAAACCCTGCCTGAGATCGAATTTTTCTTTCACTAGAAATTTTCTTTAATTAGAAAATTCATTTCTTTGTGAAAATTTCGCAATATTTAATGCTAAAAAATAATAAAAAATAAGCATAATACGGTAAGGCAACATCGTTCGACATTGAACTACCTGTAAAGGCAGTCGTGTTGGTTGAAAGACATAGTAATGTCTTCAATAGATGGTGCCGACGTCGCCTCAAGACGTAGAAGGTGGAAGAGAAATTCGACATCACAGGCAGTGGTCTCGGTAGCTTAGTTGGCAAAGCGTCTGGTGTACTTAACCAGAGAGACGCAGGTTCAAACCCTGCCTGAGATCGAATTTTTCTTTCACTAGAAATTTTCTTTAATTAGAAAATTCATTTCTTTGTGAAAATTTCGCAATATTTAATGCTAAAAAATAATAAAAAATAAGCATAATACGGTAAGGCAACATCGTTCGACATTGAACTACCTGTAAAGGCAGTCGTGTTGGTTGAAAGACATAGTAATGTCTTCAATAGATGGTGCCGACGTCGCCTCAAGACGTAGAAGGTGGAAGAGAAATTCGACATCACAGGCAGTGGTCTCGGTAGCTTAGTTGGCAAAGCGTCTGGTGTACTTAACCAGAGAGACGCAGGTTCAAACCCTGCCTGAGATCGAATTTTTCTTTCACTAGAAATTTTCTTTAATTAGAAAATTCATTTCTTTGTGAAAATTTCGCAATATTTAATGCTAAAAAATAATAAAAAAATAAGCATAATACGGTAAGGCAACATCGTTCGACATTGAACTACCTGTAAAGGCAGTCGTGTTGGTTGAAAGACATAGTAATGTCTTCAATAGATGGTGCCGACGTCGCCTCAAGACGTAGAAGGTGGAAGAGAAATTCGACATCACAGGCAGTGGTCTCGGTAGCTTAGTTGGCAAAGCGTCTGGTGTACTTAACCAGAGAGACGCAGGTTCAAACCCTGCCTGAGATCGAATTTTTCTTTCACTAGAAATTTTCTTTAATTAGAAAATTCATTTCTTTGTGAAAATTTCGCAATATTTAATGCTAAAAAATAATAAAAAATAAGCATAATACGGTAAGGCAACATCGTTCGACATTGAACTACCTGTAAAGGCAGTCGTGTTGGTTGAAAGACATAGTAATGTCTTCAATAGATGGTGCCGACGTCGCCTCAAGACGTAGAAGGTGGAAGAGAAATTCGACATCACAGGCAGTGGTCTCGGTAGCTTAGTTGGCAAAGCGTCTGGTGTACTTAACCAGAGAGACGCAGGTTCAAACCCTGCCTGAGATCGAATTTTTCTTTCACTAGAAATTTTCTTTAATTAGAAAATTCATTTCTTTGTGAAAATTTCGCAATATTTAATGCTAAAAAATAATAAAAAATAAGCATAATACGGTAAGGCAACATCGTTCGACATTGAACTACCTGTAAAGGCAGTCGTGTTGGTTGAAAGACATAGTAATGTCTTCAATAGATGGTGCCGACGTCGCCTCAAGACGTAGAAGGTGGAAGAGAAATTCGACATCACAGGCAGTGGTCTCGGTAGCTTAGTTGGCAAAGCGTCTGGTGTACTTAACCAGAGAGACGCAGGTTCAAACCCTGCCTGAGATCGAATTTTTCTTTCACTAGAAATTTTCTTTTATTAGAAAATTCATTTCTTTGTGAAAATTTCGCAATATTTAATGCTAAAAAATAATAAAAAATAAGCATAATACGGTAAGGCAACATCGTTCGACATTGAACTACCTGTAAAGGCAGTCGTGTTGGTTGAAAGACATAGTAATGTCTTCAATAGATGGTGCCGACGTCGCCTCAAGACGTAGAAGGTGGAAGAGAAATTCGACATCACAGGCAGTGGTCTCGGTAGCTTAGTTGGCAAAGCGTCTGGTGTACTTAACCAGAGAGACGCAGGTTCAAACCCTGCCTGAGATCGAATTTTTCTTTCACTAGAAATTTTCTTTAATTAGAAAATTCATTTCTTTGTGAAAACTTAAGATCCTTCAACAAATTATAAGAAAACTTAAAAATAATGAGGAATTAAATCGGTAAAGTGGTTTTCAAGTAATGGCGAACGAAGGGAAATAGAGTTTTATTTCCCTACCTATTCTTATAAATTAGTCGACATTGTACAGTCGTAAGCACATCAGTTACACAAAACTGTCAAATTTCTCCAAATGTTGAAAATTAGGTTCAAAATCAACTGAGAAAATTTGACATTTTGTCATAACTTGATGTGCTGGCCACAGTACCTATATGCTAAATATATAATTAGGTAAAACATGCTAATAATTAGGTAAACACATTCTACACCTCGGGGAGTGCAAAATTAAAATTATACAACTTTTAATGGAGCATTGTAACCTAGGTTGTCGGTAAAACCCTCCAAGCCCACAAATACTACTAGTGAATCTTCTCTTACTCATCAACATGTGTTCATAGTGAGAGGAAGCTATTACAATACATTCAAACTATAACCAACTCTTCCTCTGACTTCACCACGGAAAACGGTTACAAAATCTGTGAAAATACAACACGAATATTTGACTGGATGAATGTTGAATTTATTGAAAACTAGCTTCCCGCCCACGACTTCGCCCGCGTGGTATCTTGGCTTTTCTCTACTATAATATGTATGTATTAAACATATAAACCTTCCTCTTGAATCACTCTATCTATTGCTGAAAACTGCATTAAAATCCGTTGAGTAGTTTTAACGATCTAAGCGAACAGACACCGGAGGCAATTTCATTTTATAAAATTTCGGCTCTATTGTTATTCAACTTTTTTATGAGACCATACAAAATATTTGTCACCTAGCCTATTATTACACATTGAACGTAGTGTAGTAGCACTAAAAAACTTTTAATTTTATTATTCCATTTTGCTGGCCGTCTAATATAGTGTCGGATATATGTATATGACTCATACTGAACGGGCTATCCTCATATACTCGTGAGTCACGGGATCTTACTCACTGTTGGGTAAACACTAGGTAAGTGTGTGATAACTCTCGATGGAACGAACAGCCTTGATGTCGAACGAGTGTAGCTATGTGATAAACGCGCCAGATTTTGTCAATTTTTATTTGATAGTGTGTTGGTAGAGATTAAATTTATCGCTTGGACAGACTAAAAATATTTTTTAACAAAAAAGTAAAACCGCCTTCCAGCCAAAACAGTTTTGGAAGTCGGTACCTGTAATTTGGTTGAATTATTTGTTTTGCCACCTCGTTATTTTCATATCATATCATCATAATCAGCCTATAATGTTCCCACTGTTGAGACACAGGTATCCTCTCGGTGAGAAGGAATTCTATAACTTATCATTAATATAGAAAATTAAGCCATGTTAACATAAAAAACGTCAACAGGAAGTGTAGGTAGGGCATCGCTGCGTGAGTCCGTGTGGGGTAGTAGCATAGTAGCGAAGTAGTATTTGTATAGATCCCAGTATAGGCTCGCTTCGCATTGTAAAGGCTTTTCGTTCAATGAGAGATCAGGTTATACTGGTAATTGTAGATAGCCAACGCGCCGAATATCTCGTCGCTAAGTACAGTTCGTTCGACATAACTACGCAACTGGTTTTGCAGTGATCATATTTTTTATATAAAAACAGTGTAAAAGCAATTGGGATCGTAATTTCACTTGGGCTTACTATTTTCCATGTTCATAAATAAAAACACTAAATTATGCGATTTTACCTGCCTGGTAGTTAGGAACGGCAACTTCAGAAGCTCACAGTTAGTTCAAACAAACTGCAATAATGTGCTTACATTACTGTACCCGGTTTCCCGATTTGAAGAGTGAAGATTTGAGACGATTTGAAGCGGCGGCGGCGGTAGTTTAATGGCTAGGGCGTCGGAATTGCGATCGTGTGGTTGCCGGTTCGAAACCCACCCATTGCACTACCGACGTGAACCTACTCGCGACACAAGCATTTAGCTTAGCACGAGGGGTTAACAGGATTACTAATAATGTGCGACCCACATTGCTAGTAAGCTTTTTCTTTTCTAAAGAAAAAAATACCACCGCTTACCATTAGGCAGTGCTTGTTTGGACATCCTTATAGGACAAAAGATAGGTACCTGTTCTTCCTATTACTCAAAAACCCCAGAACATATTTAAATGACCAATAAACGACTAAACAAACTCCGAAGACTTCTCGGAAGATAAAAATATATTGAACGTTATTGGCATAAGAATAAGCTTGGAAAGAAAACCGCAGTTATTAATAGGTGATATAAAAGTCCCTTGCGATAAATATTATGGTGGCCATAAAGGGTGGACAAAGGGAGTTCGACGACTCGATCGGTGTTTGTTTCCAATGTACTTGTATTGAACGCTTTGTTTGTGAGTGATTCAGGGACATAAAACGCATTAATTAACATCAGAATTTGCAAGGTAAACATCAGTTGGTTTAAGAATGTGTATACATTAAAGCTCATCGTTATCCCTAAGTGTCGAATGTCTAAACTTACAACTGATGTTAGCGTTTGCTTTTTTAAAATCGATTTTCATCAAACATAGCTTAGAACACTCCCGACTAATTCACCTTTCAAAATCAAAATCGGTTCATCCGGTCGGGAGCTACGATGCCGATTCACAGGGGTGAAAAAAACTCATGAAAAATCAAAAGGAGGCTTTAACAAAACTGCAATAGAGTTATTATGGTAAGTTATAACTTTTATCCGCAACGCAAGAGGTATTCGCCAGTACCCGATTGACGTACTACCTACTACCTATACGATAATCCTATTGTTGAATACTATTAAGTATCATAAGTATCGCTCGGAGCCACGGAAATTCATATTAAAAAAACCCTTCATATTAATAATACCTCTCGGCATTTTACCGCTGTCGGTAGCTTATATCGCTTATATTTGGTAACTAACTGTAAAGTATATCGTGTCGTTACACAATGGAAACACGCGCTCAAGCCGATGCACTGACCCCATAGCACCTGCTGACCTTGCGACGCCGCAAGCTCTAACATTTGTTTGTTACACAACTTGTTTCACGTTATATTTATTGGAGCCTTTGGTTCTGTAGCAATAATTTATTTATATTCAATCAGTTTATTTTATTAAAGGAAAAATTCGACTGGTTGTCGGTTAAATACAACAGACGCTATGACCAACTAACCCACCGCGAATTCCACCCGCCAAAGCAGAAGCGGTTAACTTGGTGGACAAAGTATAGTAGGTACTTTAAAAAAAAAAAAACATTGACTTGTCAAAATGTCTTAACGATCATATTGTCACGCCTGACTCCTATGGGGTTAGGCAGAGACTATAGATTGCCACTTGCTTCATCTACATTAATTAATCTCTTCATGCATGACCGTCGGTTTAGGGTGCTTGGAACCTGGCCTTTTTTTTCTTGGATCTATATACCTACAGAAATAAATATACCTATGGTTTGCTAGTGTCTACTCGTTAACCATCAAGCAAGCAATCACCCATTTGCCACCTTAGTGGCATAAAATAACTTGAAAAATATATGTAAAAAAAAACTTATCTAATAACTACATACCTACTTACTTGACCATGACTCGATCAATTAATTTACACAGGTATAAGTACAAAAGATGACGTCACATGTCATGGTCACACTCCTGCTGTTATTTTCTAAGGAGTTGAGTCATGCTTTGTGAATTAATAACGATGTAATACCTAGGTATATCTACGAAATCAAAAATACTTAAGGGGCAGAAAACAAAATTAAAGAATTTTTTAACCACGGATTTAGGCAGGTAAAAACCAGTAAAAATCTACATGCATCACATGACGCTGATCTCCCTGAAGGGTTGAGAAGTGTGTTAATATGATGAAATGATAGTGATGAAATGATATTTTATTTCTGTAAATAGATCTTTTAAGACACTTTTACAAGTCGTTTTTTTTTAACTAGATGGCGCCGACGTTTCCTATCTGACGACCTCTGAGAAGAAACGTCAAAACAAACTCAGAGAATCATGGTCTCTTTTAAATTCCGAAAATAGTTATATTATATGCGAGTTCAATGTAGGGCAAAATCTGGACAGGCCGTTTGAAGAAAGAACCATACCAGCTTTGAGTTGACCTGTCCTTACTGACGGCACGCATACATCAGTCATCGTGTAGCTCAACCATTTTATAGGGAGCCCAATATTGCCCTTATCATCATTATCAACCCATTACATTGTCCCACTGTTGGAGACGGATTAGGCTATAGTCTACCACGCTACCTTACTGAGGATTGGTAGACTTCAAACGCCGTCAAGAAGTCTAACAAAATCAGCAGCAACAAAATGTTAGTTGAACTATAATAAGATATTAAAAGTTAAAAGTGTAGTGTGACTACATATATTAAAAGTGTGGTTCAAGGGTCTGCAACGAACTAGAAGTTACCAGAAAAATAATACAAACAGCTATTGTATTACCCTCTCTACACAACAAGAAAACAAACTATTTCTTCGTAAGCGTAACATCTTTTGTACTTAACGAATGGTTTTACTTATCTGATGTTGCAAAATGGCGCCTTTTGTTGTAAGTACTTACTTATTATTTTTATGCTTTGCCATTGTATTTCTGAAGCACTTCTGTGAAATAATAAATCAGAAATCTCGTAGTCATTTTACTTTACTGAATCGAACCGATTGGTACTTTGTGTTCCAGTTAATAAAATTACTTTTAACAAAAAAGTTAAACCGCCTTCAAAAAATAATAAAATAATTTTGTCTAAAACAGTTTGGGAAGTCGGTGACTTCTATTTGAGTGGGTCTTTTGTTTTCGTCACCGACTTCCCAAACTGTTTTAGACAAAATTATTTTATTATTTTTTGAAGGCGGTTTAACTTTTTTGTTAAAAGTAATTTTATTTTATAATTTTTAGTGGAAAGTTTTGTTTAGAAGTACTTGTTAGCCAACTAAACGCACTGCTCCAATAAGACAGCGATGTTTCGGAGTAAACGATAATATCATCGATGTAAACAATTTTTAGATTTTTGTTGATATTTTCAAAACTACTCAACTGATTTCGATAAAATTTGAACGGGACCACCTCTGAAGTATAACCTACCAAACAAAAAAACAATCATTAAAATCGGTCTTCAATTGGCGGAGATATCGCGTAACAAACATACAAAAAAAAAAAAAAAAAAAAACATACAGACGAATTGAGAACCTCCTCCTTTTTGAAGTCGGTTGAAAATGCAAATTCAAGGAACTAGGAGATTTCAAAATGTAACTTTCGAAGCACTAATTTAAGTAGCTATAAAATGTCGTTTTCTCATAATTACACCACTATGGCAAAAAAGGCACATTTTTTAAGTGCCAAATTGTATAGGTACAAATGTCTTATTCTCTTACTAAGTAATTATGCATACTAGTATAGTATAAGATAACATAACATACCATCACACCTGTATTCCCCGAAGGGTTAGGCAGAGGTGCACTAAATGTACACCCACATTTCGCCGGTATGTTTGGGTCCCATGTAATAGGGGGCGACCCTATTGCCATTCACCGGGCACAAATCCAGACTCCGAGCTGCTACTGAGAATTTCATAGAAAAACTCAATAACACTTTGCTCGACCTGGGGATCGAACCCAAGACCTCTAGCGTAGCAGTCACGATTGGGACCACTAGACCAACGAGGCAGTATAAGATATACCTACTTATTTTCGAAATAACAGATACTACAAGCTAAATACCAAGTCAACTAAATACTTCAAAAGCTTTATAGGTTAACCATTTTTTTTAAACACACTTCTCAATAAACACCATCATAAATTCCAGTTACATGTCAACAATACAATTTCCGTCCCAAATACCTAGCGATCATCCGCGCATAATCTGCGTGTACGCATGTTTGTTGAACCGTTAGCGACGCACGCTGCTTGTACCAGTGTTAATTCTGTAGGTTCAGTCGTCAGCACATAAGGTTACGAAATCTGTAATTTTTTACTTTTCTTTAAACCTTAAAATGTTAGTGATTCAGTTCAATATCGAATAAAAAAAATGGACAGTTTGTGGTAACCTGATGCGCTGATGACCGTACAAACACATTCACTTCCTATATTAACGGCACACACACACATTCACTTCATTCATTCATTTTCTAAGTCCACACTAAACAAGCACGGTGGACTATTATTATAACGATGACAAGTCAGTTCTTATATGCCACGTCAAACCGGATTCTAATTTGGATAACATTTGAAATTTTTAATCCTGAATTCCTGATCTATTAATTATCTTTGACATCATAATGCATAATTCTCATGCTGATGGAACTAATTGCAAACAGCATAAGCATTTTTATTTAAAAGAGTATCTATGAAGTTTTTTGTCGGCTTTTCTCAATAATAGCTTGGGCATTTCAAAAGTACAGTCGCCAGCACATCCAAAATAAATCGTAGCTAGTCCAAAATAAATCGAAGAAGAATAAAATCCAATTCAAATTAGGGCTTCATGGTGGATTATTTATCCTGTTTTAGACGATAGGATCTGATCTAAAATCATTGTCCATTTACTATCTAAAAGCCTGATAAGGTTCTCTCATAGTGAGTTCAGGCTGTCAAATCAAATATTTTATTTCAACTAGACCATTTTTTCAGGTACGGTACAGCACATCAAGTTACCACAAAATGTCAAATTTTCTCAGATGATTTTGAACTTAATTGTAAACATTTTAAGGTTTAAAATCATTTCGAGAAATTTTACAGTTTTTTATAACCTGATGTTCTGGCGACTGTACACACAGCTTACACTAAACAAACAAAGTATATACGTCATAGCTTCACTTCATATTGCAGCATATTATATAAGTTTATAATCTTATATTTGACAAACGGTTAGCAAGACACGTTTACTTACATGTGAGTTACAGAACACCATAGTTAGCACCTTAACCGTGTTTGTAGGACATCGTAATGTGTCCACAAGGCTCAATTTATTAAGGTGTTGTTATGGGACTGTGTTTATGTAATACAGCTTGTCGTACCAACCTTCACAAGCAACCTATTCCTTTTCTAAACTAAAATAGAATAGAATAAATTTATTACTCAACCGAAAGTTATCAAATAAAGGTATTGAAGCGGCAGTAGCCTAATGTCTAGGGCGTCGGACTTGCGATCATGTGGGTATCGATTCGAATCCCGCCCATTGCACTACCGACGGGAACCAACTCCTAATACAAGCATTTAGCTTAGCACGAGGGGTTAACAAGATTACTAGTAATTGCCCACATTGCTGGTAATATATAGGTTTTTAAAAACATATACAATAAAGGTGCCGTAAACCCCTGAATAAATAAACTTTTGCTTGTGTGAATTGCTACGCAATTATACTCATTAAGCCTCGTTTTTGCGCAAAAAAATACTTACAATCAAGCTTATTGTACACTAACTTTACTGCCGAAGATCACTGCGTCACAACCAATTATGTACATATTTACTTAACAGTAAAGATGCTATAGCAGAATAGGTATGGCATTATGTATAATCGGTAAAGGAATTGGGTAACTACCGGAACAGGCAATTTTTTCGAAAATTAATTGCTCTGCTTCAGTCATCAAACCAATCAATGAAACATTGTTGTTTCAGCAATAGAATAGAATACCATGACGGTACATGCGTCAAGTTCGAATCTAGACACTGTTGCCTAATAAGATTTAGGCTGTGTTCAAACCAAACGTATTGTCGGCCGCTGACTGTGAGTATGCTCCAAAGCGACAACGGACTACGTAATAGCGTAAGTCGGTTCGGTGTGAACGACAAGTTAAATATATATGGAAAAGCGATAAACTACGTAAAGCGCGCTCACAGTCAGCGGCCGACAATACGTTTGGTGTGAACACAGCCTTATTGCTGGATATGGTTGCAAACGTAACGTCAAAAATGCTAGAAATTACGGAAAAAAGTTATTGAGTTCACTAGACACAAACTGTAATGGGAGATAATGATCAATAAAATTTAGAGTCGCTGCATTGTAGAGGTCTCTCATCTTTCAGTTGAATTATACTCATAATTAGATACACAACACAAGTTTCTCGTTCCTAAGATCGGAGTACGAAGCTGTGTGGAGTACGTTGAGAGGAGTACGGCCAATTATATTAAAACTGATGATGCACTTGTGTGGCCGACTGTATAATATAAGTACATAAGCACTAAAACTACTTGCGAGTTTCTACGAGCTTTATGCAATACTTGAAGCCTAATTGAAAATAGTAAGCGCTACAACATTATGTTGCACATGTACTAACTGCGCCAGACACCAAAAAATATATTTAAATACAATAAGAACTTACCTATTATGAAAACGACGATTTTGATTAATTATACATACGTATATCAAAAGAAAAATAAGGGATATTTACAATCTAATTCGCATTGTTTAAATAGATAATAATCTTTCAAAAAAATCTCATGATTCAGAAATATGCATAGGTACGCACGGCTACGCATCAAGCTATACAAAACCAGTTTACGCTGGCCTCTTATTGTTTGAGAAGCCTATACAATGCGAGATCAGTTTAAACTGGATTTTTATAAGTTGACCTGTAGCCGTGTGTACGTAACATTTAGATGTTTCTAGAAATCAAGTTTTGGGTTTATGTATGTTTGCGTAACTGTTCAATATTTCAGTTTCAAATAGTTTCACAGAATTCATTAATTTATTTTAATTTCCATTTAATATCGTTGTAATTATTAGGACGGATTGAATATTAAAGTATGTAGGCCCTATTGTTAAAATTTTACTATATACCTACGTCCAGTGACGCACGTTAGTAGAACAGTCAAGATGTCTCACGAACTTTCTAGAACATTCGAAGAAACATGTACAGAGTTTCGAGAGAACGCGCGAGACTCGCGTGTCTAATAATAGGTCAAGGTCAGCGCACGAATACAATAAATGCGCAAGTACCTACTAGCTGTTTGTAGTGATCGGGATTATACATTCTAGAATCTACATGGCCTGTATAAATATCGGGCGTGAGGGCCATACAGGGCAGTTCAGGTTTGAAGATGGCGCAGTGAACATCGAAGTGAACTTGGAATTGATTAACAGTGCAAATGTGTAGTGTGAAGTGAACTCGTATTGTGATATTACAGGTAATTTGTTTTGTGAGTTTACTTGTTTTAATTAAAGTGTTTACTTGTTTGTTGGTTAATTTGGTGTAAATTCATTTAACCCGAACCCCAGCTCGTAACAATTTGGTGTCAGAAGTAGTGGGATAAATATGCCAGTTTTACCAAAGGAAGACACGGACGGTATTCGTACCAGAAGTCAGCGGAAACTGGAGATGACTATCCACCTATTAAGAGCTCTTCCAGCACCAGCCATTGCCTTTTCAGCCTTATTGGCAACTAAGGCTGTCGTGTGCTGGCGACCGTCCGCGTCTTTCTTTGGTAAAACTGGCATATTTATCCCACTACTTCTGACACCAAATTGTTACGAGCTGGGGTTTAGGATAAATGAATTTACACCAAATTAACCAGCAAACAAAAAAACACTTTAATTAAAACAAGCAAATACACAAAACAAATTACCTGCAATGTCACAATAAGAGTTCACATCACACTACACAGTTGCACTGTTAATCAATTCCAAGTTCACTTCGATGTTAACTGCGCCGTCTTCAAAACTGAACTGCTCTGTCTGGCCCTCACTACCAGTATTTATACGGGCCACGAAGATTCCAGAACAGAACAATCGCGATGACAATATAAAATGCTTGTATTGACGCGCACATTGTGTTCGTGCGCTGACCTTGAACTGTATTTAGACACGCGAGTGACGCGCTTTCTTTCTGAACTTTCTACATGCTTCTACGAATATTCTAGAAAGTTCGCGAACGGTCTTTATTGGGCCATAATAGATTTAATCATATATTACGAAGATTACATAAATGGAGTTGTAAAACATCTCATTGATATTATCACCTTATCATTTTCGCTTATCAAACATGGCAAAGGTTTTAGAGATAAAACCAGTTTTTAAGCTAAATTCCGACCTGCTATTGGGTTTTTTTTTATATAACGGCGGCATTGGCGTAGTAGCTGAGTGATTGATCTATGCGTCACGGTTTGCGGGTTCGATTCCGGTCGGAATAAATGTTTATTTGACTTACAGATAGTTGTTTCGGATTTGGGTGTATGGGTGAAATCGAATTTTAGGTAATGTTTAAAAAAAAATAACAATTTTATTTATTCGACCTGGTACACCTTTAGCGCGACTTGAAATAATTTTGTCGTCCTTTATCTCGTGCTGAAAGTATGGCTAAAGACGACATGATGGGGCGATAAAATTTTATTGGGGCATGCAGGTTAGCCCCCTGGACGTCAGTTTAAGGACGCCAGTGATCTCACAACTAGACCTAATGAGGATTAAGTAAGAAGTGGAAAAATAGATATAGATCTCACAGCTAATGATAGCCAGATCCCATATGGAGTTCAAAGCTAATCAGGTGACGATAAGAATACTTAAGACTATTATATCAAGCTATAGTTTGTCATTATAAGCTGACCGCTTCCTGTACGGAAAGCCTATACAATGTGAGACGAGCTTATACCGGAAAAGTAGCTTTAGTATCTTGCCAAAATACTTACCTAACTAATTCCACATTTCATTTTATATTTATGATTTTCGCAACAAAAAATGTTCACGAAACTTCCATGATCGTTCAACAATGAGCTAAAGCATCCATTGACGATCGACAGCCCGATGCGCGTACGCAACAAGCGCTCAATACTGATTAAATAAATATACATAACAATAAAATTCGTTAACAACACGTTAGCGGGATTCAAGGTCAACACCCTCTATCACCAAGAAATCAAAGTAATAAAAACGGCAATAAATCCACGGGCCACAATAGCCCTTTGAAAGGGCCCAACAGTGCGTCATTGAGCAGCAGGAAGGGCCGGAAGTCACAGGTACCGCTTCCGGTTTCGATGCATTCAAATCTCGAACAGTACTGATGGTAGATAATTATTTTAATGGTAGGTATATAATATTAATTACGAATATTCGTACTTAATAAGACATAGATATTTAAATATTTATCAAATGGATATTCAAACGGTGAAAAGGCCGAAAGACTAAAGATGAAATTATGTGTGTTATTTATTTATGGCAATTATGTTTATGCATGAATGAAATGTTATCAAGATAGAAACCGGCTCTACTAAGTTACTATGAAGCTTACCTAATTAAAATCACACAGAAGGCCAATATACATATTAAACGGTCGCCAATCAATTTATTGGCAGAAACCACAATTGCTTAACCTCGACAATTTTACAGTAAAATATTAATTACGCCTAATTTAATTATGAATTCATTTGCACTAGTAATTGTGGTTGAAAGCCAATTTGTAACTACAAATAATTTTGGAATTTTGTGTGCATTATTATCAAAATGTCATAATTATTGCAATGGTTCGGTTAATTATCCAAAGGTCGAGCATAGCGTTATTGGGTTATTCTATGAAATTCCCAGCAGCAGCTCGGAGTCAGGATTTGTGCCCTGCTACTGGCAATAGGCTCGGCCTCATTACATGAACCAAAACATACCGGTGAAATGTGGGTGTAGATTCGTTCACCTCTGCCTAACACTTTGGAGAATGCAAGCGTGATGGTATGTTACCACAACCATGTTACTGCTGGATCCCATCAAAGGGAGATACACGCTTCCTTTTTTAAGGTGACGTAGTTTCCTGTACCTAAACGTTCGGGTAATACAGGCGAGATGGTGATAGGAAAAAAAAGAAAAAAAAATAAGTTTTTTCAATTACATACTTTCACATCACAAACGTGCAAATTTTATATACTGAACTTGCCACAAACATAGCCATAGCTGCCCTGTAGATAGCAAATAAGTCCTTGAACTGATTGATAACAAACTGATATGAGACGTGACAGTAAACACACATCGATGATTGGTTATCGATGTAAACGCAGCGTTGGGGCAGCTTGGCGTTCCGAATTTTTAAATTTATATTTGGAACGAAATTTTAGAATACATTTTCAAACACTTCATTCATATTGAAAGGCTATTAAGCTTAGAGATTTTAAAAGAGATTAGAAATAGGTGTTAATATTTGTTTTTATAGACCCTAATACTTTTATTTTAAGTACCCTCGACGTTTCTTGCGGAATACTTCTCGGTCTTCTGTGTCGTCTTCTTTCTCTATCTTTCAGTTCTCTTCTCTTATGTAACCGTTCTATATTATGAGACATGGATGTTTTGAGACTTGATTATTTTGCTACTAGAACTTTTTAAAATGAAGTTATTTTGCTACTTGGAGTTTTCGAGATTTGGATCTTATGAGATATCCACGTTTTACACCCTTAAAGTTATTTTGCAACTTGAATGTTTTGAGACTAAATCTCAAAAAGGTCTTAATGGTGTGTGAAATCTCTTTATTATTATTAATAACCGTCGTTTCTAGTATCAATATAGACATAAATCTCTTCCGATGACAAAGTACCTATTTTGGTCCAAATAAACAACTATCCTATAAATTTATGTCAGTTTACTTATGAAAATAAATTAAACCTTATAAAACTGGTAACTACGTATAATATTATTTAGAGCACCTTGAAGCGCAATAAATTAGAGGACATAAGAACGGTGTAGCCCGCATTATGTGGTTGATTAAAAAACCCGTGTAACCATAAAAACACCTTTCCTAAAGCAATTTATGGGGGAAAAGTAAACATTCACCTCACGTACGCAGATCAACAATGGGAGATATAATGGACTTCTGTTAACAAACACACAAAGAAAAATAAATCTTATGCCAAAAAAATACAGTTTAAAATTCATTGATCCTTTTTGTGAATCTAAATAAATAATAACACTGTATGGCGTTGTTCGTGTTTCATGAGAATCTTTTTTAAGTATAAAGAAATAAAGTACGATTTGGATTATCATATATTTTTTGAGAGATTTTGAACAGGAAAACACATTCTGTACAGTAATAAGAACTTAATCTCGAGGGGTAAAAGACAATTTTTGGTTGTATGAAAATTTGGCGACTTGAACAATACCCATACAATTTAACACCTTTGGACACGATGTAACCTGACACAAATGGGCTTTATAATTTTGAAATGCTCCCGATTTTGTATGGATTTTAATTTATTTTATAATGTTCCAAGACCTTATCTGAAACAGTTTAAATGCGGGTTTGGGTTATTCACTGAGGGTTCCGTTAAAAATGCATGTTATTTATTAAGTATATCAACATTGACATAAATCTCTTTCAAAGAAAAAAAACCTATTTTATAATCCAGATAAACGACTATCCTATAAATTTATCCTAGAAGAAATATTTATCGAACCTTAATAAGTACATCTTTAACATAAAAATAATAATATAATTAGTAGTGACGATTTTGACATGATTTAATAATTTTAATTGATATTCCTACATAGGTAACCTTCGAGCAACACGGTATACATAACATACCATCACGCCTGTATTCCCCGAAGGGTTAGGCAGAGGTGTACTTAATGTACACCCACATTTCGCCGGTATGTTTGGGTCCCATGTTATAGGGGGCGAGCCAAGCACAAATCCAGACTCCGAGCTGCTACTGAGAATTTCATAGAAAAACTCAATAACACTTTGCTCGACCTGGGGATCGAACCCAAGACCTCTAGCGTAGCAGTCGCAATTGGGACCACTAGACCCACGAGGCAGTCAGTAATTTATATTCCTATTACCTAATTCTTTATAATTTATAATATTCTTTATAATATTGAAGCGGCGGTAGCCTAATGGCTAGGGCGTCGGACTTGCGATCATGTGGTTGCCGGTTCGAACCCCACCCATTGCACTACCGACGTGAACCCACTCGTAACACAAGCAATTAGCTTAGCACGAGGGGTTAACAAGAATACTAGTAATGTGTGACCCACATTGCTAGTAAGCTTTAAAAAAAATTGTTGTTAAAAATTAGGTACGGGTGTCAATTACCGACAACGTTTCAGGTTTCCACGACACATAATTTCCTTGAATATGTATTGACTCTAAAAGACAAATACAAATAGACGGTGTTTTTTTTTTCAAGTTAAAGAACCCTAAAATGCATAATATGGTTCCATTGTATTATTAAAACATTTTTCGTATGATGTCATGAAAGGTGTAATTTTAAAATTGGCTAATTTACTACAAAACCTTTTTAAGTTAAATCTTTTTATTTTTAATAGAACTATGAAAATAATTTATATGTAATATAATAAAAAAATAGCAAATGATATTGAATGATTTTTCCTTTCTTAAAGACATGGGATTGAAACGATATTTGAATAAGAAATATGTACATATATCTATAAATGTATTTGGAAGCACGGCAGTGCTCCCGGTCAAGACGAGCCGAAAGAAAGCAGGGCACTGCCGCTCGATATTACTATCCACGGGTCTTATTTGAATAAAAAAATATTTTATCTATTAAAACGTACCCATTTGCCCCTCAGTTGCCACGTAGTCCGGAATCGTTGGGCCTCTTACACACAACTTTTCACAAATCAACACTAATAGATATATCATAACATTTCACTCGTCAGATTTCATTTGCACTCATTTTTGTCACTTCGGTGAATTAACCTTGAAATAAAACAAAAACTATAATTATTGAAAAAGAAAATAAAAACTAAGTACCTAAATACACTTGTAAACTTAAATTATGTATAACCAAAAAAATAAAATGTAAATAAATTTGTTGAAAATAATAAAAATTCGAATAATGAAAATGAAATATATTTCTTAATATTAGAGTGAACGGTTTGGTAAACTTGGTTAAAATAATTAACATTAGAATAAAAAGCCAGTAAAATGAAAAGAATCTTAGGTTTGACATTTTAATTCCTACCCATCACCTATTAATCGACAGCATAATTTTCAGGTTTTACCACCCGGTAAATAGGATAACGACTTATTAATAGGTTTATGAGCACCCAAAGTAGGTACGTAGTATCGTCTCATAATAGCCATATCATAACAAACCAGACTGTTATGATAACTAACCATAATACACTACCTATAACAATCTACCGGCTGTTTTGTTTAACGCTCCGAATCAATCTACGTTTCACAACTGACAGTAAAACATTTCTTTATATAGATGCGTTTAGTCACGTACTTCAACTAAAAAAATATTTAAGGTTGAATTTTGATGGGAGTTCTTTTAGGATGAGAAGCTATCACGCCATAGTTGTAGCTGCGAAAATAATTCTGCGGGTATTTACGCCTTTATTTCATAAAGGATAAGTCAGAGTTGTAGGTGCTGCTGTTCAACCAGACAACCACGGTTCAACGGTATGTTTAGGCCCCATGTTATAGGGGGCGAGCCTCTTGCTCTTGATGTAATATTGGGCACAAATCTAAACTTCGCGCTGCTATTAGAAATTTCATAGAAAATCCCAACAAATTTTGATCGAACGCGGTTACGACCAAAATAGGTACTAATGAGGCAGTTGCATCAACAATTAAAATGGTTACAAACTGAACTTCTTATGCAGAATAGATAAATGCATATTGACAATACTAATTTTTACTTCAAAAGTCACATTTGGTTTGGATTTGTATCAGCTATCCGCATTTTATCAATAAAAAGTCATTACTTAAAGGAAGCACTGCAGACGTAACGGACTAAACACTACCTGTCTATGGAAACATGGTTTGGTAAAATTAGTGCTTTGAGTAGTAATTCAGTTACAAATAAACGTACTACAAACTTGGTAGGGACTGTTAATTTTTTGTTCATTAAGGTGACTTTAGACTAGGTACGCTGCGAACATAAAACATATTATTTTGTCTGCATCTGGTATTGGTAGTAGGTACTAAGTGTAGTCAAAATAAAATAATAAAAAATAAATTAAAAATGTCTTTATTGTGCCAAAAACAATACAGGTACAGTAAGCAGATAAAGCCCTAGGATTCCCTGTGTCGTAGGGTCTAGTCTCTTTCCGTCCTGTTACACAGAACTAGGCACAAATAGGTGTACGTGCAAATTAATTGGACATAAAGTAAAATAAAAAAATAATGAAAATAAAAAAGTTAACATAACAATAAGATATGGTTTATGTAGGTGTGTGTGCGTGCGTGCGTCTGCGCGCGCGTGTGTGTGTGTGTGTGTGTGTGTGTGTGTGTGTGTGTGTGTGTGTGTGTGTGTGTGTGTGTGTGTGAGTGTGTGTAAGTGTGTGAGTGTGAGTGTGTGAGTGTGTGTGTGTGCGTGTGTGTGTGTGCGTGTGTGTGTGCGCGTGGGTGTGTGTCCGTGTGTGTGAGCTTGCGAGTGAGTGCGCGTGTGTGTGTGGGGGCGTTCAATTGTTTGTATGTGTGTGTATGGTCATGGGTATGTTTGTCAGTAAGTCAGAACTTTATTTTGGTATGATCAGAATGGCCTCTGTTTGAGCATAGTCTAAACTGAGTAACCAATTGCAAACTATACCTTTGCAAGCCTTTTTGAGTAAAGTAGCTATTTTTAGCTGGCCATCCAATTTTCAATAAATGTAAGGTCCCATAAAAAAGAAAGACCTTTGGCCAATCGACTTATGACATTTCACTGTCTCCCACTTCCGTAAGCGTTTGGAGCGCGATGTAGCTATCTTACTCACGCTACTTTTGTGGAAACGTAGGGTTACAGCCAGAATGTACAACTGTCGAACCCTAAGTTATAAAAAGTAAATATTGTATAAAAAGTGGATTTTAACCTCGTAGACAAGAACACGGGTTTCTAAAATTAAGCTTTTGGTAATGTATCCCAAGAACAATGTAAATGCATTCACCAGCAACTGTAGCTGGCATTGCAGGGTACTTAAGAAAATCCATTGTTCCTCAGACAAAGAAAGAAACAATAGCATCTTTCCCCAAGAATTAAAAACCTTTTACAACTTAAAATCGCCCTTAAATCTTTGGATGCATCTGAACAGCCCCTAAACAGCGAGCAAAAACAATAAGAAGCCATCGGCCGAGAGTTCACTGTTCGAGAATAGAACACGTTCTAAATATAAACCGGCCGTTAGTGAAGCGCCGCGGGAACATACGTTCTAAATATAAACAGTTTTTAAATTTTCAATTCTGTCGTTTTGTCATGTTCAAGGTCGTTTCCCGAAGATTTAAAAAATTGTTTCTTTTTTAACATCTGGCACACATCAGATATCCAAGAAGTTTTTAACAGACGATAAAATTCAAAATAGCTTCTATTGTAATAGGTACTTATGTAAACAAACTGAACTTGATCTCTGCTTAGATTTATAGATCCACATATCTGTCTCAGCCTTGCTGCGCAATCAAGGATCGAGAAGGCGTTTTTATTAAATGGATTCCATACGCAATTAATTCAAATGTCAATGGATAGTAATTGGCGATCTTCTGTTTGCTATCGACAAGCTGGCAAAAGCCATTACTTTCGGTTTTCTTTACTATTGAAAGTTGTTCGTATTCTAGCAAAACAATGCATGCCTTGAGGATTTAGTAGTAATTTGTTTATTGCGGATATTCAGACAGAAAAGTGTGTTTGAAATCGGGAAATTATGTCAGGTGAAATTAAACAAAGGAAGTTAATATATGCATGATAATGTTACCTACATTTTGTTCACGGATTTCGCAAATTTGTAATACGGTAGCAATATCTTAAATCGTTCTTACATTTCGTGAGTTTAAAGGTTTCAGTCTCCCGAAACTGTTTTATTGAAAACGATAAAATAATTGACTTCTGAAATTTAATTACACTAGTACTTGAGCACTCTACTTTATCATACAAAATTATTGGAGCACATACCAACATATGTCTTTCAATAATGAAACCCAGTCAGCGTTTACCGCTTCAATACTATCCAAGAATCCGAGCTATAAATCCAATTACCTTAGACAAGACCATTTTTCCTTGCTCGTTAAATAAGCTTTAAATATAGAATTGACGAATCTTGCGCTAAGCACTCAACGCTAAATATCCCTTATCCTGTTGACAGACAGACAAATTGGTTTTCTAAATCCTACCGCTGTTTTAGACACCCAGTGCTAAATGAGCCGTGACACAAATTAAACCATTTGAAGTCAGGGATTTTAGTAAACTGGTCTTGTTTATCTAAATTTGGTTAAGAAATGATCCCCTTATGGTTTGTGAAATTGTCGGGTGTCTGTTACATGTAAATTTAGACTGGAAGTGATATTTTCTGTAGCTTCCTCTACAATACTTAGACAGTACTGCTTTTAGTCAAAATGTATTTATTATGTCTGGCGACATCACACTCATCACGCTTATAGGCAGTACAATGCTATCGTTTGGCTTTTTGTATTTGGTATATATTTAAATAAGTACCGATGAATAACAATGCACTAACTCATTCGGTTAAATATTGTTATCTGAAATCGAGGTTTTAGAAGCCAGACAGAAAATAACTAAATAAAAAGAAAATCAGGATAAGTTAAAGCTGAAATATGAGAAATGAAAGTCTAATGAAGAAAAATTAAAGAGACTAGACATATTTTTAAATACTTATGGCTTTTTAATGAACCGTGTTTCTCTTAGCTTTTGTAATTTATTTCAAAGCGAAAACAACCTAATGTTGCCACATATGAAAGTGAACGTTCAAATCTTAATAAAAAATCTACTAGAGACAAAAAAACTATGACAATAAAATCGACCATATTTTTTGTGACACATTTTGTGTGTAAACAAAACTTGGGATGCGGGATATTAAAATGGTAGATGGGACATGTGATGGGGACAGTTTTTCTGGTCACAAAAACTAACAAAACTAGTTGTTGACTGATATAAATCATTTAATTGCAGGTTGCATGTCTCCGATTGATGCAGTAGAAAGAATAATGGATAAACATTTAAATACACAGATAAAGAAGCCTATTTTGAAATATTGTGAAGTGCTAAGGGACTCTAGAATGACAATGAACGTCTTATAAACCATATAGACTTGATTTAAATAGAAACTGACTACAATGCTTACGAACCATAATAAAATACACAGTATATTAGTAATTCATTTGACGTTGATCTCAAGGGAATAGGCAATAGAAGTTCAACGGCGCATCTTAAAGAGACATAACAATAAGGAGATCTTCATAATCTCATCCATAACAATGATATTCCTGATACAACGCTGGCTAAGTTTGAATTGAAGCTTCGGTGGGCAATCTTACAGCATCTAATCATTGTTCTTACCACTATAAAACTCAAACTATACAATAAAAACTTACTTAGCGAATAAATAACGGTGTTAGGAATACTTCACATTAATTCCAGTGGGTGTCATCACTTGGATTCGAAACGGTTCTTAAAGTATACTTAAGAGTGACAGGTACAAATATTTTTCAAAGAAAGTGCGCACCGGTGGTCCGGTGTCCGGTACCTGCTGTGGTTTTCTTAGATTCTTTTGTTAAACATTCACTGTTATAAAATATCAATTTAATATGAATGCAAGAATGTTTTGATTTTTTCTAAATGTATTGACTCATTTATTTACCCTGCATATACGCCTAGCATACCCAATTATACAATACAATATATATGCAATTGTGGACATTTTAAAACGACTTTGACCGTCCTTTATAATATCAGAATCACAGCTGATCGAAAACTCAAGTAAATGCCAGACTGCAGGCACAAAATGAACAGTACCACTAAAATCCACCTAAAAAAGGACCAATAAACCAAACATACTGTTAATAAACGCAACGGTACGGCACCGTACGGTATCAGGCTGAGTACACACCAAGGAAAATATTGACCAATGTTAATTGATACTTGTTTTATCAAACATCACCGTCCAACATTAGAAACAAGCAGTATCGTATTCACATATACAACCTGCTTTTTATCAACAAAGGCAGACTAGTGGACTCCATACTTCAGAACTTCTACTTCGGCAAAAATTATCATCATTGGATATTAAGCCGACTAAATGTGAAAAAACTGAATTTTCATCTGTTGAAACTAACATGGATTGCAAAAGTAAGTTCGGATACATAATACAAGTCCATAGAAAAAAATGAAGAAATCCATCAATTCTAACCTATATTTTTATTATTATGATCATCCTCATCAACTACAGTCACAAATACTTTTAACAAGGCTATTAAAAGCTAGTTTACGATATAAAAATCCGTGTTCAACTATTGTTCTTGCTCAACATCAGTCATCTAGTGAACAACCATCTTAATCCTTTTAATTGGACAGGATCTCTAACGGGACTTGACCCCTAAATGTCCAATCGTCGGTTTTAATTTTATTGGAACTGGTTTGGAGAAGCGTCGTATCACGGTCATGGAAATGAAATGCGTGTTAACGACCACGGTTGGTTTTATTCCCTTCTTGTCTTCAAGATTTAGTCTATAGGTACTTACTGTTGCCGGTTTCTTTTGACAAAAGGTAGTTTGTCCTTTTCCAAGGTCTAATCTATCTCTAGGTACACCAAAAATTTTTTAAAAAAATATGATTTATCAGAGCTAGGCGCAGGCTCTATTCTGAAATGGAAATAAAGCCTATCCAAGATTAGGTAAAAAATGGGATTCAGCAGAACAAAATTGTGCTGACTGCGAATATTTGTCTAAACCAAGCTAAATCAGTATTTATCATCATCATAACAGGCAAAGGACGTCCACTGCTGAACGAAGACCTCCCGAATATTGTTTATTTTATAAGAACCGATTATCGACTTGCATCCAACAACCTTTACCGGGTTGTCTTTCCCTCCCGTTGGAGGCCGTCGTCCAAATCAATATTAGCACATTAAAAACCAGATATGCTACGGCGCGTCTGGTACGCTTCCTGATTCAGGCCACAAAGCACCATTTCAGAACAATGTCTATGTGATTAAAACGGTTTAATGCTCACCACGTAAGGATACCAAGGTTAGTGCGAAATATAAGCGGAATATTTGATTAGGTCCTCCCCATAATTTTAAAATGTCATCACATGTTTTGTTCACTTCGACCACGTGTGAAATGAGAGGTTTCTTATTAATAGCTAGCTTACTTTTATTTAAAATAACATGCCTGACATGTCCTTGGAGAGGATCCCTATGGGTATCTATATAAGCCCCAGTGATACAAAAGGGTTCAGATTTTTTTTTATTGTTTCATATGCACCAGAAGATTTTAAGTCTCAAAATTTGCGAGTAATTACCTCATTAAGAACAGATTGACGTGTGGTCATCACGCTTTTCATTGAAGATATTGAAGTAGTCCATAATAATATCATAAATGCCAATCTAACTCTGTTTTATTATTATTTAAGTTTTCATCACGCCTACCTCTGAATAAACTCAATACATTTGGAACAAGGTGATAGATTTCATCCTAAGGGAGGAAATAGGGTAGTTTATTTCTCAACAGGTCTTTTGCCATGCGAGAGAAACCGTGGGCCATAGCATATATGTGTAATTGGAATAAACTTTTAACCATTAATGACACAAGGAATTCCAAATTAAATACAGGACTCTTTCATTGTTCATCTAATTTCGGCAATCCTTGGCAATTCTAATATTTCTTCAGGTCAGTATGGCACTCATTGCATCATACATTCCGTTCCTAATATTAGACCACGTGTATCTAATAGAAGAGGCCTCTGTACGGCAACTAATTGATAAATAGTCGATGATTAGCGCGCTTCCTTAGTGGAGCGCGTACGCACGTTCCGCGCACACCGTCACGTCCAACATTGCGTCAATGTGTTCACGATTTGCATAATAACCGCTTCAACATTCTTTACGTTATTTCGTTGCATCAATTATACATTTTTTATCAGACTGCAACTTTACATTAGGCTGTCGTGGTGATTTAAAATAATGATCATAATTCTTTATTGACATAATAAAATATTTATGGGCTAATAATAAAAGAAGGCACGTGACTGTCCAAAAGTGACACAGTCACTGTGACAGATCTGAATCCAAATACATAGAGAATGACAGGTACAGAGACAAGAAACAGGTGAAGGTCAGGCACATTTGATCTCTGTTCATTTAGGCGATCAAACAAATTTCTAGCCTCTTTGACTAATTTTTGGCTAGGCTAACTTGATTAACTAGAAACTGCCTTAGTTAGTCTAGTGGTCCTAAGCGCGAATGCTATGCTAGAGGTCTTGGGTTGGGTTGGGTTTTTCTGTGAAATTTTCAGTAGCTTCTCATTCGGAGTTTGAATATCTGCCCGGTGAATGGCAATAGGCTCATCCTCTATTACTTGATACCTAAACAAACCGGCGACGTGTGGATGTGCGTTGACTACACCACTGCCTAGCTTCTTGGGGAATACAGGCGTATGTTATGTTATGCTAACTTGATTCTGGTGGAGTTTCAAATTTTGTAAGTTATTTTGCTTCAGCAGATACATATCATATTCTAAGCAGTAGTAACAAACACGTCTCCCGTTTGATGTTACGTACGATTATCACGTGACGAGTCAAAAGATCGCATCAATGTATAAATAGTGTCAGTTTCCTGGCGAATGTTTTACAGAAATGGTTATGAGACACGTTCCATTGCGTTGCAGAGAATATCGTGCTACTTATGGTAAACATGTGTGTATTTAAATTGCATTTAGTGCATCCGAATGGTAGTTACAAATGGTATCATAACTATATTTTGTTTAGGCATTCTTACATATTTAACTGCCTCCTTGGTCTAATTGTCCAAAGCGTGACTGATACAATAGTGGTTTTGGATTTGATTCCCAGGTCCAGCAAAGTGTTGTTGGGTTTTTCTATTAAGTTCTCGGTAGCGGCAGGAGTTTGGACATGAGTGTCCGGTTAATGGCAAAATTTTGCACCTAAAGTACCAGCAAACTGTGGGTGTACTCATAAGGTACGTAACCTTCTCTACCTAACCTTCGGGGCATACTGGCGTCATAGTATGATGTTATTTTTACGAATATTATTAGTTTGAGGACGTTCAGGGAATGCTCATTTCACAGAAAAAATGCGACCTCTGCTTAAAAGAAAAAACAAAAGCAATCTTATGAACCAAAAAATATTTATAACTTATTTACGTTGCTAACATCAAATAGTTTAGCAACACCATGTCGCTCTAAATTTAGAGCAAACGCAACACTCAAATGAGTTAATGTTGGAACGAAAGTTGATGTCGAATCGTTTGGTACGCTTCCTGCCGATTCGCAGAAACGCACGCATTTTAACGCAACTGAATTTATATTAGTTATCGGACTACAAGGAAAACTTATTGGGGAAATTGGACAAGTACGGAAACAATGTGACCCAAAAGTAGTGATTGCGAAATATTTAATTACAACTTTTAGGTCAAAGACTCATTTAGAATGAAAATAATAATATCGTTAATGAAAGCTCACAAAATGTTTACAATGAAAAAGTGAAATCAAACATGTTACGGTAATTATAAAATTTCAAATAACTAAATGGTTTTTCAATATAATTGAATCATTATATTCGAGAAAAATATATTTATTAAATTTTAAAAATAACTACAAAAAAATCATTCATATTACAAGTTAATATCATGAAAAAAGTATTCAATTAGGAATAAGTCACATTTATGATACTTATCTCATAGCATTTATAATCGTAAATAATAAAGGCTGCAACACAATGATAACAATTTTTAATATACTAAAGCAGGAAGTTAGAATTCCGTTCAATTGCGATTAATTGTAGTAATCAAGCAATTGTCAAGAGGATTACATTGCTGAAATTAACAATGATAATAGAAGACTCGAAAAAGCGACAGAAAAGGAACTTAATGTTATTGAAGATAAGGTTGAAACTATTTTTGTTGAGATAATGTGGTAAGTAAAGGAGACTGAAGTAAATACTCGACTAGTTAACGAAGGGAGACAAATGACAGTCATTTAAAATTTAATGGCGCTTATAAAGCAATTTATGTGGATAAAAACCTTTATACGATCGCACATTACCAAGCGACAAATAGTTTAAAGTTCTTACGTTAAAAGTTAACTTTTATTCGAAATATTGAACAGCAAGATAAAGATATGTAAATATTAAGGAAAATTCAATTGTCGAAGTAAGAATATTGTGGTTATAAAGTTAATCTGGAATGTCTGAGAGTGTAACAATTCTGAGAACTGCAAAAAAAAATGCATACATTAAAACGGTTATGACAAGTAGCGGTATAAAATAAATAACAATGGGTGCTAAAAATTACTCAAAATCATGTCTAGCATATATATTGAATGTACCTACACACAATATACAGCTACATTTTAGACACAAGACTCCAAGCAAGGTCAATATCAATATTAATTCTACCTAACAAACCTTATCAAATTCAATTTTCCATGTTTTATACCATCATATTCCCATGACAGAACCAGATTACATTGAAGGTCTCGACCTGCATAGATGATATCACTGATGCGACGTTCATCAGTTGGAGGTTACCCAACCAAC
Organism: Subacronicta megacephala; assembly: GCA_958496365.1. Taxonomy (NCBI): domain Eukaryota; kingdom Metazoa; phylum Arthropoda; class Insecta; order Lepidoptera; family Noctuidae; genus Subacronicta; species Subacronicta megacephala. The sequence goes on from OY292528.1 coordinate 8,047,971, forward strand.
GTAAAAAGACCCATGCAAAACAACAATGATATCCTTAAATTCAGATTTTCATATAAAAGTGGGGAATGTAAGAGGTCTTTTAATCCTGGTTCTGCAGGATTTAAGTTGAATCATCAACAGTAATAATAAAATAAAGCGATTGTTACTGGTTACTGTACATTGTTATGTATTGTGTTCTTCGAATTCGTGACCCATGACACTGTGAATTAGATCAGGGACAGTTGTCAAGAGTTTTTGGTAATGAGCTGACGAGTTTAAGGGGAAAATGTTTGTGTTCATTTTATTCTCAAATGATGAACGAATGAGTTGCATTGTTTGAACTAAATACGTCATTGCTTTATGTATCGATGCAAATGAATATTGAAGTGGCTTCGTGACGTCTTTAGGTATGATTGACATTGTAGGTAGGCATTATTAAGGTATATAATTTAAGCGCACTGCAGAAGTTGAATAAGAAGCTAAGACCAGTTTTAAAACCATTCTAAAACTACCAGACATTTAGTACTTTCAAACCAACATTTCCAAGTCAGTGACAATAGTTTCTCCTTCTTGATTAGAGTGTCGAGGTTTCAAATCTTATCTCTTCATCCTAATTTTTTTTTACTATAAAAACCGTTTCCGTTTCTATGCCGGTCTTTATTTAAAAAAACAATTCCCACAACTAATTGTGCCAGTTTTTCAACAATTGATGCGTACATCCTCCCGTGTCAGTACCTGGCTCGCATCCGCTGGCGAAACTGATAAAGGCCTGCATTACCTCATTCTATACACGTAGGTACAATAAAGTGTGGTGCAATGTAAAAACCTTGTGAAAGAAACGCAATAAAGGATACTAATGATACGCAGTTATCAGAGATCATTTTCAGTGTTTAAACTTTTATTATCTTTTCAAAAAGCATTTACTGATATCCATCTTTCTTTTGATTACTTTGATTGGCCCATTATGACAATGACGATACTGTCATTGGTTGTATATATATGTATAGACTTTTGTCGAGTAGTAAGGATATAATGCGCAGATTATAGAGCGGTATATGGTAAAACTACGACGTAGGATTCAAATTTGTCCTTGGAAACAATTATCGATTATAGTTGCAACAGAAAAACATGTGGCATACACAAACGTCACCTCAACGACAAACGTCCTCTTACTTGGTCATAGCATCTGGTGTATTTACACGCATATTTGAATCCTGCCCGCAGTCGATTTTGCCGTTCACTAAAATAACTTTATAATGTTATATACAGGTACAGAACAGAATACAACAATTTCAAATTTTAATATAGTCATGCTTAAATTTGCACTAAAATTGTCAAACAAATCTCAGCCTAAGTCCCTAGATGCGTCATGCTAATAGCATACTTAGTTAGAAAATAACTAGTACGTACGTAATTACGTAGGCAGCATTTGACTGTTTCCTCTTCACTTATGGCTACCTTATTAATGGAGTAATGAAGACGCGAGGCTTCCTCTAGCTTACGTCATCAGGTACGAACTGTATCAACAGCAGCGTGTTGGGAAACACCGATTACACACACACCAACTACAGATTTTGTAGTTACATACTTTATCTTTACAGTACAGATTTTCTTGTACATTTTTATCTGTACAAAGATAATAAGATAACCGAACTGTTTTGAAAAATTAAGCAAGATTATTAATTAGAATCCACACACAGGGAAATACAGAACATAGAAAGATTTACTAAAAAAAATCGCTGACAAAAAACGTAAACTTTTGAGTATTCATACAGTTAACTGTTTTTTTTTTAATTTCTAAAGACCTAGGTTTTAATGATAGTATAAATCCTGTTGATTGAAACAAATTTAGGTAGATATCGATCTAAAAATCTATTTCTGATTCAGATGCCCCAGAAATTTCTTACCTGAATCTTGTTTATCGACCAGTTATAAATCTAGGTTGAATTTTATCGCTGCGGTTTTAAGATCTTCAAAGTATTTTCTGACTTCCAAGACTCTAACTGTTGAAGATATTAAATTATTTGAAGAATTAATAGAATGTCGAAAGTATAAAAGATTTATACTTTTCCGTGTCAGATATTTGTAATAAGATCTCCTTTGATGTTACCTATCATATTTCTTGATTAACTCCTTTCAGTAGAAAAACAAAAGATTGACATTATTTATTTCGCAATTAATCTGATTAACAAAGACATGATCAAAACGCTGCTTCAGAAGTGTTACTACATTCTTAATTTACTTGGGGATAAACTTTCTTATATTTGTAATATCTTTATATCTTGAAACAGACGACATGAGAGTGTATTATTTAAAAGGAAAGTATCACATCTTATGATTTACTTAGTTGATAAAAAAACAAAATGGCATCTGACAGCTGCCATTTTTATATTTTACAGAGGAGTTATTGATATTGATAACGTGACTTGACCATAATTCGAAATCAGAAGTTATTAATCAACCCTTTCACTGCTCTGTCCGTAACACAAAACGCATAAAAAATCATAAATGACTTTGTTAAGCACAGACGTAATTGTTAATACTTAAAGTCATTTGTGGTCTCTAGCCACACCCACAATAAGACACGTGGTCATTTATCTGCCCCCTATCTGGAGTTCAACCACAGTATGATCATTAAATATCGCTTGACCAAAGTTCACTGTCGACGCACTCCTTACTTCACGTTTTGAAACGATTAGGACAAAAACTAGTGATTATAATATTATTTTTTTGTCTTCCAGGATAATTCGGTCCCGGTTGTCATACAAACACCAATACAAGACAAATCAACACCAAGACAATCGTTACTTGAAATTAAACGCCGGACAACCAGTTAATACTTAAGATATAAGTGTGGGTATTTCCCAGAAATTGGGTTGTTCTGATAGAATATAAAGGAGCGCTTGGTTCGCAGGAACTTGTCTCCATTATAGTTGGGAAAAGGCAATATGGTTAGAAAACCAAAGCTATTTTTTTTTTAATTTTAATGGATTAATCAAATTCAAAACGGCTGACCAACATTATAATATGGAACTAGTATGATCTTCACACACCAGTTCAATGTCTGTGTTCTTGTCAGTCAGTGTTAAAGTACCTACACCTAATAATTTTGGAAGAAAATACAGTGTTTTGCCAAGTAATAATAATAATGAATATTCTTATATATACGTCAATGTATTTCTTTTGTTTTACTTCCTGTTGCATCTTTTGTTTTACTGATACGTCATAATATGTGAGACACATTAAGGTCACAATAATTAAAAGCAAATATACCTACATTAAAATATTTTAACAATGTCCCTCCGGCCATATATGTTTGACTTCTGTTAATTGATATCCAATTAATAAACCTGTCCAACTATTTTAAGTGATTTCATTTAATTTGTCGTTGAATGCCGATCTGTGTACTTTTACTTTCTTTTCTATTTCTATTATCTACAACACGACTTTTAAACTTGCCAATATCCTATCCTACAATAAACTCAATATTGATGCAAATATCGGCATCTCATTCTATTGATTCTGGTGGCCTTATTTTGAACTATCAAAGTTCAAAATAAGGCCAAAAATATCAGACATACATAGAGCCACTTAAAATATTCAGTGGCTGGTTGATGCAGCCGAATAAAATTAAGAAAAGTTATCAGATACTATGTTTTTTTTAAGTTCACATAAGTATTAAATTTCACATTTCGAAAATAAATGGTGCCTAATCCTGACATCTGTCAGTCAAACCATTGAAGTATACAATGATACCGGAGAGGATGCACCTGATATTATTCTGTTCAGGTAAAAATATCTACACATTGTCAACCTAAGGAAGGTACATGCCTAAGTGATGATAAAACGATACAAATGACTTGTGTTGTTTTGTCGTGTTTTTTCAATACTTATTACTTTGGTAACTTTAAAAATTAAAATCATTCTAAGCTGCAGACAAGTTGCAATCTACCTTTCGAATCGACGAACGAATCTAAACAAAATATATGGAAATTACATTATTATGATCGTCGCCCGAAATGTCTAAAGCGATTCTTATTTGTGTTTCTTCTTCGTCGATTCGAACGTTATATAGTTTACAATTCACTGCTACTATTGTTACAATCAAAAGCATAATATACTAACTGAACTCAAAACAACCTCTTTATGCTATTGATAGGCACTTACTTGAACAATTTCCTTCACTCTCTAAGCTTGTCTAAAAGTTATTTGTTATGCCATAAGTAAACCACAAATGTAGCTCAAGGAACAAAATATTTGCTCTCACTTTTAAACTCTCAAATCTACGTTTTGTGGATTTTTTTTTCATATCATCCTCTTTCCTATCATAAATCAAATATTCCTTGTAGGTATAGCTTCAGATAATTTTTTGCCATGCGGAACCAGCCTCTTGAGACATATCGCTGCCATCCGGGAGAGGGCTCGAGTGCCGGAAACAGTTATAAATCTATAAAAACAGCTAACAAGGGATCGTTCATGGGGAATAGAAAGTTGGTGAGCAGTGCCAGATGGCTCGCTTTGACATTAAGCTATCGTTTAAAGATAACGCACAGGAAGACATTTGAAACGTTGACTTATATCGATCAGTAACAGAAACCAGCACCCCAAGCTACAATCTAACGTTAAGCCAACGTAAGTTAACGTAAGCTGCAACCTACCGATCGAATCGAAGAACGAATCGAAACAAAATGTATGGAAATACCGTAATATTTTCACAAATAAATATTATTTCCATTCATTATTTTTCGATTCGAGCAATAGATTACAGCTTATCTACAGCCGCAGATGTTCCTTCAACTGCTCAGATTTAACTCATATATCAAACAAGTCTGAAAGGCCTATATTAAAGCAAAGTTGTTTATAATTGTATCTAGATGTGGAAACCTATGACGTATTATTGTGGAGCGAAAAATTTACATTCATGTCTAGAATATTTTTCTTAGTTGGCCACCCTTTTAAGAGTGCCATTCTTTTATACGAGATTGTGGTATTTGAGACTTAACATTTGATCAATAGACTGGTCTACATTAGTATATAGGACATTAAGGGTATTTATAGCTGTTATGCTCTTGTAGTAGGCAATCAATATTACATAACAAGAACCAGAAATGCTCCATATCATGATTGAAGAAACTGGCTGAGCGCCTGTTACACGATCATGATTATCTGAACGCTTAATTTAAATTGAACTCTATTTACAAAACTTTCTTGCTATGTTTAAAGTTTCCTTTGCTCATGCAACAAGAATACCCTGACTTCAATTGTGAGTTCCGGCATAATTTTAATAATATTGTTTTAATTACAGGAATACAATTTTGGTCGGCAGGTGGCACTTACACTTTAAATAACAAAATGTCATCATCGGCTTTTAGGCCGTGTTAAGAATTACACTTAATTGCTAATCCATTTACACATAAATACAATATACACCATATTGTATTTATTGAATGCTTTCCATTATATAACCAAATTCATTATTTACATTAACTTTAACATTTTCTGCTTCCTTAACTGGACGAGTTAAAGATTTAAAACAGCTGATGCAGTCTGGTTTACTTTACTTCGCGAGATATATTTTATTTATTTTCTTTTTAGTGAACTCGCTCCTGCGATCTTTGGCTCGAACGTGTTTTAAGGTACGTTGACACTGAAGATTCTGCTTTACTGACTAGAAGTAGTACCGGGCCCAAGCCTACTATTTTATAGTATCAAAATCGCCATTCGATGACTTCAGAATTGCTGATTTTTCTATCAGTTTGTCAGTCAGTACTAGTTTCGTGAAATATGTACCAAAAGAAAACCTCTAATAGAAACGTTTTACTATACAAAGTCCAACAGCGCCTGCAAAACTTGGTTAAGTCTCATAACTACCGTCTCTAAAATTTCTCAGTAATAGTTAAACTCGCTGTTAAGCTATGTCTAATGGTTTCAAGAACCATTAACGCCAACGCAGACAGATCAATGGTCATTTCTTTTTATATACGCATTTAAAATATACAAAACTAAAGACTTTTTAGTACTTTCCTCCTTTCTTCCAAAACTTTATGGTTCAGCTTAATTGTTAGAGTTGTCTACACTTTAACTCATTATATATCCACATTGGTGGATTTTACTACGAACGTACCTCATCCTCAAAGCGGAAAATTAAAAAAAAATAACTAAGACAGGACATTATTACAAACTTCTTTTTACTTTAACATCGATATCCGTATAACATCGAATACCCGTGACCTCACGATAGCCATGTGGCTATCTCGGGTTAAACTAACGTTTGCATAGACAGAGCTTAACAAAACATTGACTTAAACTAATAGTGAGTCACCCGCTGTTTGGTGGCTACCTTGTACACTACTGTTACATAAGATGTTGGTAAAAATGAGTTTTGCATGTAAATGTTTGATTATGCTTTATAATTTAAACTAACTTTGAGATTAAATAGATCAAGATGACATAAATGGGTGTATTTGGTAGTTTACTTGACCAATGTTACCCGTAAGACTTTGAGTTTTTTTCTTAAATTGTTTTTTAAGAAATATTCAGCCTCGCAACAGAAGTTAAGCGATTTCACAATCGTCAAAACTACTTTTATAGATAGAAAGTACGAGTATTTTTTGTTTCCGATAGTTAAAAAGCTATGATCTAGATTTGATCTCGTTTTCCTAATCGTATAGGAAATTCAAAAAAAAATAACTGAACATGTAGGTATGTGTGTGTCTTTCTGCCACAAACATAAACCAATCGTTTTCTTGTCTTTTTAGAACAACTAACAGAGTACAGATTCGAACATTTGTGTTCTATTACTAGAATCATTTAATTGTTGCTAAAGTTATGGGAACTTCATATTGTTGTGATATCTAGTGTTTTACTTCGAAAGGTCAACAAGTGTGATAGGAAATACGTGTCCACATAATGTTTATATTAGCACGTACCTTAATGCATTGTTTATAGTATAAAGAAAAAAATACTAACATAATTATAGGCATGAATTTGTAATAATACTTACAACAAATTTATAAAAAAATCCTCCATCCTCGCATAAACTCTAATCAATACTTATAGGTCAAAATCAAAGTAAAGATCGAGAGATTGTGTGAACGATAATATAAGAGAATGAATAAAATAAAAGAATAAATGTATGTATACATTTTGGAGGATTAAGATGCACCAACCTCAAATTATTGGAAGCAGGTGAGGAAAAGATGACGATCCGGTCAAGGTTGAGAACAATATTACTTCAAGAATTTATATATTTTAAGATACTTTTAAAGAGAACAAAGCCTTTGTAAAGTTGCCTCGAAAGTAGGACAGGAAAATTAAAACATAAGATCTCTGCACATACAATTTTGTTGGTTTGTTAAATAATAATATCCTTCTACCGACCTAACCATACCGGTGAAATGTAGGTGTACAATTGTACATTAGTAAACCTCTATCTAACCCTTCGGGCAAAACAGGCGTGATGGTGTAATGGTATCCTTCTACAGCGAGAACTTCAGGCTATGTTGTCCAAAGTTACAAAAGAGTAAAAGAAAAGAGTGCAGTGATATGACCATTGGACTGCCAAACCAAAGGTCTCAAGTTCGAATCCAGGGCACGCACCTCTGTCTTTTCGAAGTCATGTGCGTAGGTATTAATAATTAATTATCACGAGCTTAAACGGTGAAGGGAAACATCGTGAGGAAACCTGCATGCCTGAGAGATTTTCTTGACGGCGTGTGAAGTCTGCCAACCCGCAGTAGGCTATCGTGGTCGACAAGAGCCTAATTCCTCTCATTCTCGAGAGGAGACCGGTGCCCAGCAGTGGGACAATATATGGGTTGATGATGAAAAGAAAAGAGAAACATCACACCTGCGTTACAACTGATCTGAATCAGTATTATCTAGAAATAGTCCCTTTGCAAGTTTAAGGCCTTTCAACTCGTCTCCGATTCCTTGTGGTTCAAAGTTTATCTAAGGCCAATGTAAGTAAACAATAGTTAGTTGACCCATAAATTTAAACTTTGCCGACAAAATGAACATAGTCGAAACAGATTTAAAAGTAAAACTTGTAACCAGAATAACAACGTTTATAAAAACAACATTATTAATTCCAGACACAGACAAATTTAAAGTGGATCCCATTACTATGGAGACAGCTAATTTCACTTCCTTAATTAACAATTCCTTATACAAATGACACTAGAAAATGAACATTAATCTTGCTGATCACGCAATTTTTAGTTTTCGACAGACTGTTTTTTCTGGCACTCGTGCTTCTTTATCTTCTACTATTACTATTCTTTAGCTTCTACTCTAAATGATGTTCTAAGCCATAGTCTGACACGGTGGTCTAATACGAGTTGAAAGACACCTCCCCCACATACTTTAAGGTTTTACGTCAATATTTTCCAGTTTCCCTATCATAAAAATAATTTAAGTGAGGAAATAAAGCTATAATTTGTTCTAATCCACAAATGAGATGCCCAGAATTCGAACACTGAACGCCAGTAGAACGCTTAACACAAATTTATTCTTAAATCATTGAGTTATTAAGTTTACCTCAGTAAAAGTTTCTGATAATAATTATGTGTCAGCTCAAGAAACTATAAAAATGTATCATGAAATTGATAAACAAGTAAACAAAAGACCAGTTGTTAAATTGACCTCAGATATCAAGTTCAATAATGTCATTATCAAAATATGAACATTAAATCCAATGTAAATTAAAGATATATTAGTACGTATAGCGAAAGATAACATTGTTTACGATAGTATCACTTTGTACGTAATGTTTAGGTACAATGTTACATTCATTAGCAAATTCATTCATAAGACGATGACTAAAATTCTGTTTATTTTCTTGCTATTTTGGCAATATGATTCACTGTATTAAGAATATGAACTGAAATTGTAAATAGAATTTCAACTTTTACCATGTTTACCAAACCACTATGATATTTATCTATGAAGATAATGACTTTATAATGTAAAGTTAAATAATAATAATAAAACTCAAACCTTAAAGTAAATTTAACGGCGATCACTTAAACAAAACTTCACTATAAAACTAAAACACTAGTTACAAAATTAAACACACTAAATCACAAAAAAGATCAATTACAACGATCAATAATTGAAGAAAATGTGCATGTGGCGGCTTCGATCGATGCGCAAGAGCAACTGACAAGAGGAATCGCCGACCCATGCGCCGGCGCAGAATTACCCGCCCGAATATAAAATACCACCATTACTTGAAGTGGCAATGGTTTTAGAACCTTTGTCAGCTGGTTGGGTTTGACCGTGTTTATTCACCGTGAAACTAAAGTATTTTTAGTAAATACGTAGGGCAGGTAACGACTACTGTAGGGCCAAGGGCTTCGATTGTAAAAGTCAACCGTTTTTATACAACATCGCTTAGAACTTACAGAAATACTTTTGAGGTTAGAATAGTTACCCAGTGAAACCTTACGAAGAAATATAACACAATTGATAAATTATACTAGAACAGTTTAAAATACTTTTTCAAATATCTTCTTAGCCTTTCTAAATCTTCAAAATCACTTAGAAAACTTAAAAATAAAAATCTGTACTATTACCACACTAGGTAAGTATAAAAACCTCAGGCTCTAAGAAATTATACGAATAAATTAAACCTGTTTTCTCTATAAATACTTTTATATAAAATTATCTGTTACGGCATAATGAAGGTGTTGGAAACGTGAGAGATATTGAATTATTAATTTAATGTTGTATTTTTCTTAATGCCAATGATTTGGTATTGCAATAACCCAGGGACAGATAACATAGTATATTGTTATTCATACCAGTTTAAGGATTTTACATGTCTTAATAGACTTGTAGCTATTTTTTTAAATTAATTATTGACATGTAAGATCTAATTTGTAAATTCTTATTAAACTAGCTTTCTGATTCCAGACCTACAATGACATCATTCGCAGCAATTCATTTAAGACTGAAGCTATTCTTCCATCTTTATAGCATTAGACAGAATTTACAGGATAAGGTTAACATTATGCTAGAGTTAAAAAAAATATCGTTAACATTTTAAATCGAAAACAAAGCCAACGAAACAAACGCAGGATTTCGATTGATCATAATTCGTTCGAGTGTTCTATATTCGGAAGTTTTGTGAATCGTTAGGATCGGTTCGATTTGGATCAATAACACGGAACAGTGGCGGTGTCAACGCACTGCGCCCGCGCTGCGTCAAAGGACGACGCAACCAATTACCAATACGTCAAGTGGACTGACATTTATTAGGCTGCTGATATAATTATAGTTTTTTCTCTGTCATTCTCAGAGATTTTTCAACTTGACATTTATTAAAATAATCTTTCTTGTAAGTGGGTGTTACTCCTTATGAGTAAGAAGCCTATGTTCAAACAATTTTATAGACTGACTTAAAACTAATTTGTTGTCTAAGAACTTCCATTAGGTACATGATTATATCGTCAGTCCATAATAGTATTCGTGTTTCTTATCGCAAAACTGAACAATGCGGCAAGCGACACAATGTAAGTATCTTCCTACACAAACACTATAAGCAGACCATCTATCATATTTATAGCTACAGTATTTTAATTGATTTTTGGACAAACTGCTACATCTTTCACAGAATTTATAAACAAATCACAAGATATAGCAGCTATTAATAAGAATTTTATGTAAAAAAAATATTATTTCCTCAGAAACGTACGTGACAGAAGAAGAATTATAATACATATTTGTTAAAATTACGGATAAACTCGATGACTGCCTCGCTAGTCTAGTGGTCCCAATCGAGACTGCTACGCTAGAGGTCTTGGGTTCGATCCCCAGGTCAAGCAAAGTGTTATTGGGTTTTTTTATGAAATTCTCAGTAGCAGCTCGGAGTCTGGATTTGTGCCCGGTGAATGGCAATAGGCTCGCCCCCTATTACATGGGACCTAAATATACCGGCGAACTGTGGGTGTACATTAAGTACACCTCTGATTAACCCTTCGGGGAATACAGGCGTGATGGTATGTTATGTTATGTTATTACGGATAAAAGGATACTAAACAATAATTTGTACTTACTACAATATGTTATGATCGTAGGTAGTAAAACAGATAAAAAGAATACCTATATACCTAATAACATTAGAAATTCAAATTTTATAAGAGGTAAGTACAAGGACATATTTTACGGTCGTAAGCCTGAAGCAAATGATAAATAACATCGGTATTCAGTTGTGTAAGGCGAAAATACCCATTCGAAAGCGCTAACGTATTTATATCGACATATTGCTTAACAGTAATATCAAATAGAAACTAGTTAAATTCATGATTCATAAATAAACAAGGATCCTGGATATAGAAATTGAAATATAATTTGCTGGAGGCTAGATAGGAATTATTAAAACATTAGAACTGAATGTTTAACCATGTATACTTTGTACGAAGCTTACGAATATTGCAACCTCAATAACCAACTATGGCGGATTTTGAAGAAATTGGTTCTATAATAAAACGATTAATGGTCTCACAACTACCTAAGTTCAAATGGAGCCGTTTTAAGATAGCAAAAATCATGAAAATAATTTATCATGCCTAACGATGTAAAATCACACATCATACCTACATACTCTTAAACACAATGAACTACTAAAACCGATGGTAATTGAAGCCAATGAGTCATTAGCGGGGCAAGGGGCAGATCTCCAAGTTTTGTAGGAAGCGGCCTACTAAACGACGTGACGTCGACGAGACGACGCCTGCGCCGATGCTGCGTAATACTAGCTCTACAAACTGTTGCATCCAACTGTTCTTTTTAGGAAGAATTGCTTACCAAGAAGTGTCTGAGGAGAATTTCGTTGATGAATACGTGTTTATTTATATGAACATTTTTTTAAAGTCATATTATATTTTTAGCGACTGATCTTAATTTTTGGTAAGAGACTTTCGGTTTTTGATTCCATCTGTCTTATTTATCCCAGAACTTCAGACTTTGAAGAATAAAAGATACCAATAAACATTACCTAATTGTTAGTTGGTAGTTTGTTAACGAAATTTTAAGTCAAGGAAAATTTCTGAAAACTTGATTTGATATTTATATAAACGCACTGTCGTATGCATTTAACATTGCAGAGGATACAATTAAAATATAAATATTTATGGTCTACCAATACTGTTTCCTACTTGTATGGTAGTCTCCCATCTGGACAAACGGAAACAATAGTGATTATATAAGTCGTATTTTAAACTTTACTTATAAATACATAAGGTGTAGTTTCAATTGCTTGACCTTCTGCCAAAATTGTCTTTGTTTGGTGCGCCTTAGGGCTACCAAATAATTTGGCAGCTGTGTAAAACTATACGTTGTCTGCTTTCCCACACGTCACTGAAGGATTTATTTCATTGATTTATAAAAAAACCTATAAATCAATTATTTATTTTCTATAATTTACTTGGTTTCTAGGCGGCGTATCAACATGAAACATGCATCAGATTTTAAATCGAATCGAGTGAAATCTATCCAACTTCTTACAGTCGTTTTTGCATAATACGTGTTCAAACAGACAGACAAATAATGTTTTGGCTTCTGTTACCCTTATAAAGACTCGCATATTAGTTTTTCTTTAATATCTATAATGCACAGACATCTGCTTGTTACAATTATTTTAGTAGTATTTAATAATAGATAGACAGAGAAAGGTTTACTTTTACATAATTAAAATAAGAAGAGTATCGTAAATCTTAACAATAAGTCTTCAATAATTTCTTAAGTGCAAAACGATATGAATAACTCATTTGCTTCAATAAAATGTAACTTTTTTTTTCTTGTGGTAGCCCTATAGACGACGGCGACGTACAGGCGACAGCAGTGAGTCGTTGCGCTAGGTCGTGCGACTCTTTATTTTTAACCGTTTTGACATTTTGATATTCACGTCTGGTTGTCATTCATAGGAAAAATGGTGGCCTGTCAATGACATCGTTATTGTTTTTTCTATTGTTTCGTCAAGTCATTTATTTATGTTTTGATTGAGATCCATTTTGTTTATACAGTTTTATTTTATTTTTGATAAACGTATCTCTTTGTATTTACAACTTCTGGATTTTTTTCTACATATATTGAGGTTGTCTTTAGCACCAAATACATTTTTTACATTGCAGAAGCGAATTACTCAGCCACAATGTTTTATTTAAAACTTAACTGTTATTATATAAGTTCACAGTTCATATCTTATCGGAGCCACGCGATTAAACCAGGCGCCAATGCGATATGTGCATTTAATATAAACGATATAATCAGTGATAAAAAAAGTGTGTCATACAAAAACTTGTGGATAAACCTCCGATTACTGAATGCGCAAAACTGACGATTTAATCCGTCACTAATTAAATAAACCTGGCTTAGTAAAAAAAGTTGAGACGGTATAATTAAAATAGCACGTGACGAATTACAAACCGGTACAAGGTAGGTACCTATGTCTCGCGTTTTTTCTCCTAATATAATATCGATTCGATCGCGTTGCAACAGGTTATTAAAAGTTTATCGAGAAGCTTATCGAATTGTCTGACTTTGACCTTCTAGCAACAATTGCTGTTGCAGACTTAAATGTCAGTACTGGAACATATCAGACTAAATTAATCACTTTCAATTTTATGATTCAGATTTCGATTTCAGGTAGGTGTTATTTTATTTAAACTGTCTGATATTGGGTAAGTAGTCTAACGAGGTTACGATTTTGATCCCCCAAGTCGAGGATATTCTATGAAATTCTCGTCGGATTTTTATTTGTGGCTTAATGGCAATTGGCGTTTGATGGCGGGAGCTTCTACAAATAATAATTAATTTGGAGGAGAAATTTACGCAGGCAGAGCTGCGCACGCGTGGCTAATCTAAAATAATTAGAAAGAATGATCAACGTAGAGAGCTAGTACTTAAAAGAGACCTCGAGGATCTGATGAATGGATATTTTTTTTAAATTAAGGTATCCAACTCAGGAATTAAAACTTGTGATAATACGCGACGCTTCGGCGCAAGCGCAGCTCACATCGCTATGAGAGACCGGTTATTTCCGAATTAACCTATGACCCGTACATTACTGATTTACGTTTAACAATTTTTAAAACACTTTTACTGTCTTTTTTCACACGATACTGGTGCTTTCGGTCACCTTAACCCACATTTTGACTAAATAAAATAAAAGTTAATATTTTGTTCATTTCACTGTATAGTATGTCCCCAAAATTAATTCCGAAAAAGGTCAAGCACGTGATAGTTCAATGTAATTCTTCTGATCTTTCTTTTTGTAAGCTATTTTGTGTGAGTACATAAACTTGAATAAGCTCTCATAAAAAAGATAGTATTTTATATTTCACTTTATGGAATAATTGCTAGTAGTAATTACATACTACTTATATATTGTTTTGTTATATATTAATTGTATATATACTGGCAATAAATGTTAATTTATAGAAAATATCGTGGGTAATATGACAAAAAAGAATTTGGTACCCACGTGGTAACCAACATTCTCCATATTAATCTTATAATTTTTTCAAGATGCAGTGAAGACCTGACCTTAGAAAAGTCTTTTCTCGACCCTCGATTTTTTGAAGTTATGTGCGTATTAGTAATTAATTATCACGCGCTTAACGGTGATGGAAAACATCGTGAGGAAACCCATATGCCTGATAAATTTTCTTGACGGCAAGTGTCTGCCAACACACAGAGGCTAGCGTGGTGGACCTGCCCAGCAGTGGGACAATGATCGATGATGATGGTGATAATTTCACTAAGCGAAAGAAGATGGTACGATTTTCAAAGAAGCGACATCGTTTTATGGTCGACATCCAAAAAACCCGGACAAAACGCTTCCAGTCCACTCTTATCATGCGTACCGCTGAAATGTGGCATGAGCTTCCCGATGAGTCTTCCTTGATGGTTATAATCTGGGTGTCTTTAAACCATGAGTGAATCGGGTTCTCCTAACAAGCGCACTCAATCGTAGATCACAGTATCGCTTAACATCAGGCGAACTGGCAACCAAGCGTAGGCCTATCATATTTAAAAAAATATATTACTTCTACCATATTCTATGCATCTGAGGCAACCTATTCAAAGTCCATTACAATAACTCATACGCACTAACACCACACATCATAAAACCACCCGCATATTACAAAATCAGGAACCCAACATTAACGACTGCGAACAACAAAAGGTACTTTCACGCAGTCCCATCAGCAGCTGACCGCAAAGCACAGTGTTTTGACAAACAACCGGCGCAAGCGCAGCCTAGTATGTCAACAATAGAAAGGGCTTGGTCACGCCTCTTGCTATTCCTGTCTTACCTTACCATCATTACTGTATTATAAAGGAGTAAGGTACATTTTGCCATGGCAACTCGAGTTTAAAGCGCTTACAAAGTCTGTTAAGACCGAACTGAGTTATATCGTAATCGGTAATAGAGAAACTGTGTTACGGTGTTCAAGGTATGTTTTGTGTACTTGTTGGTGTTTTTCTGGTGTATTTTATGGACTAAGGCAAAAACTTAGGGAAATCGACCTAAGAAGACGTAAGAGAGTAAGCAAAATATTCTGTCAGTGAACTATTTCTATATAAGGTAACAGTTTCGCTTGAATAAGATTTAATTGCTTGTCACTTCCAACATGCTTATTAATTTATTTCGAACAAACTGTACTACATTTACAACTAACTTGCAGGGGGGTAAAAGATCCGACACAATTTGTTTTTGTTTCGCACGAGATATTAAGATGTCATATGCTCGAATTCGCTTATCGAATTAATGACTACTGTGACAGATCGCTGTTCTTACAGCTGCTACAGACGCCCAGACAGACATTGTTTGGAAGATAATTAGCTGCCATTAAATCGACTTAACTCTTATTGAAATGTATGCACGGCTACTCTTTAAACTATAACGTTCCAGCTGACCTGTCATTGCACGGAAAGCCTTAATAGCCGGCTATAGAGTCTATATAGAATAATAATTTATTACCTTTATAGACTCTATAGCCTTTTATAATGGAAAGATATAGCTTGGTGTGTAACCGTGTGCACGGGAATTATTTTGTGTAGACATTTTTTTTTTAAAAAAGCTTACTAGTTTAACGCTTATATTACGAGTGAGTTCACGTCGGTAGTGCAATAGGTGGGTTTCGAACCGGCAACCACACGATTGCAAGACTAGATGCCCTAGACATTACCTATTATTAGGCTACCGGCGCCGCCGCTTCAATGACTTATTTTTACCCTTATTTTAAACAACAAAAGTCTCATAATTTCAAGAGTACGTCCTACATAAAAGTTACCTTTTTTTTGTTGCGAGGAGGAAACCTTCAAAGGGCTGCCGGCCTATTGGGGTACAGGCCAGGGTGTGTGGGATTTTTACCTCACTAAAACTCCCCCGTTGGCCACTTCAACACAATGTTGGAAGGATCCGGGAACTATCTTATTCTTCCGGATCTCTTCCTATGCCACGCATATAGCCCGTCTCAGCTATGCTTTTTTAGCCCTTCTTTATCTCTATGTGGTACATACAGTGGCACGTGACCACTTCATAAAGTTACCTAATAGATTCAGAATTCACAAACTTAATTTCAACTGAAATAAATTTAACTCAGTATACAATTTTAACCTTCAGTTACGTTTCAACTTAAAAAGAGTCATAACAGTATATCGTTTTGCACATAAACGTTGGACGAAAGACGAATGAAAAGGGGAAATATAAAAAAGGATAACAGATGGCGCCGGTGTCGCGTCGGCGCCTGCGCATGGTCGACTTATGATAACAACGAAGAGAAGAGGCAGAAGTTCATGTATATTAGTATGGACGTAGTCAATATAGATTTGATAAAAGGCATATAACCCTCCAAGCTGTTCACAGTCTTCAACTTCCTCATTAGTCTAGTGTTCGCAACTGCGACTCTCAAGCGTGAGCTCCTGACTTCGATTTCCATGACAGGGTAGGTGTTATTAGCATTTTTTGGCACGAAATTCTCAGAGTATTCCATAATTGGGCTGGTGGCAATATTTATTTAAAACATACCAGTGAAATATCAATGTACACACGGCTACAGGTCAACCTATAAAAAACCAGTTTAAGCGGATCTCGCATTGTATAGACTTCCAATACAATAAGAGGCCAGCAGTAACTTGTTTGTATAGCTTGATGTGTAGTCGTGCATACACCAATTAATAGATACAGCTCTGCCATAATGGGATACATATAAAGTAGAGTGTGTTGGTATCTCCTGTTAAGTGTCATCTGAATGCATTTTTCTGTAATATTAACGCTGGCTGTCTGTTTGTTTGTTACGTTCACGCATCCTAAGGCGTTGGACCAACTTTTTTGGAAATTGATAAAGGCGTAGGTAAATTGAACATTTGATAAGGGACCTTTTAACTCAAAAAGTCCTTATTTTATAACAGTAGGGGCAGAACAACATGCGGGTCACCTGATGGAATTTGCCTACCGCCGCCCATGGACATCAACGACATTGCAGCTGTCACCAATGCGTTGCACTTTGGAGAACGACGTACTTATGTCTCAAAAAGTTCTTTAAGATGCGAGTAGTGCGAAAGATGAGACTAGACTGAAATATTGTACTGTAAGGACTATTAGTGTAAAAAGTGAACTTTCTGTTTGCATTTTTCAGTGCGCCCTTTTGACGCCGTCGCAAGGATATTGCGTGCGTTTGTAACACATACGATACAGCGGACTTTCGTGAGTTAATGCTACTACCCGTTTTCCGTGATAATAATATGAATTTGCATATAACTGTTATAACTACCTTGTAATTTCCTCGAACACATTAATTAATTAAGATAAAAATGTATTTCACTTGTGTAACCGTAGCTTTATAGCTTATTAAGCTTGTTATTGTTTATTATTGTTTCCATTAAGGTCTGTCGACAGGTCAACAGTTATTTAAACGAGAAAGACATAAACATGATTATTTAAAACGGAAGAAATAAGTAAACACGTTTTTTTTATGCCATTAAGGTGCAAACAAGCTTACGGCCCGTCCGAATTTAAGCCATTGTATTCATCTTGTTAATTATCTTTTGGATGATAAATATCATAGGTAACTATTTAACTGAAGTGCAGTGATTGCCTTGTGATATGACCATTGGACTGCCAAGTCAAAGGTCTCGAGTTCGAATCCAGGGCACGCACTTCTGTCCTTTCGAAGTCATGTGCGTATTAATAATCACGCGTTTAAACGGTGAAGGAAAAACATCGTGAGGAAACCTGCATGCCTGAGAGATTTTCTTGACGGCATGTGAAGTCTGCCAACCCGCACCAGCTAGCGTGGTGGACTATAGCCTAATCCCTCTCGTTCTGAGAGGAGACCCGTGCCCAGCAGTGGGACAATGTAATGGGTTGATGATGATGATGATAGGTAACTACATATTTATATTAGATGTATCTATGGTACCAAATTTATGTAATCTGGCAGTAAATAACATTCCTAGTAAGTAATTGTACATATGTATATATTTTTTTCTTATCGGTAATTGGGTTTAATGGAGATAAATGATTGAGATTTTCTATAAAATTCTCGAAGCTTGGAGTTTGGATATGGCATTGCTCGCGACCAATTACTTGGGACTAAAATGTACTGCTCTGCCTAACCCATCGCAGAATAAGTACAAGCGTGATGGTTTTTTTTTATGGTATACCCTCTGCAAACGAGCAGGCGAGCTACCTGATGGTAAATAGTCATCGCCGCCCATGGACATCTGCAAAACCAAAGGAGTTGCACATGCGATGCCGAGCCTATTTAAGAAAAAGGGAGGGGAAGGAGAAAAGGAGAAGGAAGGGGACTGAGGGAGAAATTGGGCCTCCGGCGCTCCACGAAACGCAACAGTATGCAGTAGGTACTATCAATGATAGATGGATGAATGAATGGTATATATAATATTAAAGTTAGTATCCGACTCGGTGAGGTATTTGCGGTTGAGGTCCGATGTTCTAATCAGGTTTTATTAACAGTATGCGAGAGACGGTTAAGCTTGCGGTGTTCCAACTTACTGTTATCCAAACTTCAGCTGTGCGACTTTGACTGGGTAATAGTTTTAGTGTTTACTAATTTACTTAGGGCGGCTCGTCTGTTCTTGAACGCCATTTTTTTTTCGCAAATTATACGTCTCTAACACATTCTGGATCGTTCTTTTAGTACCTACTAAGTAGTGTAAATTGTCAATTTTGGCAGAATCCTCTATTTTAAGGAAGGTAGGTTTGGGTTTTTGCACAGAACACGTAATAGTACAGGGTTGTAGTCGGTATAAGCCCGACATAATTCCGCTCTGTGGGACCTAAAAATACAGGCAGACATTTGATGTACTACATACTAAATACATTTAGCCGTTCGGGCAATACAGGCGTGATGGTATAAGAAGCTCGGATGCATTTCAACAGCTTCGTAATTTTATTACATTACGGTAACTATAATAACTACCGCAGCGCAACAATTACAGTGTTCTCGTAATACAGCGGCGCACGCGCATACACGGATAATGAATGACGCCTGTCTAATAGCAGCACGAGATATGGCCATAAAAGTTACCAGAACAATTTCATGATGGCTATTGTAATGGTCAAATTACGCTATGATTACTTTAATTGTCAATTACTTGTAATTATATTAATCATTAAATATACTGTTTTTTACTTTCTAACATTTTATGCAATTCAATATCACCTTATTCATATATAAGGGAAAAAAAGGGTTAGGAAGATTTTATTTAGTAGGTAGTAGTGCCTCCCTGGCATGTTTACGGGCCAGCATGAATGGGCACGACCGGGGAATTTCTCTCCTCCCAAAGCATATCGATGTGAAGTAGCAGTATATGCATACAGGCATGCCTGCGAGACCTACAAATAACTTACAAACTCTGCAATCATTTTATTAGTTCGAAGCGTAAATAATAGAACAATTTACTTTGGTTTTATAAACTATTTAAACAGATGAAAAAACGAGTACCTCCCTACTTCGTAAGATGAATGCTGATTGAAGAAAAATTACAAAATACCATTATGGATTGGAATTCTTGCTTGAATATCTAGGTAATCATTGTGATTGCAACACCGACGACGCATAGGAATGTCTGGTTGCTTGGTTGTTGTGGTGATTGTTTTTCAAAAGTCACAAAAGCTACAAAGAATTAGTTTGAAAGAAAGAAAGAAACACTCTAGCCAAGAAGACTACCAGTTGTTTATTTCTTTTTTGAGAGATAAGGTATCCTACGTCTTTCATTCGATCTAACTCCTTGCCAAATTCTATCGAGATCTGTTCAGCGATTTAAGCGTGAAAAGGTAGCAGATATAAGTACCTAGTTACTTTCACATTTATAATATTCATCATCATCAGCCTATATAAGTCCTCAGTTGCAGCTGGACTTAGGCCTGCTTTAACCTTTTGCACGCCAGAGTATAAACGTATCGCCGTACCCCTGACGCCAGACCACTTTTTCTGTCAAATGACCTTCATAAATGAAAACACACTAAAGTAATGATTAAATTGTTTATTTCATAATATTGTGCGACGTGTATTTGTCATATATTTGTGACGTTGGCGTTCAGGGTAAGATTTCGTTTGTCACATATATATGACAATGGCGTCCAAAAGGTTAAGTAGCACCATTTCACCCTTTGCCTAACATCTGTTTGGAAATATCAATATAATGAATTTATTAAATCATGATTGGATATTGGAAGTTATGTGTCAGTAGCTTGATACAGATATTCGATTAATACTTCCTCGATGTTCTTGTCATCACAAGTATCGATGCTCAGCGCTAGGTCCTGGGTTCAACCGTATTTTTGACCGAGCAATGTTCTCTTAAGCAGGTTAGGCTGTTTTATAGACAAAATCTTTCACAATCCGAACGTAATCTTGCTTGGATAACGGTGTTCCAGTTGTACCACACGCCCTCCTATCAACTCGAAAACCAATTAGGTACGGCGTTGCTATCGCGTGGTCATACTAATACATCGAGGTATGAACGCAAATTATATCAATTACCTTTCATATTACACCGATATTGAAAGTTATTATGGAAATCTAAAGGTCAGACATAATAAAAATGCCTGACCTTGTGATTATGGGAACACAAGAATCGTGACTGTCGTTCGGTGCGAGTACGACGTGTCATGTTTTTCGTACCTACATTGAAAAGCGTGTAACACGTTTTGAGAACATTCAAAATGTTGAGGAAAATATGGAGATTAACATACCATTTCTCCGAAGAGTTAGGAAGGGCTGTACCTACTAATATACAAGTACACCTGGTATGTTTAGGTCCCATGTAATAGAAACTTCGAGCAACACGCGAAGAATAGAAAGCGAAAATATTGACATGAAATAGGGCCAAATCTAATCTTTCTGCTTCTGAAAATTTAATAGAAATCCCAATAACAGTTTGCAAGTCCTGTCCAATCTAAAAAATGAATACATTTAATCTAACTTAGCTGCTTGATTAGTCTAGAAGTCTTTAACGCGACTGCTACGCTAGAGGTCCTGAATTAAATCCCAAGGACGAGCAAAGTGTTATTGGGTTTTTCTGTAAAATTCTCAGTAGCAGTTTGGAGGCTGGATTTGTGCCCGATTAATGGAAATAGGCTCGCCTTCTATTACATTAGTACCTAAAACTTTGCCTTACCCTTCGGGGAATACAGGCGTGATGGTAGGTTTAGTCCTGGGAATCGTATACAGGCCGACCAATAATGCAGTTATGTAGAATAAATGTATTTATTTTTTAGCACCACTATCCCCTAGCAAACTTGGAAAGTTGGTCAGTACACCCCAACCTATTTGACCATGATCCTCTTTGTATTTATTGTTGTCGACAGGGACCACAATTTTAAGGTAAAATAAACTTTGACAATCTGGATGGAAGGGTATAGTGAGGCCAAAGAAAAGATGGATGGATTTGTTAAGTAAAATATGACGGAGAAGACATTGAATAGTGCGATGACGACTAACAGGGATGAATGGAAGAAAAGGACAGGCTGCGTCGACCCCAAATAAATTGGGAGAAGGGCAGGAAGAAGATGATGATGAAACATTGTCAGTCTAAAATAAGAATTTCATTTTCGACCACTGGTCGCGAACCACAGGTATGGTAGTCCCGTCATCGGCGAACCAAAGGGGATTGCAGACGTAACGGAACAACCTTACCTACAGACAATAAGGCAACTTGATGATAAGCATTGATATGAAGAGCTCCATCAATGAATGAGTGTTTACCGTTGCATTCTCTTCCTGATTTGTAACAATGTGATGTTATCGTACATACGAGTCGTCATACTTTACAGATGCATTACAAAAAACAACCCTATTGCAACGAAATACGGGCCACCTACAGCAGGGCATTTGGATAGCTTGATGTATGCCAACACTGTTGCATTTTATGATTTGTAATCAAGTTATTACTACAGTCTAATATGTAATGCTTAGTTTTCATCCGTATATGAATTAACAGAATTGTTATAATTTCTTTTGCATTATGCAACCTGATTCATTAGGCTAGTGGCCCTAAACAGAAACGCGTCATGAGTGCATTTTCCACGACCAGCAAAGAGTTATTGGGTTTTTAAATGAAATTCTCAGTAACTCGGAGTTTGGATTTCTGCCCGGTTACTGGCAATAGGCTCGCCCCTATTACATGGGACCTAAACATAGCAACAAGTATGGGTGTATTAGCACACCTTTCCTAACAATTCGCATGGCATGATGTTATGTTAGCTTAGTCTTCCACGCTGTAGGTCGCACGTAAAATCATAGAACGTGCTTTAAACAAATAGCAAAACCATACGTAATTGAAGTAAGCCTCCATTTTTTACACCGTCCAGCTACCAACATCTAAGCTACTTAAGTTGCCGGTTGCCCAATAACGTATTAAGCACGCATGTTTATTGCCATTAGCGGCTTGTCTTGATAAAGATTGATTGGTGAAGTAAAAAGTAATTGCCTTGGCATAGACGCCGATTTATTAATGCATACCGATGGGAATGAGGTGATGGTAATCATTAAAGGTATAGGTAGCGATGTTTCGAAACGTTTGACACTTAAATATTCGTTAGTGTGTGAAAGGGAATTCTTGTTTTTGATTTAAAACTTTGTCTCTCGGAGATCCGAGTTCAATCGTTGTTATTGGACAATAATGACAAAATATTTCAATTTTACGCAACATTAATAGAACATAATACCTATACACAAATTCGAAATTCAAAGTTGTTAATCGTAATAATATGCAAGAGTGAA
Organism: Subacronicta megacephala; assembly: GCA_958496365.1. NCBI lineage: Eukaryota > Metazoa > Arthropoda > Insecta > Lepidoptera > Noctuidae > Subacronicta > Subacronicta megacephala. The sequence continues at coordinate 8,071,211 of OY292528.1, forward strand.
GTCTGCCAAACAGCATGAGGCCAGCGTGGTGGACTATAGACTAATGCCTTTCATTCTAAGAGGAGACCCGCGCCCAGCAGTGCGAATACAGGCAATGGGTTGAAGATGATTGATTTGCAAGAATTAGAGTATGTTACAGGTTGTTGTTTTTTTATGAGACCTAAGTAGGATTCCGATATGGTATAAATGTTCATCACTTACATATTATTATATTATACTTTATACATAATTTAAAAAGAGGAACCGAGCACATTACTGTGCTTGTACGACATCTTCGTTCAATAGAAATGCATACATACTGAAACAAACAAACTTTAACGGTATTTTAAAATAGATAACCATTGTCTGTGGTATAACTTTATGGCGACTTATATTATGAACCGTTACCGCGAATGGAAACGAATCTGCTCGTAAGATGCATAATATCCATGGGAACGAAATGCCGCAGGGTCACTTTTATGCTTAGTATACCTAATACCGTTTATTGCATAATCAATTTCGTGAAAGCCGATCACGATTTTCTCTTTTTGTCGCATCAGTGTACGCAGTGGAGTAGTTAGGTTCATATTCTACGGCATAATTCCACCAGTCAAAACTAATTTAACAAATTTTTTACAGTCAACCTCAAAGACGTAAATTTGAAATGTGAAATTTTAGGCGAATTATTCCTTTAGTAAAATAAGTTTATAATCTTACCATGGAAAATGTATAAAAAATACTAAAAGATATTTTCTAACCACAAATTTCACACACTCGTCAACAGTCCCCAACAATTTCTGCATAACTTTGTAGCGAAGTGACAAAAAGCGAGCTGGTTTCCCAAACAGTGCGCTGCGCTGGTACAATGTTTGAGTGTGCACTTGTGAGGCGGACAATGCGTCTGTTTGCTGTCTGCCAGAGTAGTGGTGCGTGCCACTGGCGTGTTTGCACTAGGTAAACAAGTAAAAATTGGGAAAAATACCGCGCAGTCAAATATCGAAATTGAAAAGTTAAGTTAAAAAGTCTGGAGCAGAATTTTCATCATGGCAAAATACGTGAATCCACTTTTTGGGAGAATGTGGATGAACTAGTTTCCCGCTTAGTCTGTTACATCACTCAAAATCATTGCTTTGTTCGGAAATTATTCTGATCGTACATCATTTTAGTAATTTCTTCAGGCAATTGTGTCCAAAAAAATGTTGCGCTTTAGAAACTTTACTTGTTAAATTTGTATTTATTATTTATAAAATATTAGATGATAGTCACTACATAATAATTCCTTCAAAAGGGAGCTTTCGAGATTGAAACTCACAGTTCCTCTTCGCAAGAGTTGGTATATTTCTAGTTTTGATCAACAATCTGCAGAACACATCGTAAAATCGTATTGTGTACAGTTGTAACTGACGCTTCCGGATTATTTCCAGACCTGAATGTTGAACAAAACAACGCGATATCGAGCATGACTCAATGAAAGATCAGAAGCATGCCATTTCATAGCACAATAAAACATTATTTAAAGTTAAAAGATGTGATAAAAGCCGATTTGGATCATCTTCTGGCTATTCGCCAGGGCCTGAAAATAAGGAACCTGGTAATAAAAGAGAATTATGGTGTAAATTCCGATATGGAATTAGGACTTCCGCTTCTCCAAATGTTACTTAATATTTATCACTATAAATCTGAAGGACAGATCTGATAACACTCTTTTTACTGCTGCTTAAAATTACATGAGTTTCGATAACAATAGTACCTATATTCTGTTAATAATAGTCAAAATATCAATATTTTTCCCGCTAATAAGGAAAGCTTAAAAGAACAGCATAATTAACGCAATCATTTAAAATCGAAGCTATAGGTAAGTACCTATAAGTGTAAACCAATCTCTTATTTATAGGTAGGTCTTCGCAGCAACGTCCATGATCGCACATTATATAAAAAAAACTGGAATCTATATTGTAGAACATGCAGAAGAACTGTCAGGAAAACTTTCTTTCTTCAAGTAACCGTTACTTAGAGAAAGAAAGTTTCCTTCGTACTTCATAACGTTGCTGTGACTTCTGTGATCCACTTGAAAAATGCAGGCAACAGGAACCGAAATCAAGGAAACGGCTGCGGAGCAATAATACTAGCACTTACCAGCAAAAGGCACATCGCACACATATTCTTCGACACAGTTGTCGGTGTTCCCGCTCCGGTCCGTCGCTCCACTGGCTACTGAAGCTGCTGAGGCTGCTCGGAGAAGATTTACTTCAGTCTCCGTCTGGCTGTCGCGAAGGACTGACCTCCTCTTGTATTCCTGGTGAGAGAAATAAACTTCAGAGCTGGAATAATGGGGGAGCTTGCTGAGTTTCAATTGGTTATAATTGTTACCTATTGTTTAGGATCTCTTATAAGAAACCTTGACGCGTAGGTTAGGCAAAGGTATACCTATTGAAACACATCGAGTCTTCGCTGCAAAGTCAAGGTTCAGTCAAGATTTTAGTCTTCAACTCGCTGGTATATTTTCGCGTGTAATAAGGGGCGAGCCTATTGCCATTAACCGGGCACAAATCAGAGTCCTAGGTAACGTGTAACACATTTACTTCGCCCCTAACCACAAAATACCAATAATCAAGTTACAAAACTGAATGATTAACTAATAGATATATTTTTATATGGAATGAAACAATAATATTGGGAGTGGTTTTGTGGAGCGTAAAAAAACAATTTTGCAGATAGCCTCAATAAACGTGATAGACAAAGATATGGTGCTATAAAAATATGTAATAATGTGCATTTTATTGCAAAAGAAGACGGTAGCTAAGAATATTTCGAAATATCGATCAGATAACAATTGGATATGGTTATCTATTCAATTCAAGCTTAAAACTTACGAGTCGGTCGATATCTATATTATCGAATCATGCATCAATGTTTACTTACCTTATTTAATAAGGAGTCAGTGATAATTACTTTCGCAGTGAAATCACAGTTAATGAAACACCCCCTACGGCAGTGGCGAATCGTCAATTTTAGCGAGCTGCACCCGTTTATGGGGTGATTCTACCCTTCGTACCTACTTAAAAACTTTTCCTATGAAACCCATAGTCTATTCGTAGACAGTAAATAATACATCTTTCTATACAAAAGCAAACAGACTACATTTCGGAATGTATGATCTTCTTTTCACGTAGGTATCTGTAAAAATTGGTCAGTACAACGCCGGTAGAATCGCCCTTTTAACGGTTGTAAGTGACTAAATCGGCGACTGCCTCGTTAGTCTAGTGGTCCCAAGCGCGTCTGCTTCGCTAGAGGTCCTGGGTTCGATCCCCAGGTCGAGCAGCGTTATTGAGTTTTTCTATGAAATTCTCAGTAGCAGCTCGGAGTCTGGATTCGTGCCCGGTTAGTGGCAATAGGCTCGCCCCCTATTTTAGGGACCTAAACATACCGGCGAAATGTGGGTGTACATTAGTACACCTCTGCCTAACCCTTCGGGAAATACAGGCGTGATGGTATGTTAAATCGGCGTCTTGTATAAATTGTTATGATTATAAATTTATTAGGTACCTACATTTCTGATAGGTAACAGGTATTTATACCTACTCTCAACAGCAAAATATAGACACCTCACTATATAGGGACCTAATCAAAACAGTTTATGGTACCAAGGTATAAGTATTTCTAACAATGTATCTCCAATGTATATTATAACAACTGTAAATTATAAGAATAACAGCAGTCCACTTACTGAAACCCCTTTGTTATGATTGCATTATTATTATACAAAGTAGTGTGTGCCAGTGAATTAAATACATATTAATATGCCGTAAAATGCCAATAAGTTGACTCTCTAATTCATACAGATTGCAAATCTAGGCAGCGAGTCGGTAATCCAGTCTTGACGTAACTTTGTTTCCTGTAATTTGCTTACTGAGTCGCGCCACAGAAGCGTGGTGGCCCCAATATGCTTGTCATCACGCTACACAATTAGAGTACCACGTAGAGTATTTCGAACAAGTTCTATGTTTCCTACTTTGTTTACTTAAAGGACAGTGATTCAGTGAAGTATCGTCACGATTTTCACTTTAGTTTTCTAACTAAGCAAACACGCGTGACGTGATATTGTTTTCTCGTTACATTATCTCGTATCTCGTGCCGAAACTATGGCTAAAACAAGATTTGACATAAGTAATTATGGCACGGGATGTTTGATTACAAAGTTAACTGTTAAAATATTAATAGTTCTTTTGTAGAGCATAAAGTCAATTGATTTATTTTAAATTAGACCAATAATTACAAGAACTTTTTAAGTGTCAAAAACGAATGCATCTAGTTTTTGACAATTAAAAAGTACCTGTATCTTACCTGGGTCTTATGGAAAAGAACTTTACCGGTAAGAAACTTCCATAGATACTCCTTTAACTCTTCAACTACTATATAAGGTACAGACACTTGCAAAATCTATTGTACTGTTAAGTTTGCCAATAGGGACGGGAGTTGCTCATCATCATCAACCCATTACTTTGTCCCACTGCTGGGCACGGGTCTCCTCTCAGAACGAGAGGGAATAGGCTATAGTCCACCACGCTAGCCTACTGCGGGTTGGCAGACTTCACACGTCGTCAAAATCTATCAGGCATGCAGGTTTCCTCACGATGTTTTCCTTCACCGTTTAAGCGCGTGATAATTAATTATTAATACGCACATGACTTCGAAAAGTCAGAGGTGCGTGCCTTGGATTTGAATTCGAGACCTTTGACTTGACAGTCAAATGGTCATATCACAAGGCTATCACTCAGTTGCTAAATTAAATAAAAAATATAGGGAAATGGGCTTGTAACTTCTGCCCATAAAGCACTATTTTCTTAGGCGCTGTACAGTAAACTTATAATAACATTAGTAGTAGTCATAAAAGTTATCAAGGTGCATGCGTATTAGATCAGTTTTCTAACAATGTGCACATTACGTTTCCCAATAACTAAGTTCATTATCATGCTTCTACCGCATGTCATTTCAATATTGCAGTTTATTGGATTCGCAATTCATCAGAATATTGAAGTACCTACTCATAGAAATTATTTTTGTATGAGTTGGATCAGAACCGCAAATTATAAATTTACGTTATTGCTATCAGTAACTCTCTAGGCGAACGACTCTTAATAGTATAGCGTACCTAAATTTAATTAGAATCATTGTTACACTCGTTAGCAATAGATTGACAGGATTCCACATAAAAAAAAACCATTCAGCCTTGGAATATAATTATAATAGACGCTCATCAACCCAAATAAGAGTCTGGTCTTATAATGAGAGAGGGTTACGCTACTACAGTTTGTTCGAAATAAGTAAGCCGATCGGAAGTTAGCCGTTCCGAACTACCGCGGTGATAAAATCGTTTAATTAAGTGTTTTAATACATAAATATCGAAATTATTAGTGTGCGTTCGCGCAGCGGAATGTTGTTGAATTTAAAGATTTTAAGTATGCAGATATTTAGTGTATGACGTCGTATAATTGTGTATGGTAAAAAAAAAATTGTGCACGCAGCCATTGTGGAGAAATTCATCAAAAACTGATTCCGCTGGGCGAACGTTGTCCTGGCGGAACTTTTTTTAATCCATAAACTTTAGAAGAAAAAAGATGTGTCCAATAATTAGTGTGTATTTGTGTGTAATTGAGTATGTATGAATAACATTAGTGCATGCATAAACTTCGGAGAAATTCAAGTTTCCGCTACGCGAACGTTTGGCCATTAGCTAGTTTTCATATAAAGCGCTTACATAGAGAGCTGTAGAATTTTACATACATTGTTTTGAATTTGTTTATATTTGTTTAAAAAACAGATTTAGAAAAAAACGTAGGGCTTAAAAGATAAAAATATAAACGTAAAATACGCTTATTAGGTCTTAGTTCTTAAAGTATGCACTTTGGGGTCTAGATTTTCACGTTTATACAAACCTTGTAGGTGTCTGCAACATGTTGCCAAGTATCAATGATGTTCCGTTAGTAATTAAAGAGTTATAGGACAATTTACCATGAATAGATCACTGTTTACAAAACAGTCAAATATCACGACGTTCTAAAGGAATTGCATGGTAAAATGTATGCCAATAATTAGTGTATTCATTCAACTATTCACATGCAAAATTTCATGTCATTAAATTCAGTAATTAAAGAAAAACAATTATAATACTGACGAAGCATCGAAAACCTACATAACCCGACCAAGTTCAGATGGCTACAAAAAAGCGGCCGTGCCATATATCTAAGAAACGTTCTTAACCTTCCAATATAGTATTTATTAATACGGTACAGTTGCGTACACAAGCGTTGCGGGCCGCGGCTAATGAAAACATATTGCCCTCTCTTTTCTTCAAGGATGGAAGTACCGTTTTTTTTAATAAAAAAAATAAAAAAAAAGCGAGTTTCAAGCGAGAAGCCGCCTATCGCTCGTTGCGCGCAGCGCGTTGTCTATTTTTTCACACTAGAATATTTTTGATCAATTCATAACTACAATACTTAGACTATTTAACCAAAGGACTACCCTTAAGCGTACCGCTTCGAACAAAATAATTCTACATATTTTGGTGGGGTGCGGGGGAACACGCTCACATACATAAGTCACAGTACAGTACAACGGTATACATCAATTAAAAAATCGATTCAAGAAGTAGTTTTTTTTAAGTTATTAGATTTGTTTGATCCACTAAACTTGCAAAGGGGAACGCTCGTGCATGCCTATAAATATTTACCTAAACAGTAGTAGGTACTTACATGTGGTAATTATTTAATTTCCCTAAGGGGTCTATAGTTAGAATCCTGATCCGTGAAATCTTCAATAGAAATTAGCTGTATGAATTTTATTTGTCTTATAATATATCTAGATTATATCTCAAGTCTCAAGCGGATACTTAAATAAAGTACCTACGTAAATAGATGTATTTGACTATGACAGAAAGTAGGTACCTACTTTCTGTCATAGTCAAATACATTTAAAAAAGTAGGTGTACAATAATAAATGACCTATAAATTATATCGAAACAACAATTGTGTTATCACCTATACCAATTCAATACCGGTATTATACTGTAAATTTTGGGATGTTACCTAAATATATTGCACGGCCGCTTTTTTGTAGCTATCCGAACTTGGTCGGGTTATGTAGGTTTTCGATGCTTCGTCAGTATTTTAATTGTTTTTCTTTAATTACTGAATTTAATGACATGAAATTTTGTATGTGAATAGTTGAATGAATACACTAATTATTGGCATACATTTTACCATGCAATTCCTTTAGAACGTCGTGATATTTGACTGCTTTGTAAACAGTGATCTATTCATGGTAAATTGTCCTATAACTCTTTAATTACTAACGGAACATCATTGATACTTGGCAACATGTTGCAGACACTTACAAGGTTTGTATAAACGTGAAAATCTAGACCCCAAAGTGCATACTTTAAGAACTAAGACCTAATAAGCGTATTTTACGTTTATATTTTTATCTTTTAAGCCCTACGTTTTTTTCTAAATCTGTTTTTTAAACAAATATAAACAAATTCAAAACAATGTATGTAAAATTCTACAGCTCTCTATGTAAGCGCTTTATATGAAAACTAGCTAATGGCCAAACGTTCGCGTAGCGGAAACTTGAATTTCTCCGAAGTTTATGCATGCACTAATGTTATTCATACATACACAATTACACACAAATACACACTAATTATTGGACACATCTTTTTTCTTCTAAAGTTTATGGATTAAAAAAAGTTCCGCCAGGACAACGTTCGCCCAGCGGAATCAGTTTTTGATGAATTTCTCCACAATGGCTGCGTGCACAAATTTTTTTTTACCATACACAATTATACGACGTCATACACTAAATATCTGCATACTTAAAATCTTTAAATTCAACAACATTCCGCTGCGCGAACGCACACAAATTATTAAACAAAATAATTAAAAATGTGAAACATATACGTCTCTAAGTATCTCTGCACCGACTCTTTCTATTAAAATTTACCACTTCTAAACCACTTGCAGATAACTTCCGATCGGCTTACTTATTTCGAACAAACTGTACAGTCCACCCATGAAGATCTATACCTTCATGAGTCCACCACGCCTACTGTAGGATATTAAGTACCTAAATTATTGAATTCACTTTGTCCATTACATTCAGTCTAAGTTAAAAATCTAGGTGAATATTTATGCAGTCTTTCAGAAATCGTTGACTTACCAATTTTATATGGGTATCTAGGTTAATTAGATACTAGCTTTCCGCCTGCGTGGACTATAGATACGATTCTTTTTATTTTAAGGTATAACATACAGCCTGTCACTCAGGAATAATGTAAATTTCTATCAGTGAAATAATTTTAGAAAATTATTTCACTGATCGGTTCAATAGATCCAGAGATTACCCCCTACAACCTTAAAACTTTACCTCTTTATAATATTAATACAGATAAATACAGTTAGTTGAGTGTGTTTGGTGATAAAGCAACTTTCATGCTCACTACGTATTGCGGTGCGGTTTTCTTCAGGCGCTTTCAATTAATCAAGCCTAGGTTTATGTGCCATGTCAAATATCAGTGATAGCGAAAGCATAGTTCTAGAAAACTTAAGACACTATTTTGATTTTAAAATAGCTTAAGAACTGATTATAGCGTCAGTTGCTAGGTTTAGGCGAATCGTATAAAATAGTGTCATGACTGAAATTCAGATCACTTTTCAAACACGAATACAATATAAACCAAAAATAAATGCAAATAATAAAATAACAAATTCACATAAAATAATATTTTATTGCGAAACTAAATATAATAAAAAATAATACACAAAGCCTTAAATAACTAAAATTTTACATTTTCTCCCGATACATTTTGGATTTTAGATAATATCAGTCTAATTGTTTTTCCAATTGCAACATAAGATAATACTCGAATTCCAAATATAAAAAAATAAACTAAGATATAACAACTACGTACTGAATATACTGTCATGTAGGTAAAATAACACTTACTAGTACATGGAAACAGTAAAATCGTTTCGTTTAAGGCTAAAGCGTCAGCCTTGGGCGCGAAAATCAAATTTCTCTTGGGTTTTCGCAAATTATTCGGTTATACTTATCACATTCTAAGTACATTGCGACATCAACAATAACTTATTCACGATTGAGTAAGATTTTGGTGTAAAACTCAGATCAAATAAAAAGTTAAGATGGAACTTCGCGAACAAAGAAGTGAGGCCGGCTAAAACTACGCCATGCCGTGTTCAACAATTACACGCACACACGTATACCGAAACTACGAAATCTTTATTATTATCTTGTCTGTCTTTATTATTTTATAATTATCTTGTCATTCGACCTTTCGATAGCTCGATAGCTCGACTGACAAGGTAAGGCGTAGTTAACTAATACATGTGTGAGTGTAATTGTGTGTTGTACACGGCATGGCGTATTTTTAGCCGGCCTCACTTCTTTGTTCGCAAAGTTCAATCTTAACTTTTTATTTGATCTGAGGTGTAAAATAGTCAATTCGGTCAAAAATGACAACTTACACCTAAATCTCCTACCATGGCGTAGTTTTTATACTCAATCGTGAATCAGTTATTGTTGTTGTCGCATTTCTACTGCTATGTATCTGTTATAACCGAATAATTTGCGAAAAACCAAGAAAATATTGAATTTCACGTCCAAGGCTGATGCCTTAATGTTTTTTAAATAAATGCTTTTCAAATCGGCACTTACTGTGAAATTATTTAAGACTGGGCGCCAAATTCTTATTTTTTGTGTTTTTCGCAAATTGCATGACTAATACACATTATCGGTTCATGGATTATCATTATCGGTTCGTGACGAAGAGGTACAATTGCGAAAAAAAAAATTTGGGCGCCCAAGCAAAAACTAAATTTTTAAATAAATGTTTTCGAATTCGGCACTTACTTGATAAAATAAATGCGATTACATAAATGCATCAATTTTACTATCGAATGGTAAAAAAAATCATAACTTAAGTGTTTTATAAGGCTTGCTTCATGTTTTTATCAGTATAGACAAAATAGGGTAATACAAATGCAATTGGTTGTGTCTCAGTTTTTAAACAGACATAAATTTATATAAGTAGGTACACAAGAGTTGTGGAAAAAAAAATATTATTTTAAGTGTATAATTATGGAGAGGATTTAAAGCAAAATAAATAGCATCTTTTGTTTCTAAGATACACTTAGCTAATAAAAGTAGTTGATGTAGTAACTGTTTCTTTTTATTGAGCATTTATCCCGAAACGATTTTAATTCTTAGCTTACAACTAAATATAGCACCTTACATAATACTAATAAAAATAAAATATTATATTTACAGACAACACTAATATACTCTTTTAAATATAACTATAGAGCACCATAAGTGACACATAAGACCCCACATCTTTATTTATATTGACATCACTGGGCAAAATCCACCATTAAAAATGTTACGAGAGAATTTTTAAAGTTTACGTAAAATATTAAAATTTTACGTAAAATGTGAAAAACTCTGATACACTATGTTGTTTATTTGAATGTTATCTTTGGAAGTGGGTACATATCTGACTGTTTACTAATAATTCAGTAAAAAGAACAACAAATATACCGCAGAATTGCAAACTTGTGTCTACAAATTTTACGTAATATATTTGAATAAAAAATCCATGAATATTTTTAATGGTAGCTCTTCCCTATTTAACTCTTACCTACCATAGTCATTTTTATAATATATAAAACGCAATGGCGGACGAGTTAGAAAGTCTATGCAAACAAAGAACTGTCGTATTAAAAAAAATGAACAGGGGTCCATAGACTAGGGCGCTAAACTCTTTAAACATCATCATCAGCTATTCACTACGTCACCCTGCGATTTTTTTCTAATTCTTATCTCTTCTACAACCTCCATAATAAGCTGAAATGTTTTAAAAAATAATGTTTAAATTACTTTTTTAAATAAATAAAAACTAGTAACATGCCCATGCAGTTTTTGTGACTGGTTATATAAATAAGGGTGCGTATATTAAGGATTTTAAGTAGAAATGTTTTTGGACATTAAATTAGGTACGCACGGCTACACATCAAGCTATACAAAACCAGTTAACGCTGGCTTCTTATTGTATGGAAAGTCTATACAATGCGAGATCAGCTTAAACTGGATTTGTATAGGTTGACCTGTAGCTGTGTGTACATATAAATCCGATTACAATGATTACATGCCAATGAGTACATATTGGAGTAGGTACCTTTTTTGTTACACATAAGCAGAGTTAGTCACAGGAATATCCAAGTTTTATGCGAGGTTTACATAAAAGGATTTTAATTTACTAGGTATATTGTGCGTTTTGACAGTAACATGAACATAAATAGAATAACATAAATTGTATTTCTTATAAAACAATGACAATATAATAATATGACTGGGATAAATAAAATCAGGTATTAAAAATAAATAAATAATGAATTCTACAAGCCGTAAAATAGTTAGCTACGCAAATTATGGTACAAAACATTTTTATTCCGGACTAACCTGGCTCAAAGGCCTGATCCTTTCATGAATGCAGTTCTCGGCCTGTTTGGCCGAAGGTGGCGGGTGATCAGGCGTCGGTGGTTGCTCGTAATGCGTTGGCGACAACGGAATCGAAGCCCTCGGCCCATCATAGTAACGCTCACAATCGCTCGGACTGTTCATGGACTGATCGTCCAACAAACTTTCTAAGGAAGACCTCTCTTGGTTGGAGTACTTTCTGACTCTGTTGTCATTCATTCTCTGTTCATAGTTTTCGTTTGGTGCAAAATTGTTTCTTCTAAGTTTTCTTCTGGGGTTTTGTTCTTTTATGACAACATTTTCGTACATAGCTGTTATGGCGACTGGTTGGGAGCGATGCTTGAGGCTAGGCCGTGGGTTAGGCACTGGGGCGACTCTGGGCGAGTGGTGGTTCTCTTCGTATTCCGAATAGGATAGCTTACTGTCGACGTATTGGTCTACTGAGCGACCGTGTTTGAGGTAGTGTTTAGCACCCTGCAACAAAGATTTTTAATATAAGGAATCTAGGAAACAAAGGGACCAAAACACTACCGATTACTACACAATTATTGACACTATTTCATGTTATTTACTGACAAGGGGCTCTTGGCTGTATAGACAGCGCGTAAGTCAATTCATTGATCGATGGATGAGCATTGTGAACTCAATGAGACAGAAACGTCAAGTGACTTTCTAGAACAATACGTTGTTGTAGAAAGCCCTAAAAGTCGGGAAACCAAAACATTGGTGTGCCTAGTAATGACGTTGCGTAGGGCAATCGCTCCGTATGAAATACTGATACAGAGCCTCATATGATAAGGCTGGAAATCTATCCGAACCTAGTTGGGGAAAAGGCAAGGAAAGAGAGAGACAACTTCGTCAACAGTTCGAGTCAGTTGTCCGTTTGCATTCAGCGTATGCTTCCTTGAATAAACTATATTATGAATGCGTGGGAAACTCTTTAATCATAAATATCATAAGGTTATTATTCTACGTAGTCCCGTTTTGATATGGACAATTCTAATGTTTATATGAAAACGTGACTTGTTTAAATCTCATTAACATTGACCGTTCCACTGTTCCACATTAAAATTCTTGTGCATTACGCATGACTTCATATTATATATCGTTCGTGCATTGGAATTGTACAAATCTGACATTCATTTGATGATTTAAATTACATCCATATACATATTTAGTTATTGTTATAATTTGATATGAATGTATGTCTTGATCCATGTTTTGATGTTCAGACACGTCTTATTAGAGCAGTGGTCCACAAGGGTAAAAATATGGTATATGGTTATGTTTTAAGTTTGATTTTAGGTTGACATGGTATACTTTATTTTAGCATTCGTAATTTTGTGGTCCCTAGTCAGAATAACGTTGGGACTAAGTTAAAGGATAAGCTACAAGTTTAGGCTTTCATGCTTGCGAGAAGGCACATACAGGGCTTTTTAGGCAAATCCTGAAGAGGAATGATTTCATTTACATACTAGAGAGAGTACACTAGAGCCGTAACACACCCTAGTCCAAGTGTACAGGTAACAGATCTTACAATCCATAGGTAATATGTATTGAGCAAAATATCAGAATCGTAGAGATCATAAATAATAATATAAAATAACGCTTTATTTATTTTTAGTTTCACGTCTTGTAAACACGATTGATGAACAAGGAAATAACATAAACAGTCGAGTTCTGTTCGAAACCGAGATTAGGTAGAAACATCGCTAATGCATAAATGAAAAAAGGGGGCGAATACAAGATAAGACGATGTTTTCTATGAATTAATGCTTTTTCAACTTTGACCTCAGAAGTTCTTCTATATTCAAGTTACTAATAATTATGAAAAAAATTGTAGGTACTTTTTTTTACTACTACTCCTTTTTTTATTCCAAAAGCTTGGACTACACCACAAAAGACTATTTTTTACTTTTCTTTATCCTCTGAGAGATAAAAATATTAGGCAATCTACAGTTCTACACACAAAATTACCTGTATATCATCCAAATCGTCTTGGCTTCTTGCATGGGGCCTCAGCTCATAACTGTAGCCTGAAGAGGGGGAGTTTGCGTGGGTGGGGGACACTGACAGGTTCCTCCGTGGAGGTTTCTTGGGAGGGGTGGGCTGCAATACATACGAGTCATGTTATGCTGGTCGATGTTTAGGCTATTTGGGTTTAGGGAGAATGGTACTGGTATTTACTGTACCTATATTTGTCATGTGTTATTCCTACCACAGGGATATTGCGAATCGACTGGAAAAAATATATTAATTTCCCTATATTGTGCTAGAGTTGTTGAACACGTAAAATAAAATTTTATCAATTAAGTAGTGGATGAGTATTTATTTTCATTAAGTACTCTCTAGACACTTGAAAGCTGCCTATTATAAAAGCAGCAATACATTTTTAAGGTCATTATTTAAATATTTTAAATGGCTAAAGACAGTTTTAACCAAATAAAAAATTAAGAGGCTCCTAATTCAGTGCTACTATAGTTATCTTGATTACGTTGATTATTTATTTGTTAAACTCTATTTGGTCAGAACATTGATTAACAAGAATAATGATACATATGTTATAACTCTCTAAATAATACCTACATACAACCAATCATCATCATTATCAACCCATATACTGTCCCATTAAACTACGAAAAGTTAGAGCCTTAGATTCGAACTCGAGACCTACAACTTGCAGTCCAATGGTCTTATTGATAGGCTATCACTACGCAATAAAATCAATACCATAATAAATAAAATTCCTGATCTAAATTGACGATACAAATGAACAGTAATGAGCAATTTAGAGGCATGCCTATCTACGGGAATAGCAATCAAATAGGCGTCTATTTCTGTTACATCTCGTTGTCATCGCAGAAGCGAGATAAGTGCCCGCAATTGAGTAATAGGGAATTTGAATAGCGATGAGGATAACATCGTATGGTGGTGCAAGTTGTGGGAGGGTGCGACCATGGAAAATATCTCACAAAAATATACATAAGTAGGTACAGTCAGCATCAAATTTAATATCTGCGCATACAAACTGCTCGAAATGTTCGGAGCAACTAAGGAAATTAAACTTTATCTCAACGACTCAAAGGATATTTTAGAATGGACACCGTACACGACAGCTGTCTTTCTGACATTGTTGTTCGTAGTTATGTTACTCATATAAATATAAACAGGTCTATATATTTGACGCTGACTGTACATAACATAATGTATTCCCAAAAGCATTCAAGAGAAAATTAAAGAAAAAAATTACAATTTTCAACATTCATTCATTCATCTTCATTTTATTTCATTGTGCATATCAAGGTCCTCATCATCAGCCCGTATTCGTTCACAGCTGGACGTGGGCCTCTTTAAGTGAACGCCACAGAGTGTACATATAATATACACAATTATCTAGGATTTTTTCCAAAATAATTGAGCTATTAGGTACTACTAAGTCAAAGATGGTGAATAGTCAGAAACTTGAATTCGACATCGTTATGTGAAGTAAAGATTAAACTACAACAATTCCACACAATCGTTGTACACAATGAGAAATATTGTACATGACCAAGAATATGTAAAATATCGCCACACAATATCGCGAAACCCTTTTGGCTTGAACGTCATCACGTGGCCCAAGCGGCCCAAGTAATTCAATCCTGGGCCGCGGATGGCGGGTAAATTGGTTGCAGCCGGTCACTGAATGGACAATTTTCTACATAAAAGCCTATTAGCCTACAGATGCTAGACAAGCGGTGATTGCGGGCATTCTGGACTGGACTGTTTAGAAGGCAATGCTTCCTTTCGTTCCTTGGTTCTATTAATTTATGCTTAGGGTATATTTGAAACAGTCTTATTATATGCATTACATAGATCAACAAAAAAAAATGTTGTAGCCTTTTAGAAATTGGATTTGATATGAATTTTCTTTCATTAGAAAATTCAATCAAATTCAGAGTACCTGGAAGGAATGGGGGGAGGCCTTTGCCCAACAGTGGGGCAGCAACGGCTAGGAACAAAAAATGTCATATCTTTGTGAACATTTCGCATTATTTTATGCTAAAATATAATAAAAAATAAGCAATTGGATTTGATTAAGGACAGAAAAATAAACGCCCTAAATGTAATGTAATATGTAGTATCTACCGATATCAAAATAGATTCTTTTATGATTTACATTAAATTCAGATACGAAACACATCAAATCATCATCACACAAAAATCCCGCATAAACCAACGTTAATTTAACTACAGTTTACCAAAAGCGATAATGCGTTTAATCTGTCATTAAATTACGACTGAAACTATTCTGCGTTAAACACTGGCCCATATTACGCAGCCCAGTTTACAAATTCACTAATTGTAATAATAAACGGCTAGGCAACAGTAAACAGTGTATAAAACGTTAATGTTTACGCAAATGTAAAACGGGTGTTCTTTAGATTTCAATGCCCCATTTACTTTTTTCGTTCAGTGAAATGTGTAAAGAATACGTGACGATACTTTCGGTAAACACGTTTTAAATCATTGTATAGAAACATAACAGAGATTCCAATTTATTTTTAAATCAATTTCAAATCTAATAGATATGGAGTCTGGAGTTCGCTTTAATCCAATAGTTCTAACATGTGTTGCTCACATTATTCTTTTGTTTAAAAATTCTTTTTTAAGAATTAATTTTAATTTTGTTTAAGACTTGTAACAACATATCCTGCTCGACTATTAAATTTATATTATGTAACATACTTAACAAAAATATTTTGGAGCTCAATACAGAACATACTAAATTTCCGAGTAACTGCAAGATCCTTTGATGACCTTTATCCAAAAATATTAAAAAAAACTAGATTCTCTTCCACTAGTTCAGGCACATTTTTAATTCATCGCATGTCGCATTTACAATTACATAATTAAAAAAATAACACATCGCAAAAATTACCCACTAAAACACTAACAATACGAACACGAAAATTTCAAAGACCATTTCCATGAATTCCATTTTCAAGTACCAAGTAGGTAACATCAAAGGGCTGGAAGATATAAATTGGCTGCGCAGGCGCAACGATGATGCGTGCGACAGCGATTAATACGGCGCCGGAATACACCATTGATTTGCGCAGAATATTGACCGTGACTGATGGGCCTTGTTGCACATGATGGATGGGTGGCCGGTAGCTGAACGAAGGGCTTTTATGAACTAATAAAATTGGACATTGTTATAAATGATCGAGGTGTTGAGAAGAATGTTAGTCAAGCTATATATATTCAAGTACGATGAACTATGTCCTCCTTCGAGATAAGAGAGAAACCTTTGTCCAGAAGTGGCTCATTATTCGATGCAACAAATTCTTAGATTAAGTCATAGTGGCTTCAGTGCCGGGCAAAGACACAAACCACAAACAGTTCTCCGATTCCTCGAAATATTAGGTATATCGGTTAATTCTTCAAATATCCACTGGAGTATAATAAAGATCGTTGTATGAAAGCGTAGTCTATTACTATTCCGTCTGTACCTAAGTGAACGGCCAAATCGTCACTTCTATTCGTATCCGAGGCCAAATCGCAAAAAAAACATTAATTTGCAGATCTTGATAGCATCATCAGAATATATGTATATTAAATTGGCAGCTCGATCGTTTGCTCCAAGAACGAAAACTTCAATTGAACGTGTTCCTAATGACTCTGATGTAGTCAGATTGACTTGTACATCCATCAGAAGTTCAGCTATCGGAGGCCTGTATGAATCTCCAAAGTTTAAAATTTATCCATAATAGCATTCTCTCACTTTCTGCATCCAAACTTTCCATCAACAGGAAGGATATTTCGGTATGTTTATGCAACAGCGT
Organism: Subacronicta megacephala; assembly: GCA_958496365.1. NCBI lineage: Eukaryota > Metazoa > Arthropoda > Insecta > Lepidoptera > Noctuidae > Subacronicta > Subacronicta megacephala. The sequence goes on from OY292528.1 coordinate 8,088,571, forward strand.
TATAAAACACGTAAATAAGAAGCTGATGCACATATTATTTATTATTTTTCTTAAAAGCTGTAATGAGTCCTGGTAACCCACATACTGACGATGAAATCGCCTATCTGTCTGTAGTGTGCGCGTAACACAAACATATTAAATATAGTTTACAATGCATAGTGGCTGGGCTTCTGCTTCGCCACATGTGGATGTTGCAATCATTAACTGACGACCATGTAATAGGTAGAAATAGTTTCATTAATGAACCGTTTATTGCGCTGATTACTATCTTAAATTGAGTCTGTTCTAAGAAAAAAATATTAATAGGAACTCAAGAAAACGTTTTAATGCATTTGCAGCACGCTGATCTAAAACTGAGTTGTCAGTTAAGAAAAACGAAGATATGTAAAATGGAAAACATACGTCAATGGCATGTTTTAATTTGACCTACAAAAAGCAAAACCTGCATTTAGATGCAGAACTTCCAATTATGCCCTTAACGCATGGTTATGAGTAAGTATGCATATGTGACGTATAACCTCTAAGAGTGAATCATTTTATATGTATGGGGTACCTCCTTAAATTCACGAGATAAACAATGATATTCAGACAAAACATGTGACTCACACGTGTAGAGCAATTCCAAAGAATACAAAAGAGGACAAGGTCTTTAGATCAGCAATTCAGTCTTAGTAACCTATATACCGCCATATAAATTTAAAATCTAGTATAAACAATAGATAACCTGGATCAATTTATCCTTGGTGCCTATAACGAAAATGGAACTACAATTTGTGTTTGTAAAAGCATCTACGTCCAGTAGCTTGCTATAAAGATTTCCCTAGCAACGTTTTAAGAAAAAAATCTAAACAAAATCAGAATACCTGGCCACACGAAGTCGAAAGCGGTTGCTTTGAATAGAAAACAACTAGGTTCTGATGATGATGATGAACTTCCGGGTAAAACTAAGAACATTTAAACAAGAACTATGACGCAAACAACAGTTAATTTTCAATAAACACCTGGAGGTATTTCCCGTGGTAAACTGTCAATACGTGTTCCGCGTAAACATGAATACCACTGGCTGGGCGCCAACCAAGAGATATTTCCGTGCCTGCTAAACATTCAGCATCAATGATCGCGGTATATCTGCAATTACATAACTGTACTGCTAATATTTTGAGACAATTTATGCTTATGTAAAGACAGTCTCGGGATTTTAAAGGAAATACAGTGTCTGGTTTTGAATAGGCCATATCATGAAAATTCTCCAATTGAAGAAAGGGCGGGAAAAAATTAAGATTCTAGTGTGGAGTGGGGCTGTTATGTGTGAAGTTATTTGAGATTATTGCCTTATAACCTCTTATCATACATCTGGTTGTAAAAGTGGTTAAAACAGTTAGGTTAGATAATTCAGATAAGTGCAGAGCTAGAACCGAGTGGAATCCATGCAATCCATTAATAGGAGCGACCACAATTGTAAAACGCATTCTTGAAATGATTCCTCTAAGGAGTTAAGAAAAATCTCTATTATTTGGAAGAATGACTAAATACTAGCAAAAGAATTCAATGTACTTAAAATAATTTGCACAACTGGGATTACTAAATCTGATTCGGATAGATTAGTATTACAGTTACTTTAATTACTAACCTGTAGAAGAAGCGGCAAGAATCTCCATTGAATTTATCATGAGATGGTTTCCAGATCCTATGAGGTCTTATTAATTCTAGGTAACAGTGACCATAGACAATTTTTCTACAAGGTGTGCATTGTCGATATAGTTTTTTATGATTTTATAGTTAAAATCAAAATTAGGCATACAACTGACTAGATTTACATGTACAATAATGTTTGTAGTATCTTTTTAATAGATCAGATAGTCTTTGATGGTTGGTTATTTTGTCCGCATGTGAAATAACAAAACATCGGAATTGGGTTATTGGGCCCTTGACACAAAGTTTTATGTTGTCGTTACAATATAGTACCTATTAGGCACCTCTGGTATTTTACATTATTATGTACATAGAGATATATCCCGATTGCAAATATTTCAATATCGTTATTATAATAATTATATATAACTTCGTTTACTTAATTGAGTCAAGTAATTCGACGAAGAAAACATTAATGTTTAGAGAGATTTGTACAATTTCAATGCGAGTTATCCCCGCTACTTTCAATCCAACAGCTAAATAAATAAGCACTTATGTGAAACGCATTGCAACTTACATTAAATTCACATGCACTAGTTTTTACACTACACACACTTACACACAACCACACACATATTCACGAGCACCTCACATCACACAACAATCAATTTCCGCGATAACCGATTCCTAATCGATATTGCGCGAATATATCGCTTCTCGATAGCAATCGAATGCGTTAGAGCGTGCGAACGCAGGCGTCGGTTTGATACGCGACGGCGCGACTGACCGCCCAATTTCTTTGCGTCAACTCATCGCGTCGTACCATGTGGCCGTCAAGAGATGTACCAGTTATGAACAATGCTGCATATGTGCTACTAAATATAGATAAGTGGCGGTTTACACGGAACACTGCAGGCAAGATTATACGACATAATAATGTACCTACTTTAAACGATTACCGACGCAGGACATGGTCAAACAATAATTCTGAGAAAATAATTTTCTTCCATTTTGCTCTAATGCTCCATTAAATGTATGACAAACGTGTTTGACCAAAGCAAAACCAAAGCAAGAAATATGCAAAGAAAGTAATATGTATTATGTGGTTACATCAAATTAATGTTTTCCCTAAAAATATGTAGTAAGTACCATAAACATTGAAGTCTAAAGTAAAACAAGATGGAATGGAATGGACCCGGTCTTATATTATGGTGACCTAAACAATGTTTTAAAGTCATTCATTTAACGAGACCATAGTAATACAATTCACTAAGCAAATGAGTTAATTAGCCGTCTCGTGTGTTGATACATCCGAATGCACAAACATGTGGCCACAGCTACACAGACATTAATCGCTTTTCTCACAAACTTTTTATTAAGTTTTTATTTGAAACTCAGACGTCATTTCGATTTGTATCATAGTTTATTTTAGTGATATGGGTTAACAGGATTTCCTCGCATTTCCTAAACTTCGGGAGTCGGATTATTTTACGAATAAGTTAATCAGATCTCGTGGAATTTAATTGTATGATTGAGTTTTGACCTTGTTAATACGGACAGAGAGAAAGAGTTAAGACTGAAGAAAAACTGCCGAAATGATGTTGCAAAATACTTCCTTATCAACACGTACCTACGTATTTTCTAACGAGTTAGGCTACATCTCTGCCAATCTCCAACCGTCGCGTCGCTCAGAACGAAAATTTAGAATGTCTTAAAACTTGTCACGTTTGCACAAAAGTATAACTTTATGGTAACATAACACATTAATTGTATGTTCACCTCGATACCGTGTATCATTTCGTGACAACATTCCGTGACCCCATTGTTCGTTTTTATTATGTTCTGTGACTTCGCGTGACATCCCTCGATCGTGCAACAGGTCATGGGGCGTTAACAAAACCGAATTAATTGTTGCTGTAGTTTCTTAAATTACACCACGATTCATTTATGGAATAAGTAAAATTATGATTATTTTACTGTACCTAATTTGAAATTGATTATACGGCTGGATATACGAAACTTACTCACAGAAACAACATGTCCTGTGCCGACACATACATCACGGCTTTTTCCCACAGAGTTAAGCAGAAACAACAGAATACAACTTTCATATCTGTTTCGCTTCTTTCACATTCATACATCTTTTCATGCGCGCCGGATGCGAGTACCTACTACGCACCTGACCTTTTTGGATGGCTGATATAAAACGATAAGCCGATATACTGAATGATTGTTTTTAGACGAAGCGACTTCTATCAGACCTCCGCAACCCAATCTCTGGACAACAACGATATTCAAAGGATATAATGTTTGTGAGGCCGTTGGCTTAGTATTCCAAATAAGACTAACATGACACTGACACTCTTCCAGAGTCGGAAGGCTCAACAAAGTTAAAGTGTAGTTTTATTAGCGTGTTGCACATAGCATCACAAGTAAATGTTAATCCCTTGATTGTTTTTAATTATAAGTGTTTTTCCCACAACCAATTAGGAGTCCGTTCATTATGACAGTAAAGCAATAAATATATCACTTAGTCCGTGTCTTAGCTAAACGTATAACCATTCTTATGCCTTTATTTCTGAACTTATTTTGAGCTTTAATCTCATTAATGATCAATCGATCTCTTAAAATCTGTAAAGGAGTTTTTATGGTTATAATTTTTCATCGCTGTTTCAATCCTTTAAAGCCAGGTTACAATTATTGACGTGACTCATTTATTGATTATTTTTTGCAAGCGCGACTTCAGAGTGAAAGGGTTTAAATTCCCAGATCAAGCTGTTTCGGTATTTTTTATGAAATTCTCAATAAGTATCAGTTGAGCTTGGATCAGTGTCCAGTTGATTGGCCTTAGGTTGATTTTTTTATTTTTATAGCCCAAGATCGGGCTTTGTGGTATTCACTATAAGAGGCCTACGTCCAGCAGTCAACGAGTATAGGCTGATGATGATGATGATTAGCATTATGATTTTGTATTTACTTCTAGTAGATTTATGAAAATAAAGGAGTTACCAACATCAATTCGCAATATATGTTAACGACACAGTAAATAAAATGAGTATTTAGCCCGATCATTTCAATGAACACTTAATTCAAAGAACAATCAATTTCAAAATGTGTTGCTTACCGAAACTTTGCTGTAATCGTGATGGTGCGCCAGAAGTAGTGGCGCACAGCTAGAGGCGGCACTGGACACGCTCAGCGCATCGCCTTCGCTGGTCCCTTCCGCCTCATCCCAACGACGTCGCCCCGACCCGCTGCGAACACCCCCGACCAATCCCGAACCCCGCTCAAGCGAAGCACAACCAAGCGACACGTCCGCATCGACCCTCGGAATACCACTATCATCCTCGCACTCAGACGAACTCTCAGATGCCTCTAAGCAAATACCGCTTTCGTGTATCGACGAAGAAAGCTCAGTTTTGTCTTCACAACTATTCTCTTCTGCGATAGCATTGATATCAGGTTTGGAATGACTTCCAAATCTGAAAGAATCGCTGTGGACCCACGGCCTTTTTGCTGTGCTCACTTCAGATTTAACAGTCTCCGCGTCCGAGCTTTCGCCGTCCGAATGCAAGGTACCGTCATCGGAATCATCTGAGGATTCTTCAATGCACGACTTAAATGATGCGTCTGATTTAATTGTGACATTAGAATTGCAAGAATGGAGTGACAAGTGACCGGAATATTCCGAGGAGCTCGATTTCCTGACAGGCAAATGCACACCAGAAGCATTAGATAGGGTAGAGGCGGTCGATGTTGAATGATCGTTTAATGATATGACTTCTGAAATGTCCTTTACGGAGTAAGGACGTCCAGATGTAGATGATGAAAGTGTTGAGGGGTGCGACATTTGAGTGTAAATAGGACTCTCTAGATTTTTTTTATTTTCACTTAATTTTGAATTTCTCGCTATAATATCTTCAACACTAACAACCGCATACGGCTCTTCTAAATTGCTTGGCACCGATTTATTTTTCGGTAAATGTAATTTCAATGCTGTCGAATAAGGAGAGGATTCTAAAGTTATGTCAGGCGTTGAAATACTCCTCTTGATAGCAGAAAATTTAACGACTAAATCTACAGGAGAATTACGCCTTGTGGAATGCAATGAGCAAGTGCCGGAATCACAGTAACACTGGAACGATGAGGATACCATTTCACATTTGCTTTTGAGCGCTTCAATGTCTATAATAACCTTTTCATCTTCAGCCTGAGTAGTTTTATCTAAAAGATCTTCAGCGCTACTATGGAACTTACGAGGTCTCGGTCTACAGAAGCAAATAGCAGTTTCAAAATAACTGTCCCTCTTGTTGCTGGGTACTTTTGTAAACGGTGGGACGTCACTATAAAGTGTGTCCCTATTAAAAATATAAATAAATTCTTGAACAGTGGGTGCCTTATATATGCAGTGTCCTGTTCCTCTTATATGATAATGAGCTAAAGTTTCTTTCAAAAACGAACTATTCCACTGAGGTAGGTCCTTGACCTTTATTGAGTCTCTGTCTACTTCAATATTTGTAAAGGTTTTGTGTCTAAAAAGTACTTTCTTCTTTCCAAATGTTTCAGGTTTTTTATTTGGCAATGTACCAGTCATTGATAAGTACATTGATTTTTCTTCTGCATCATAACTACAATCAACATTTTCTAAAGCACTAGCTTCTGTCATATCTGAAGAGTCTGAGGCGTTCGACTGGGTTCTAGAAATGTATAATTTTGAAGTCTTTCGATGTCGGAAGGACTTAGATTTTTGTGATAACAAAATATCTTCTAGATTTGTTTCATCTATCATAGAATCCGATGATAAGGTCGATGACCTACTCCGAATAGACGATTTTTCAAAATTATCGTCGATACCGTCGGAACTAGGTTTCTTTGGAACAAAGGTTCTTTTAACAGGTTCTGGTTGCTTTTTCTCTTGTATTATAGAAATATTTTCATACAATGTTTTCTTTTGTACCTCATCAAGCGATTTCACAGGAATATGAATTCGTGCAGCGGGTTTTGGTATAGTTTTTATCTCCATCATAACGTTTTCATAAATATTCTCGTTACTAATGGCATCACCTGCGACTGTAGATCTTGGAGGAGGCTTGGGAGGTGACCGTTTTTTAATGCTATCAGTGCCAATTTTAGAAAATTCATATGATTCGTAACATTCATTTACTAAAGTTGTAGATTCTGTAGACAAGATAGAAGTAACTGATCTCCGATTGCTTATCTGCCTAGGTTCAAATATGTTAAGCTTCATGTTGCCATTCACAGCTTCATTTATAATTAAATCATTTTTACTCTTATGACAATCTAATTCTGTAATCACAACAGACTCTGGGATCGATTCTTGAGAATCGCTTAATTCATTGTTCTCAGATATATTTGGTAGAGACGTTTTAAAACCCGGACAGCTTCTATTGCTTCTATTGACAACGGAATCCCTGTTTAATGTACCCAACCTATCTAACGATATAGTATCAAACTCATCGTTGCACACAATTTCACCAGATTCCTCCTTTTTCGACAGCATTTTAAAAAATTTACTATTTCCTATGAGCATTGTATTTGTATTGCTTTTGGTATCCGACTGTTTAGATTTGACATCGGCGTCCACGGAATTGTTAGAAATGTTAGGAGCTGAATTAAATTTCGCTTTCAGGCCCAAGCATTTTGAAGCAAGCTTCTTAACAAAACTTTGAGGATGATTTTTTGTTACAGACGATGATGATGGAGAATAGAAGCTATCATTATTGTTAGTGCTTTTCTGCGTCACTGTCGTTGTCCTGTAAAACACATAAAGCGACAAAAATAAAATAAATTACAAAAAAGTTGGAACTTAAAATAAGATGATTTTATTATAATCATTATTAATTTTTATTTTCCACCACCAAAAGCGCGAAAATACTTATACTACATTGAAATAAGAAAACAGAAATAGTTACCTACATCTATGGTTAATAAACAAGAATATAAAGGAATATCTAAAAATGTTTATGATTATCACCAATCGGATAGCAGTTGTTTAACTTGAATCATTTTTTTCTTTAATATTATAGTCATTTTTGAGTCCATCGTCGCAGCCTTGTCCTGATTTGGACCATTAAAGTCACTATCATCAAACTTGTATAATACTTTCCCATCGTTATCTATGACGTCATATATAGCGGAGTTAGCTCTTTTATCAACATTTTGTTTATTGTCCTCATTGCTATTTATGGCGACATAAATATCCTCGCAGCTGTAATAAACAAGTTGACTACCGCCAAGTGCCTGACCGTTAATTTTCCTTTGAATTTTCTCATCCCTATTAGCATCTTCGTGACAATAACAAGGCCTAGGATCAGCTTTTTGTTTTGTTTTTTTGAAAGGGTGAGCATTTCCACGTATTGATTGTGGGTTTATTTCATAAATGTACGAATAATCCAGTTCCTCATACAGGCATCCAAAATCCCCTCGAAGATGTACGAGATCGGTTTTATTAAGTTGCATTGATAATGTGTTCTCGCGTTGATATGTTGGAGTCATTGGTGCGTAAGCTTCAATATTAGATTTAATATTCAAACCAATGTCCTCACTGTTAAATGGCTTGTCATAAGTTGCGTGTTCTTTAAAAGAACCTGGAATTGTATTGCTTCTAATAAATGGTTGATTGCGGTTCATATCTACGTACTCATCTTTACTTTCATCAGATTTGGTCAATTCATTTTCTTCTTCCGGCAATTTTTTATTTAAATTTTCATAAAAGTTTTCCTGTACATAATCGTCGTCTTTCTCAATATCATCTTTGTCGTAATCATCGTCTTTGATGAAACCGTCGTCTTTGCTGAAACTGTCGCCTTCATGATAATTGGTGCCTTTAATAAAGGATTCATTTACGTACATTGAGTCGTCAGTTGTGTCCTCATCAGGCTCAGCTACGAATTTCGATACATATGCAATCGGTTTGGGCGAAGGACGTGGTTTCTTCCAATCAGTCGAACCTACAGTCAGAGGGTTTCTATAACATTTATCTATAGTACTACGACGTATTTTTTCGGAAAGTTCTTCAGTCTGTGATGTGGCTATAGGCTTGAAATTATCCCCCCCAAGTGACTGAATTGCGGAATTTAATTCTGTTTCTGATTCGGGGCCGGCCTTAGATTTATTCCGTGATTTGAATTCGCTAATAAGCTGTGTTTGATTCTCTAGAAAAACTGAACAAGCAGTATCAGATTTGATAGCGTTGCCTAAAATTTTCAGACGTTTATCGGTTTGGGCTTTAAAGGCAAAACTTACACTTCTGTCTCGAAACTCCGAGTTAGGCTCTGGTGGTGGCGATTTGTTATTTGCGTTAATCACGGTATCATTTATGTTATCATCAAATTTAATTGGACAAGCTTTTGGTTTAGTGCTAAGCATTTTAGCAATCGGCTTATTGCCGCAAGAAGACCTGTAAATTAAAGTAGTTAATTTGCGTAGATATGTGTTGTATGCGCTTGTGAAGTGTTTTTAACTTTGGAAATTAATTAAGTTATCAGCACTCAGTGAAACTATGCATTTAGGTGGCACATTTTGATAGGAGTTTCTTTTTCAAATTTCTTTAAGCTTAAATTTCATCCCTTTGATGGTGTTCACATTTTCACCAAAGCTGAAAGTGCTCATCCTAAGTATTTAGCTCCCCATCAAAGGACTTCGTTGAGGAGATATTTTTCTCGTGTCACGTAGACGACTCACCTAGGTGTTTGCAGAGAAAATCAAAGGCACGGAAGATTTTAATGAGGCAACCTGCATTCAAAGTTTTTGTTTAGCGTCCATTCTTTTGTAAACTTACGTGCGATTATTTTTGTGATAGCAGGGTCTTATCTAGCGAACACGAGGAGAGTACAAAGCTATTTGTAAATCTAAGACTACATTCAAAGACTAGTTTTTAATTGGGCTTCCCAGATTTGTACTTTACCCTTTTTTTAACTTTATGATTTTTCATTGATCACTTCAATGATTACAATTTATGTAGACATCACCAAGCTATCATTAACAAAACATTTTAATAGTTCAGTATTTAATACTGTATTGTTTAATATTTATTTTCTTTGAAGTCCTTCGTTATTATCGTTCAAAAACTGTCCTAAACTCGAAACGAGCGTTTCTTAGATAGCAATCATAGTTCAAAGGAGACACGTCGTGTGTCGTAATTGAAACGAGCCACTCCAATTAAAACTGAATGTTTTGAGCCGGTGTTTTTAAGTAATTGCCGCGGTGCCTCGGTACCTTTGTGGCTCTGCTTTGTAACCGCGGATCTCCCTTTACGAATCAACGGACAGACTTAAGTATTTTACGTGTTAGTGTATTAAAGAAGAAGAAAAAAGATACCCCTCACCGTGTTAATGGTTTTGCGTAATGAGCTTTGATGTTAATGAATTGTGTACATTTCGCATTTGCAGAAAAAAATAAATCTACGTGAGACTGGAACATGATGGTGTGAATCGATTTTAAAATATGTAATTTAATTGTAAGTTAATTTTAAGTTTCTACAAAAGTACTAGGTATTTGTTTGTTTATGAAATTTATTAATTCCTGCAAATAACTGTTGGGATATCAAATTTAATTTAACTTGAACCTGATTAGAACCTTATTATTCTTCCCAGGTGTCAAATCGACATAAACATATTAAGAACATGATAGGCGGTGGTCACACACTTGTAGTTCAAGACAAATACCCGCATGGCGCATAGATTTATATTCTTATTAAAATTAACCTTAGATCGAAACCGCCAAAGTAGCAGTAATAATGTACACAATACTAATAAGAGTAACATGAAATGTCCGTACGGTCTTTCGTAGTAAAGGTCCACGTGACAGTGCGTGACCACCGTAACTTATTAGACTTATTAGTACACACGGCTACACATCAAGCTATACAAATCCAGTTTGGAGTGACCTTCCATTGTAAAGGTTTTCCGTACAATTCAAGGCCAGCCTATACTGATTTTGTATAGCTTGATCTATAGCCGTGCGTAAACAATTTAACAAATGGAGTGCAGCACTAGAAATATTTTTTTATTGTATCACACAAATGCTACGCAATTTTTCAAGTTAATATTTTTTAGAAAAAAATGTTATGGCGCTGCGGGCAGGACTTGAATATCCAGGTCCACTTGACGTCTCCTCAAGACGAATAAATATGTATGGGAATTAAAAGGATGGGCATCTTTCATAGCTTAAGCTATGACAGCACTAAAACTACGTAATACCGCACGATGTACTGAAAAGGAGGACGCAGTTTCCAATCTTGCCGCAGTCAATTTTTCAATTAAATTAAAAAATAATAACATCAGTCTTAACACAGTATAGCACTCCATTTTGTTTTCTCCGTGTTTGGCCTAAAAAAACGTCTAAGAAATCTCTTCGATCTCACTATTCTGATAAATTTGCAACTTTAACCGTGAACAAATAGAACTCACGTTACGACGTCGGGGCTGTAGTCTTGGACGGGAAATGGAGGCAAATCCTTGTCGCTGTCAAAATTCCCCATGATGCTTTCATGATCTGTCAAAAATGTAGTTTCAATAAATACAAGCTGTGTATCAACCCGCTACTTTGTTCAACTACGGGAGATTTCCCAAAATCCCGGCGTAGTGCTCACCTACATTATTTCAAGAGATCCTTGATTTAATAGGAGACTCATTGGTTTGAGATGGGCGTTGTCTGTCAGTCAATCAGTGTAGGTTTTATTAAGTAAGGTTATCTTTTAAGTAAAT
>OY292528.1:9304930-9636976 GCA_958496365.1 Subacronicta megacephala
CGTAATAATTAAATACAGCTCTAGAATTGTTTCTTTTTCCTTGTAAAAATAACACTAACGAGCGTTTGCCATGCGTATCATCCATGTATGGCTGCGATCGTTGAACCACACGGATTGTAAGAGTCAACTAATACTTCCTTCTTTTTTTAAAAAAAAGGTTAGCAATGTGTGTCGCACATTATTAGTATTCTTGTTAACGTGGCGGACTATAGCCTAATACCTCTAGTACTGAGAGGAGACCCGTGCCCAGCAGTGGGACAATGTAATGGGTTGATGATTGTTAAGCTAAATGCTTATGTTTGTTGATTCACGTCGGTAGTGCAATGGGTGGGTTTCGAACCGGCAACCAATTGATAGCAAGTCCAACGCCTTATCTATTTCAAAAGTTTTATGTATGTATAGTCTAAACATATCAAAGGAATTTTAATTGTTGAAAGAAAAATTAATGCTTCAATGAAGAAGTGAAAACAAACTACTTACATAAGAATGCATAACATTTTCCACAACGTTTTTAAGCCTGTCGTCATCAACCAAGCACAGTTCTGAAGGACCTCATTAGCCTTAGGGCCCTATGAACCGGGGTCCGACTCCGAGGTTGAGCAACATGTTATTGGGATTTTCAATGAAATTCTCAGTAGCCAACTCGTTGCTAACGACTGCCTCGTTGGTCTAGTGGTCCCAGTCGCGACTGCTACGCTAGAGGTCTTGGGTTCGATCCCCAGGTCGAGCAAAGTGTTATTGGGTTTTTCTATGAAATTCTCAGTAGCAGCTCGGAGTCTGGATTTGTGCCCGGTGAATGGCAATAGGCTCGCCCCCCTACATGGGACCTAAACATACCGGCGAACTGTGGGTGTACATTAAGTAAACCTCTGCCTAACCCTTCGGGGAATACAGGCGTGATGGTATGTTGTTCTCAGTAGCCAACCGGAGTTTCGATAAGTGCCGGTGAATGGCAATATGCTCGCCTTCTTGGGACCTAAACATACCGGCGAATTGTGGGTGTTCATTAAGTACACCTCTGCCTAGGTACTCGTATGATTGCGTGATGGTATGTTATGTTTTACGGTTCCAAGGCGCTAAAAATATTTTGATGTATCACAAAATGATTCATATTACAACATTGCTAAGGAATTCTACGTGTTCCAAATATAAATTTATTTAGAAACATAGCTAAATGTGAACTGCGGACATTAATTACCAACCTCTTATTCAATTCATACTTAGCACCCCTTGAAATTTCTTAGTCATTTTGTAATATACGAATCATTTTATTATTTATCAAAAGCGGTACTTTCGTTTTGTAAATATTTTAATTTTATCGCCTTTTATTACTCTTCTCTCTTTAGGTACCTACATCTTGCTAGAAATACTTTCAATGTGTTACTACTGGATAACTATAAATTAAGCACACAAATGAACCTATTTTCTCGGCTAGGTATTACTTAAGCCTACTCTACTACGTATAAATGTAGATGTAATATATACAGGACAGATGACACAATTTGTGTGACATTGTGTTTATGTAAATATTTGGACGGTAAATTGATGTGCCAAATTGTCACAATGACGCTAAGAGATTAGTTACAAGTTAGAACGGAAGGTCGTGACGAATTGCTTCGTCACATACCAAACTTATTAGGAAACTTATTTTCTAAGAGGGTAATAAGGCCAAATTGACCAATTCCTCAGGGATCAATTCATATTTGGCATTCGAAACAGAAGCCTTGAGTTTAGTGAGAGATAAAAATGTCGCTTTTGATGAATTGATATAGCATAATATGATTCGAATTGATATCTTTTACGAGGTTTATATGCTGATTTGAGACTACCTCGGTTCGATTCTCAGGTCGAGCAGTGTTTTTCAGATTTTCTATGAAATTATCTGTAGCAGCTCGGAGTCTGGATTTATACCCGATTAATAGCAATAGGCGCGCCCCCTATTACATGGTACCTAAACATACCGGCGAAGCGTGCCTAACCCTCGGGGAATACAGGCGTGATGGTATGATCAATAGTATGTATAATCAGAAGGCATGACTTTAGTGCGAGATAAAAATGTCGCTTTTGATGAATTGATGTATCATATTATGATTCAAATTTAATATCTTTTACGAGTTCTATGTGCTAATTTATCACAAGTTTGTAATGACTGGAAATGTTTGACTAAGTGATTTGATCATGTGCTAGAATATGCCATTTAAATTCTAGCCAAACTAGCCCCGTGATCAAATCCTGTACCTAGTCGAAATTCGCCAGTCAATAAGTACTTAAAATATATGAAAATTCAGCACAAAATTACAGTATTTGACTAAGTATCCATTCAGGAGCCGTCATTACCTCCCTGTCCGGTCTAACATACCATCACGCCAGTAGTCCCCAAAGGGTTAGACAGAGGTGTACTATTACTATGTACGGGTGCCAGCACATCAGGTTAACACAAAATATAAAATTTTCTCAGTCCGTTTTGAATATTTTAATCCTCAACATTTTAAGGTATAAAATCATATGGAGATATTCGATAGTTTTGTATAAACTGATGTGTCGACGACTGTACAACATACACAGTTCGTCGGTATAAATATTTAGATTCCTATTATTATATATTCGGCCCCTATTGTGGGCGAGCCTATTGCCATTCACGGCGCACGAATTAAAACTCCCAAACTGCTACTGAGAATTTCATAGAAAATCCCGGGAAAGCACAGAAATACCCATCGAAACCAAGACTATTATACTTTTTTTTTGTTTATCGACAAATGAACTTAGTGTAAAAACCTAGTGACGGTATCCCCCAATTTTCAAATTGCACGTAGACATGCACAGCTACACATCAAGCTATAAAAAAACAGTTTACGCTGGCCTCTTATGGAATTACGGGAAGCCTACCTATACAATGCCAGATAAGCTTAAACTGTATTTGTATAGGTTGACCTGTAGGCTTGTGTACCTACTTAGCTGATTCAAAACAGAACAGCGCACATTTTTTCCTTAACCAACCTGCATGGAGAAGGACATTTTTCGTGCCAATCAGGTTCTCTTTAAAAGGAACCTCGTTTGTGTTTTTCCAGCCAGACAAAAACATCAATTTTCGCATTTCCTAAACATGTTTTTTTTTTATATAAACTACCAATATATATGAACCTTTAAATAAAATACGTTGATGCACATCACATATACTAACTAGCTAAGTACTTATAAGACAGTATATTTTTAAATATAGGTAACCATAGTTGACCTCGAAACTCCAGACATGACATACCTACTAACACAAAAAACTGTATTCACCTTTCCTAGCTAGCTTCCATTCTGTTTTAAAAACAGAATCCAACTAGAAACCATGTTACGCAACTTTGATCCTTATTCCGTATGCTACACACCTGTTGTTACTTCGGCCACACACGTCTTTATACTCCGACCAGTTGCAAAAGACGATTCAATGTCTAAATTTCACTGTCATTTTCGCGGTCATCTTAAAACGTTAGGGTTATACGCACATGCGCACTGCAGAGACAAGCCTTTATCATTATCCGAGCATCACGGAACGCGTAAATGTGTGTACTGTTCGCGTTTATTTCATTTATTATTTACTTCGCGTTTAGGACACTGTTCGGTTGTAGATTTATTTTGTTTATGGGATCGGATTGTGGTGTTTCCCTGTTAGCGGTGGGAGCGCGGGGCCGGGCGGGTAGCGGGCTTAGCGCACGCTCCGCGACTGAGCTGAGACGGACAAGGTCATCGGAATATGGACGACACGGGTAAACTCAAAAAGGTTTCTTTTAAGTAAACACTTTTACGATGATTATTGGTTAGACCGGTCCGTCACGCATGGGACCTAACAGTGTACTGAGCGTGCGAACACAATTAATGTACACACTGTGATTAATTACCTTGATTTTGTAATACATGTTTTCACGCACTGCAAATTGGTGACCTGTTACCGAGGCCCGCGAGTCCGCGTCTCACCCCTATATGGACTTTTTTCTTTTAACCTGTTTTCTTTATAAGCATCACCATTTTTTTTTAAGTGTTGTAAGCGAGCAGTAATTATTCAACCAGCATTTTTCGCTGTAGCGACACAGCAGTTATTAGTTAGGTACCAATTCCAACTTATAGCCCCTTCATTTGTTCGTTGAAAATTTTTAAATATGCTTAATTCTATTTTCCTATTATTATTTTTTTAACTCGAAAATAAAACTTGAACTTATATAGTACGTAGTTATACGTTAGTTTTTTTATGTATTTTTTCATCAATAAACGCTGAATAAATGACAAAATGAATATACTTGTTTAGTTTCCAGCTGTTTTTATGCGAAATAAAAAGGCTATCGGGCTAACTTTAAATTGATAAAACCTCTAAAGTAAACTTTTTGTAATAGGTATAATGGTGATCCATTAATTTCTTTTTTTTATGAGATAACCAGGCAAATGAGCAGACTATCTACCTGGTGGTAAGTAGTCATCGCCGCCCATGGACATCTGCAAAACCAAAGGAGTTGCAGATAGCGAGATGCGTTGCCGAGCCTATTTAGGGAAAAGGAGGGGAGAGAGAAAAGGAAAAGGAGGTTACTGAAGGAGGAATTGGGCTCTGAATGAGAATCAGACAACCCTGCCTTTCCCCAGAATGTTCCTTGAATATCCTCATGCTAATTAAGTCCTTGGGGGTATTAAAATTTATACTATCTATATTTTCCTCGTTTACATTTAGGTAGGTAGCTACAGTATGTTGCGTCATTATTTAAAATACACAATCATTTTCCTTATAGCTAATAAGTACACACGACTTCAGGTCAAGCTATGCCAGTAAAGCAGCAGTAAACCAGTTAAAACTGAGCTCGTAAAAAGTAAATAAAGTATAGGCTTTCCGTACTGCAGGGGCCGGCGTAAACTGGATTTGTATAGCTCGATGTGTAGCCGTGCGTACCTCCTACATATTTCATTTAAAACTAATTAGGTCTGGCTAAATATCAAACTAAATAACCAGTACAACCTGTGCTCTCATTTTAGGTAAATCTTATACAATAGGTACAGTCGTGTGTATGCCTATGGATTCAAACGTTCTTTACAATTCCTTCGATTCCATTGGAGTAAACTCACACGCAGTGCAACGTATTTACACGATCATCTTCGGAAATGGGAAAGAAATGCCGCTCTACAAGTTAAATAGCGGCATCCCGCTCTAACAACCATAAAATTATCTCCTGGCTTTTTGCCAAATCGGAACACAGCCTTAGCCCTATGTCAGCGCCGAACAGTCGAGACGCCGTAACCTTGAACGCTACAACCTAAATATGAATAACAGGCTTGCAAAACATACCAAGTTATGGGATGACGTCACTGTGTACGAGAAGGTATTGCTACAAACAACGACTTTGGGCTGGAGACCAGATGGTTTCAGTTTGGTCCCCTTGATTGGATTGGGATTTGTGACATTCGCCATGAACATGATGACGTAGTGGCCCAGTGGTATGGGCTGCGAATTAAGTACGTGTTGGCCTTAGAATCGAACCCAGACAGGCGTTTTATTTGTGTAAATTATTTAATTACCATACCATCACGCCTGTATTCCCCAAAAGGTTAGGCAGAGGTGTACTTAATGTACACCCACAGTTCGCCGGTATGTTTGGGTCCCATGTAATAGGGGGCGAGCCTATTGCCATTCACCGGGCACAAATCCAGACCGAGCTGCTACTGAGAATTTCATAGAAAAACTCAATAATACTTTGCTCGACCTGGGGATCGAACCTAAGACCTCTAGCGTAGCAGTCGCGATTGAGACCACTAGACCAACGAGGCAGTCGTTTAATTACCACTACTTCCAAAACGGTGAAACCGTCCTAGAACCAACAATTCGAAAACATGTGACAACTTATCACCCGCACTGGGCCAACGTTGTGGATTACAGCCCACTCTCTCTCACAGAGGGGAGGCCTGTGTCCCAGTAATAGGAACATTGTAGACTAGATTATGCTATGCCACTACCCTATTGGACCTTGTAATCGTTGTAGCGACATCTAGCGCGCTACATGGAACTACGTCGAGCAAATCCTGAATCGCGCAAGCGGAGTTTACCGCGCGACTAGCATATATACAACCGCCTGACATCAACCGTCGGGTCGTAGCCCGCCAGGCAAAAACACCTGCCTGGTTGGAGGATCCTCCCTTTGGTTGGAGGGGCAAAACCTCTCGCCTCACTACAGACCCTAAAAAGAGTCGAAATCTTTTCCCACTCTTAGGTGCGGTCCTACTTTTAGGTCCTCGTGGATTAAAGGCACCCATTGGTGCCATTACTTACTCCTCTAGTCTAGTCAGCTACCTGCAGGCCAATCCTGATCTTTAGACAGTACTTTAAACCTGCACCATGATTTGATGTACAGTTTTTATCATGGAACTCAATACACCATTTATTTCACATTCGTTATAACTACATCACGTATTGTTTTACATTAAACAAAGGCAATTGAATTAGTTCCAATAAATTGTTATGGAAACAAGAGTTGAGTTTGAAAATGTAATCAGAAAACTACCAAGTACATTAGTACGTTAAGATTTGTAAACAGAAAGCAACAATTACAAATTGTATATCCAGCTATTCGGTACCAGTATAAGCTGACCCCGCATAGTATAGGCTTACGATACAGCGAGAGGTCAGCGTAAACTAGAAATTTGTAACTTTATGTGTACACTCGACAAAAGTATTAGATATACAGGCGGCGAACCAAGACGTCTTGAGTTCTTAACGTAGTTTCCTTTAATACACTAATAAAATCTTTATTACACAAAATAAATTACATTCAGCTTATAATATGACACAGATAGAATAAGTTTCAGACAGTTATAATCAAATCAATCTCCTCTCATCTCACTCAAAATATATACACATGCACACACACACGCACACACGCACACACACACACACACACACACACACACACACGCACGCACGCACGCACGCATGCATGCACGCACGCACGCACGCACGCACGCACGCACGCACGCACGCACGCACGCACGCGCACACGCACGCACGCGCACACACACACACACACACACACACACACACACACACACACACACACACACACACGCACACAGACACACGCGCACACACACACACGCACACGCACACACACACACACACACACACACACACACACACACACACACACACACACACACACACACGCACACAAACTTATTAGTCATAATTTTAGCATTACGGAAAAAATGGGTCCAGGTGAAAAACAGCGTCAAGTACCTTGAAGTACTTGACAATAGCTGAACCTGGATACCTATTTGGTCGGGCCGTAAAATTATGTACATCAACCCACTACTTAAGTACGTGTAATTGTAATTGTGTTCATCAGTTATAATTGTAATTATAATTAAACATTTCTTTCTATCTTTATGTGATACCTACATTATTAGTTTTACTTATTATTTAGACTACGGCTAACCTTACAATGGTAAGCAAAAACAGGGAACGATCAGATGGAGCCGGTCTTAGATGGTGGGAGATAGCCAGGCGTTTTTTGAGATAAAACTCCTGAAAAGATTTCCATAAAACTTGGCATGGATGTCTGTGAAGGATGGATGTGAAAAAAAAAGTAGCCTTATGTCCTTTCTCAAAATACCTGACGAAGGATATAGAGTTACTTTTGTCTTAAAATGTTCTTTAGGATTCGAAAGAAACAGCTAAGTAGTAGAATAAAAACTTCAGCTAGCTGTCCAAACGTAGATGTTATTATGAATTTATTAACCTGTAAATAAATAAACATGAATTTCATTAAAGTCCTAGGTCGGGTTCACAAGAATCGCCACCTTTTCACAAGCGCAAAGTTGCATATCTGGGGCATATTCTTATCACGACAGATATAAGGTCCTGCAACTTATTATCATGGGATGTTGCTAGAAAAAAGACCGAACATAGAAAAAATATTGGTTGAGGAACAGGGAGTGGACCGGATTCCGCAGTGCCGTCAAACTCTTACGCATCGCTCGGGACAGGATAAAGTATGGGGAGCTGACTGCCAACCTCCATTGAGGTTGAGGTACCCGAAGAAAAAGAAGATTAAAGATGCGGCGACCATCAATATACATATTATGATTATGATACGACCGTAATTCTTTTGGTAAATGTATTTTTCAGACTTCTTATTGATGTATAATTATTCCCCTTGAACTGAACTCTAATATATTTGGTAATAATTGAGATTAAACATGTTTTTTTTTCAACCGTAAAGGATTTTCAGAAACACTTGTAGCGTACCTATCACTGTATATATTTGCGTTATAGGTAATTGTTATAACAATTTCCTTTTATTTTACTCAAAAACACATCTATAAGTTAATAGCTAAGTAGTAGAAATATTTACTGTAAGATACTTACAAAATTTATATCAACAGCTGTACACAACACGTCTGTAGTTATCAACTGAATTTCTGGCTTACTACTAAATGTCCTACATTCTATAACTATGACTAGCAATACATTTTACTGTAATAAAGCTTGATGGTATCTAACAAAATCGGTCACGATAATCGTACCATAAAATAAAATTCATTCAATATTCATCATTTTTTTCGTTATCGCTCTTTATATCTTATGACTTATGAGTAATTTAAGGGTAGTAAAGTTAGGGCCGATTCCCACTAGGCAACTTTTTTTTTATGGGTAAACCCGGCAAACGAACAGCCAAGCTACCTGATGGTAAGTAGTCATCGCCGCCCATGGACATCTACAAAACCAAAGGAGTTGCAGATATTTTTTATGGGATAACTCGGCGAATTATCATCCGAGTCAACTGATGGTAAGTAGTCATCGCTGCCCATGGACATCTGCAATACCAAAGGAAATGCTGATGCGTTGCCGAGCCTATTAAGGACAAGGAAAGGGAAGGAGAAAAGTAGAAGGTAGTACTTCCCCGGTCGTGCCACCTACATGCTGGCACGTAGACATGCCAACGAGACACTACTACTACTAAAAAATATAACATAAAAACCAACAAACATAAATACGGTACCGCCCTGTTACTGTACCATGTCCCTGATTATAGGGCTGTTCTAATATGTGTTATCGGTGCTTCGTACATACGAAGCACCATTAAACATAATTTTACTGTATCTATGTAAAGTTCGATCGATGTCGGTCATTCAAGGTCAAGGTAAAGCCATAATTTGTCCAACACTGTATCGATCAAATAAAAAGTTACGATGGAGCTTTGCGAACAAAGAAGTGAGGCCGGCCAAAACTACGCCTTGCCGTGTACAACACACAATAACACGCACACACGTATACCAAAACTATGCCTTATCTTGTCAGTCGAGCTATCGTGCTATCGAAATATATGTATATAAACAGTGCAACACAGCACACACAGCAACTGCATGTTTGCAGTGCTTCCAAAAACATCCTTAGCAGTTTTGATAGTAGAGTTAATTCAGCAAATCGGTCCCGACCAGGACGAGCAGTGTCATTGGGTTTTTCTACAAATTTTCTGATGATGATGATGGTATATTATCTGCAAATAATACAATAATTTCGGCGGTAGCCTTATGGCTAGGGTGTAAGACTTGCGATCAAGTGGTTGTCGGTTCAAAACCCACCCATATCACTACTGACTTGAACCCACTCGTAATATAAGCATTTACATTAGTACGAGGGGTTAATCGTTATTATGACTTCGTTTGAAGTCATTCGCCGAAGAACTAACCGTCATTGCGCGAAGAATAATCACGCTGAAGTGGAAGTGGGCCGGCCATGTCTGCAGTCGGACAGGTGATCATTGGAGCAGACAAGTGCTAGAGTGGAGACCGCGTTTGGGCAAACGTAGTGTGGGACGCCCTGCGACTCGATGGAGCGACGATTTAAAGAAGGTGGCTGGCAGCGGATGGATGCGAGCTGCCCAAGACCGGGATGGTTGGCGCTCTTTGGGGGAGGCCTATGTTCAGCAGTGGCAATAGGCTGACATGATGAGAGGTTAATAAGAATTCTAGTATTTATTGTATGACCCACATAGCCAGTAAGCTTTTTAAAATCTTTGTCTTTGGTTTGAACTTCCCCACACTAAAATATAGATAAATATTTAAACGATGTTTTTAATTTATCCAGACTTTGTATAGTGTTTATTATTGTTACTTGAAGGGTTAATTTTAATAAAGAATAAAAATAATACCAAAAAAGGGTGCCTTCAATCTTCAATCCATAACTATTAACCCACAAACCCCACCTATTTGAAACATTTACTGTGTTCCAAAATGTTTACCTTTACCGGTGGTAAGAGTTTGTAGAAGTACTGCAAATTATCAGAAGCCACTTCAAACGGCGTCCGATACAGATATTATGAATAGCATCCACAAACCACTGTTGTTGGAAGTTGTACAACACGTGGGGCTAACATTTGTTGTTCACAACATTTCATATAACAACCCCCACCGGTTATTATACCAACTTGAAATTTTTTGCTAGGGATGGGATGAGTTTATCGATGTTGCAGAAACTCACAAGTACATTTTTATAACTTCGTATTATTAAACATAGTCCCCGTCGCCGCAACTGTCTGTCTTTTCGCCATAAACTTAAAAAACTACTGACCGGATTTTACAGAGATAAAATCCGGTTTTGATAGACAGAGTGATTCATGAGGAATATTTAGGTGTGTAATTTATTAAGGTTTTGGGTAAATCGATTGGAAAACGAATATACCCGTGCGAAACCGGAGCACGTCTTTAGTTACTAATAATAAGATGACAAACTTTCATACGACGCGACGGCTCGCCTGATGGTAAGCAAGCTGCAATGCTGTGTGAAGCAACACCAGAGGCGTTTTCATTTTGAGATGACAATTTGCCCAGTAATCTGCCTAAATTACTTTCAACACGAATACTACAACCTAGTCTATATAGTTACTACAGCCTAGTCAACCTAGAACTAGACTTTTACCACCCAAAAAACATTTTTATTTATAAACGACAAAATGGTTCCATATTGATTCGTAAATCAACAGTTCATTTTGTTTCTTTTTTTGGGCTTTTACATAAAAATCTGTTATGAGAAATTTATTTCGATGCATCGCAGCTCCAGCTTTTTGGATTTGATTATGCCGACCTAAAAATGGATCATCAACTCATTTTGGGTACCGGTCTCCTCTCAGGACATATCTATAGCCTAACCACTCACTCTAAGATCAAAACGTCACACGCCATCGTGACAAATCTTGCAGGCACGCAAACTCTTTTAAAGCAAACTAACATAAAAAATATCCGAACACTTTATCGATAATAATCATCGATTACAATAGAAAGTCAGGTCACATCACTACGCCAGCGGAAGTTCCGTCGAATTTCCCGGCGTCTGTCTGAAAACATGCCATTGTGACGGACAATAAAATAAAAGAAATAATAATAAAAATGAATGCCTCCTTTGTGAATGGCCCTGTACAGGAGCGGAAAGTAGAAAATTTAAATTCAATTGTAATTCACAATGGACTCGCAAAATTGTCTTTTGCAAAACCAGACCTCTTTTTGTATTGGATCTCTTTGTCGTTATATTTTTCTTGGGAATTATGGCAGGTAATAAATAGGAATAATCCAATTTTCTTACGATCTTATATGAAATATACGTAATATACTTTAATTTTACGAGATACCGATACAACCTATTGTATGGGACCTAAACATACCGTCGAACTGTGGGTGCACAATTGACAACATTACAAAATTACTATATTAATTATAAACAAAAATACCGTTTCATTATTTTCCTATCCTTCCTAGTCCTAAAAATCTTTTAAAACAAAATTTTATTGTTAATTTCTGAGTTTTTTTTTAAATAAAAACGTGTGCTGACGGCAGTTATACGGTGGAATAAAATAGAAATATTTAAGTACGTCGTACGTCATCGTCGTACGTTCGTCGTCGTCCGTCGAATGTTATTGCCAAATACGAAATTTTCCAAGAAATCAAAGTCCAATGTGTGGCGTCGTTTGGCGCTTATGTCTGTCCAACTTCAAAGTCGAAAATAAATATAAAAATGATTGAATATCGGCAAAAGAAAAAATATGGGTATCCTATTTTTCGATCTAGTTTATAATATATGGGTGTAAAAAAAAGAAATATTGTCAATTGTAGTCCTATATGTACGACTTCGGTTAATACAAGCGTGATGGTATGTGGTAGGTTTACCCATTACGTTAATACTCCAGCCATTGCAATTTAAAAAAAAAAACAGTGGAAAAAATACTTAAGACTTAAGTATTGCCAGGAATTTTTAAACCAGGCCTTCAACTACTTTTCACAAACTCCCAGCTTCTTTAAGGTACAGCATTCGTTCATCAAAGCTCGTAATATTAATACCTACTTGAAGAGTTAACTCTTCGGAGAATACAGTGTGATGTTAAATATTTATACATAATTCCATTCAATCACGAATTGGAACTGCTAGGACATACGTGGATCGATAGAGTAAACAAATAATTCGTAGTTGACCGACAATTTTGTTACTGAAATCGATCTCCTGGGAATATACAAGCACTTAAGGCTGATTATCTGTCTTTGTGCACCTTTGTAGCAATAGCGCTTAGGACCAATAGTCCTAAGGCAGTTTGACTACCTAAAAGTTTGCTTAAAAATCGTAATCTTAGTAGATGATAGTGGAAAATAGAAAATTCTGCCGAAATTGTCAATTTACACAACTATATTTTACAAGAAGGATTTCTAAGTAAAAGTTTTAGTACTCACTTATAAATCAGCTATAGTTAATGTTGCATTTCTTGCTACTATATCCCCAGAACGTGTTAAAGTCGTACAAATTGCGAAACACTAAAAAAAAAATTTGGCTCCCAAGCAGAGAATATCCACCTTAACAAAGTCGAACTAGAAAGTTCTACCTCAGGCACGAAGTTTAATAACTCCACATGTAACATACTCAGCAACCATAAAACCCTACATAAAAATAGTAATATCGAATGTCCAACGGTTTACGTCAATCAATAGTCCCCGTTAATATCGGAGGCAGGATGTGACGAATGGCGACAGTTATGGACGCCGGATGTGGCCGCCGCTGCGTGTCCACTTCCGGCGCGCCCCATCACTACACCGGAACTCACGAAATGCATATATATAGACGGTATATTGACAAATATACCGAAAAAATGTCGGTTATTTGTTTTCTTAGTGGATTCAGTTGATTAAGCAAGCTGAAACTTGTTGAATACCCGCAATTGTTTTTGCACATACCCAATATATTTTTTGTGGAAGGAAAATACAGTCTTGGGTTGCACTAGAAGTTGCGTCGTCTTCTTGGACACACCACAAGCATTTTTATTATTTATTTTGTTTTAGGCATCAAGCCTATAATATAAAAAATATATAATATACTAAAACTAGCAGACCCGACAAACATTATTCAAGCTCCATTAATTTTCATTCATTTCAAGAATGGAGATCCATTTTGAAATCTTAACCATCCAGGGATGAAATTTTTGTATGTGTGGGCGTAGGACACACATACAAAAATTCATCAAGATCGGTGCAAGTATTTAAAAGGAGTTCAGTGACATACACACAGACAGAATAAAAATACATAGATATATTTAGCATACTACTTAACAATATTTTTATTACCCATTAAGGTCTTTGCGCTTTCAGAAATTTGCTTAACAACCGTAATAGTTTTACCAGAACGTCTACGGTAAAAGCGTGATGTAGGGAGCGAACCTATTGCCATTTACCGGGCACAAATCCAGACTCCAAGCTACTACTGAGAATTTCATAGAAAAACCCAATAAAACTTTGCTCGACCTGGGGATCGAACCATAGCAGTCCCGCTTAGGACCACTACACTCATGAGGCAGTCGTACCTAATTGATGCAAGACATAAAAAAAAGGTTCTAACACTACGCGAATATTAGCCATTGAAATAAAACTACTTCATACGGTTTTTATCGCTTTATATCTACCCATGACCATGGATGCTGTAAAGGATCCGAAACGTCAGGTATTAAATAATATCAATACAACGCGATAAAATCCGTAAAAAGTAAGTAGTTTTTTTTTAAATAAAAGTATAGATACTAGTATGTTAAGTTAACCCCTCGTACTAAGCTAAATGCTTGTATTACGAATTTACGAGAGGGTTCACGTCGGTAGTGCAATGGCTGAGTTTCGAACCGGCAACCACATGATCGCAAGTCCGACGCCCTAGCCATTAGGCTACCGCCGCTAAATTGATACATGACATCAAAAAAAAGTCCAAATAACTAATGCTAATCTTACTGTAAGCAGTCGAAGCACTTGATACGTCATATCGCTACGGTGGCTCACAAACCCGTCCAGTCAGCCCGATTTGGGATTATCCCGGCAAAGATTTATTGTGTTGTCCGCGCACTGTCAGCGTTCTCGACCACTTTTGTGGAGATTATGGACATCCTATCGTCCTACCAAGGAAGAGTAATCCTTTCGACTCAATTGGGGTGAATATCGTTTTTAATAAAACGTGCTGAGATTTTACTTTGCATAATATAACAAAATTGTTTTAAGCATTATTTACTTAAAATACCATACGCCTATATTCACCAAAGGAAGAGGTGTAATCATGTGCACCCATCGTTTGCATTGCATCGTTTGTATTTTTAGGTCCCATGAAGAAAATACATAATTATATAGCCTAGAAAAAATTATACTTATTAGTTTATTTATGGTTTGGCGAAAAATGTATGGCATTTGCGTGGAAAGTGTTTTGTATTGAGTATGATTTACTCTGTATGTACTTCATCCTTGTAATGTATCTGTTTGTTTCCTAACTAAACTAAAATAATATAAATCGTCTAAGAAAAAATTACTTTATATTATTTTAATGTGCATTTTAAACTGCAATTTTAGGCCTTGTAATACTGACTTAATGAATTTGGAAGCAATCAGTGAAAGCGGAAAGAAAAGCAAAATGAAACTATGTATCGAGATAATTGCATATCGAAGTAAGCCAAAAACAAAATGGCCGACCGTGATCTCTAGACAAATGAGAGCGCACGGGTAATCGGCTTACAGGCCGATCACTAACTGACGACCGTCTGTTAATCCTTGCAACAGAGATGTACAATAACCTTAAATAGTATAGCAAAGGATAATTGGTGAACAAGTACAAATAACTCCATCATCAGATCAACTCCAAGCAAACATTATGTTTTAGTTACATCAGAACTACAATATGTGTGACAAATTTCAAGATAATTGTTTCACAGGTGAAAAATAAATGAATGAAAAAATTAATATCTCCTATTTTGTACCCTAGGGATGTTTTTTTTGCAATTTTTAATGGGAATAGTTATGCCTGCGTCGACTTGTGAACCACTTCGTAAAAAAAGAATCATATCTGTGGAAGACTTGTTAGTCATAATGACCTTATTTCCCACTAGTTTTCCGCCCACGGCTTCGCCCGCGTGGTTTCACGGATTTTTTGTACTATATGTATGTTTATACATAAAAACCTTCCTCTGGAATCACTCTATGTATAAAATAAACCGCATCAAAATCCGTTGCGTAGTTTTAAAAATCTAAGAAGCATACATGTCATAGGGACAGACAGACAACGGTAAGCGACTTTGGTTTAAACTATGTATTGATGATGATTAATTAATCACTTAGATAAGTTTGTTTATTTACTAAAACATCTGAACATAATTATTTGGATGAAATTTGGCACACAGATTGTTAATAAAATAGACTAAACACATACGACTTTTTATCAATATTTGACCCAATTCCAAAGTCCACATAGGCGATCTCGCGGATAGAAGAATAGTAATAAAATACTTGAGGCGTGTTTGTTCGAAGCACGTTAATCTGTGTAGTTAGAGATGGGTGAAGGGGGAGGATAAAGAGGGCTCATTACTGTACACGAGATAGACGAACCCTGGGGAGGCAATTATCCTTATCATGTGAAGTACGGAGATTGTTAGAAGTAAATAAGTACCTATGTATGTACCTACTTATAAGTATGCGGACGTCTTATTTTAAAGCGACTCTTATTTACAATGTCTTTTTTTTATCAAAGGTATCTATATCCCTTTCACTGAAAATCATGAAAATT
Organism: Subacronicta megacephala; assembly: GCA_958496365.1. Classification (NCBI taxonomy): domain Eukaryota; kingdom Metazoa; phylum Arthropoda; class Insecta; order Lepidoptera; family Noctuidae; genus Subacronicta; species Subacronicta megacephala. The sequence goes on from OY292528.1 coordinate 9,321,015, forward strand.
ACACGTTATAGCACCGATTGGTGCCTTCATTGCATACGAACTTCAGTGATGTTATTGATACTGATGCAAGTTATTAGATCGGACTAACTTACCTTGTGACTTACCGATCCTCAACGATATGAAGTAATTTCGTTTGCATTTATACGTAGTAAAAAATGAGAATTAAAATAAGAAGCATAATAGCAAGTTTGGAAGCCTCAGTTTGCTAAGTAGAATTGCACTTGTCCGGATTTTTCTAGAAGGTTTTATCGTAATACCTATACGAAACACAGTGTGTTCGATCCGCTCACACCTCAAGCAACAGTGTGTTACAAGCAGTATATTCACAACTTTGTACATTCTGGCAACATGTCGCCAGCAGGACTCAGCCCCTTCCCCTTTTATTGCAGGACTTTTCAATAATTTATATCATAACATATGGAGGATCGCCCCACATATCGAAAATGTTCTCTGCGCCTTTTACGAGCGTATGTGTGTTAACAAGGTTTCAGTACGTTATGAATTTTATAACGAAACTAATGCTTATTTTGTAACTAGTTGCTGCCCGCAGATTAACTCACGTTAAAAGGATTTATACTTAACTAGCTTTCCGCCCACGGCTTTGCCCGCGTGGTTATGCAGCTTTTATGTACTATAATATATATGTATACTACTTATAAACCTTCCTCTTAAATCACTCTATCTATTGCTGCATAAAAACTGAAAACAAAAAACTGCATTAAAATGCATTGAGTAGTTTAAAAGATCTAAGCGGAAGCGACTTTATTTTATACTATGTAAAGATAAGAGATAATATAAGATATTTAAGCATCTAGGTGGCTTAGTATAATGAAACATGCGCTGTAAAAGCCGCTAGTTATGCTATTATGGTGCACCACGCTAGCCTCCTGCAGGTAGGCAGACTGCACAAGCCGTTTAGAAAATTTTTCAAACATTCAGCGTTAATGCGAATGATAATTTAAAAAACAACACAACCGCGTACCTCGTAGCTAAATCAGATTATAAACGAAAATACTTATTACAATTCAAATCAAAGCGTAAAACATTCCGAAAAATTAATCAAAGCGCCTGCCAAAATCTTGAACGCAATAATACGCTTACGTAACAATGATTGCTCTATCGTATCTCTGCGTTACCAAGCAAATAGCCTCTTGATAGAGAGACTATTCGCCCCCGTGTAGTCTTCGCCGTATTCCCACTTTTCGGAGCCATTCCTAACGTTGCCGCTTCCGACGCTTAAGCCGAAACCACACAAATACAGACCTATTTCACATCGCTCGTAGCTCAGAGCAAAGCTTTTGACGAATTGTCGTAATGCCGTCTAGGGCTTAGGTAGGTACTTAAATGAAATTGTATTTATTTATAACCTGCCTACATAACATATTAAGCATATCGAGCAAACTGTTATTGGGTTTTACTGTGAAATTCTCAGTAGCAGCTCGGAGTCTGGATTTGTGCCCGGTTAATGCCAATAGGCGAAATGTACATTAGTAAACCTCTGCATAATCCTTCGGGGAATACAGGCGGGATGGTTGTTGTTATGTTTAGTACCTATTTCAAGACAACACTTCGTTTTTATTATCTTAATGTAATTGTACCGTGCAAAGTTTATCTGAACTGATCTGAGTGGCCACTAAGGGTGGGGACACAGAAGTACAATGGCTAGAGGACGAGGTGAATAATGTACGAACGCAGGCTAGCAAAAATACAGCGGATATGGTGACGAGCAGAGCGGGTAGCGGATACAAAATAATAATGCAAAACCATTAATTACCCTCCTTCCCGAAGGGTCCTTCAGAAAGGGAATTTGACAACCATTATCCTTGGGATATCAATATACTTTGCTTATATATTCAATATAATATTTTTCATCAATATTTGATATAAGGTTGCGGAAGACTTATGACAGTTATTTCATGTTATACATCATACTAAGTTTAATACTGATTTTTTTTGAGCAATTTCTACTGTGTGAGCAACCCTAACTTAACGAAAAAAGAACAGCTATTCTCTACATTTAATTTTATTTAAGAAGACTTCTAAGAAAATGCTGCCTTCTTTTGACGATTCTAGGGTTGGTCCTATAGTGAAAATTGTTCATACCTAATGACGAATATGAAGAAGGTCTTTCGCGTGTTAGACTAGTAAAATATCACGGTGTATAATACTGATATCCTAAATGGAGTAAGACTTTCAGCCGACCCCAGCATAATTAGGTCAAGCGAGAAATTTAATTATTCTTATTCTCATCATTATAAATGGAACTATAATTAATTATTATTGATGTAAAAATGTAATTATTGTAATGATTATTATATTTATAAAACTCATCATTTCTTTCTGATCATTCCTCAAAAGGCCTGTTCGTATGTTTACCAGTCAGGTAATATCGGCACACTCTTGTCCTATGTAAGCCGAAATACCAATTTTGCGCAGAAACTTCGGCCGGATACAAGCTAAATTTAATTATTAATTCCTAAATAAAAACAATCACTAGTAAAAGTGTCTTTAAAATGATGTATTTGCTAAAATAAATAGCATTTATCATTAATAGATAAATTATTATCAAATTGCCAACGCGCCCCGCTCTTTCCAACCCGCTCCGCTCATCACGCATCAACCCGGTGAATTCAATCAGTTTCACGGGCAAGGTGATCGCGGCAAGTAAGGGCGTGTGCATAAATAAAGCACAGCGGTCCGCGTCCGCCCTCATTGGGCCCCCACGAGTTATGGCTTACCTTGGCCGGGTAGACTTGGCCTTACCTTTGTTGTTTGCTCAAAGTTTTTTCGAAGAATGGTAATCGAAAAAAATACATGTTTTTTTTTTATTTTGCTAAACTGCTCTGAATTTGGATTCGAACGCAACCAAACCTGTGACCCACTACTGGGCACGGGTTTCCTCTCAGGACGAAGAATGTTAGGGTATAGTTCACCACGCTAGCCTACTGTGGGTTGACAAACTTCACGCGCCGCAATGCAAATATCCTCACGATGTTTTCCTTCACCGTTTAAGCACGTGATAACTAATTAATACACACAAGACTTCGAAAAGTCAGAGGCCTTGGATTCAAACTCGAGACATTTGACTTGACAGTCCAATGGTCATATCACTAGGCTATCACTGGACACTGATTTGAACCCGATTAATGACAATGAAAAATAACACTGAAAGCAATTTACAGGAAATTTTAAGAAACATAAGATAAATACTAAATGAAGAAGTGGATCCAAGAACGGAGCAGTGGATAAAGGGATATAATAACTAAGTTGAATATCTTGAGTAACATTTTTATTACATGAATGAGTCACCCCTATTACACGAGACCTAAACATACTAGCAAATTCTTGATAAGCGGCAATAAACCTCTGCCTAACCCTTCAGAGAACTTGAAGCGTGATGATTTTTTATGTTTAATAACTATAAAAATTTTAAAAGATTGTCTTCACAGTAATTTTTGTAAGAAGGCAAAAACCTTGGCAACCCTATTGGGCTGCAAGAGAATGAGATTGTTGGATTGATTGATGGTAAGGGTTCACGAGTGGAAGGAAACTTAGAAATGGAAAAGGTTTATCTTGCTAGTCGGATGGGCCAACTACACTCGACATTTAGGGATTCAGTTCATCAATATTCAGATATACAATTAGGTACCGAACAAAATTTGTTATAATTATTTAAAATAAAGGTTTTTTTTTTCTTCCCTACCTGTAGGTCTACCTTATTATTATGAATATGATGTCTCTTTGACTTTTAAACAATAAGAGTGGTTACTGTTTCTTTTAACACTCAAATGACATAACCTTAGTGTTTTTTTAAAGAATGATTACTTTACAAAAATAGCTTAAGAAAATTGACTATAATAAATTTGACAATATATTTTACTTTTAAAAATTCACGAACGTTACTATGTGGATTGTTTAAAGTACCTATCATACTTTTATAACAAGGGCCGTCCGAAGAATACGCGTGTTGAAATCTTGAGATCTCAGAATAAGTCTCAAACAGGAATGCACATAGCACATTATTATTTACCGGCAGGATATTTTCAGTATAGCACCTTTACGAATAAAACGCCAATGATCCAAAGTGCGTTAAAAGCGAGGCGGGACTCGGTATGAGGTTGCATTGTCGCCTTGTCGGGAATGTCAAGCCAATCTAACGCTTTCATCATTATACAGTAGTAATCTACGTGATTAAGTATGTTGGAACATGTCTAATTACAGCCGGGGGGCGTTCTTCCACGACACCTCGCCTCTGTCACAGGACTGATTGTGCTTCTCTACATATTCTGACTACGTTGGGTAGTAACAATAACTACGACTCCAAATCCAACTAGTTAGTTAAGCACGTTGATTATTTATTCAGGCAACCATCCCTTTATATACAAATAATATTTAATAAAAACATTTACAAGGAGAAATTACAAAAAAGTAGTTCACAGACGCGCATACAAATATAGGGATCCGAATTATTTAATATACTTATTTAATAATACTTAATTTAAATACTTTTTAATACTTTGACTGCCTCATTAGTCTAGTGGTCCTAAGCGCGACTGCTACGCTAGAGGTCCTGGGTTCGATCCCCAGGTCGGGAAAAGTGTTATTGGGTTTTTCTATGAAATTCTCAATAGCAGCTCGGAGTCTGGATTTGTGCTTGGCTAATGGCAATAGGCTCGCCCCCTATTACATGGGACCTAAACGTACCGGCGAAGTGTGGGTGTACATTAGTACACCTCTGCCTAATCCTTCGGGGAATACAGGCGTGGTGGTATGTTTATTTTATTTTTACTAATATTTTATTGTGTCACAATAGTCAATCCTAATAACGGATGACTTGGGTAAATCGCGTAACAAGGAGATCCCTGCAGTTGGCAGTTAGAGGCTGCGTATTATGATGATGATGATGATGATGATGACAGTATCTAATCACTTTGATCGTTACTCGTGAGACATGAAGTTTTGTATGACTAAATGCACGATTTCTTCAGTAAATGACTATTAACACTTACGTGCCTACATCTTCAAGCAGGTAAATCAAAGGGATCAGCTAGTATTACGGCCACAATTGGATGTAAGGCTAGACAAATTTTAATGATCCCTGAAACAAAACACTCCCGCTAGTGATCGATTGAACCTCGCTCAGCCTCGCTCCTACAGAATATATTGGGTGAATGTAGATGTAGGTACCTAAGTATCTTCAAAAGTAATGGAGGGAACCAAGTATGTTTACTTTAAATAACTCTACATAAAAAATTGAAAAAAAAACCCGACAATTGCATTATGTCTCGACCGATTTTCATCAAACTAAGAAGACTCCCGACAATTTTTTACCTTTCAAACAAAGTCGAAATCTGTTCATCCGTTCGGGAGCTACGATGCCACAGACAGACACACACACAGACACGTCAAACTTATAACACTGAGTCGTTTTTGCGTCGTAGGCTAAAAATCAATTGGTTTGTGTATGAAAGATCATAAAGTTGAGTACGGCTCAACCGATTTGACAGATTTTTACTGTCAGAACTAGGTCAGAACAATATTTTTTATACTACCGGAAATAACATACCTTTACGCCTGTTTTCCCGTTAGGCGGAGGTGTACTCATTATTGCACAACCACAGTTCCCAGTGATCCTAAGCGCGACTGCTACGCTAGAGGTCCTGGGTTCAATCCCCAGGTCGAGCAAAGTGTTATTGGGGTTTTCTATGAAATTCTCAGTGGCAACTCGGAGTCTGGATTTGTGCCCGGTTTATAGGATAGGCTCGACCCCTATTCCATGGGCCCTAAACATATCAGCAAAATGTGGGTGTACATGAGTACATCTCTGCCACCCTTCGGAGAATACTGGCGTGATGGTATGTTAATATCGCTTTATGACATCAAAACCAGGATTAGTGAGGAACGATGTTCATATTATATTAATCCGAGCAACGCTGACAACCTCACGCACCCGACTTCACGTGCATACAGCTTATCGCCTCCTTAACATACAATATCTTGATAATCACTTCGTAACTGAATCATTATCAACAATATTGTATCATATCCTATTCACTATAAGCTCTCAGATCAAATAAAAAGTTAAGATGGAACTTTGCGAACAAAGAACTGAGGCCGGTTAAAACTACGCCTTGCCGTGTACAAACACAATTACACGCACACACGTATACCGAAACTACGACTTATCTTGTCAGTCGAGCAGAGTCTAGCTATCGCTACACGCCTACCTAAACGTCACGTGCGTGTGTGCGTGTAATTGTGTTTGTACTCGGCAAGGCGTGGTTTTTGCCGGCCTCACTTCTTTGTTCGCAAAGTTCTATCTTCACTTTTTATTTAATCTGAGTATAAGCTACTAAATAATATTTCTGACAGAGGTAAACTAATCTATAACAATATTATAAAGAGGTAAAGGTTGTGAGTTTGTGAGTAATCTCTGGATCTACTGAACAGATTTTGAAGACACCAATAGAAAGCCACGTTATTTGTGCGTATCATAATGATAAAATGATATTTATTTCTGTAAATAGATCTTTTAAAGACATTTTTACAAGTCGTTTTTTTTACATTTTTTTTTAACTAGATGGCGCCGGCATTTCCTATCTGACGACCTCTGAGTAGAAATGTCGAAACAAACTCAGAGAATCATGGTCTCTTTTAAAGTCCGGACAATAGTTATATCATAGATATGCGAGTTTTACAATGTAGGGAAAAATCTGAACAGGCCTTTTGAAGGAAGAGCCATAACAGCTTTGAGTTGACCTGTCCTAACAGGACGACGACTGACGGCACGCATACATCAGTCCTCGTGTAGCTCAACCATTTTTTGGGGAGCTCAACGATCCGTCGCACGACGATACCAGATCAGCAAGACATTTGCGTAGGTCATGTGAAACACTAAAAGCTGTCAGAAAACTTGTATTATAAATCTTAATATAGTTAACCTACATAGTACTCACATTTTCATTTTTATCCTTTTTTTTATAAAACATTAATTTTTTTTTTTTATAGATCATTAATACACATTTGAAATTAAAACAAAAGCATATCCAAAGACAATGTTACAATTAAAATTAGTACAGATGTTAAAACTATGCAAGATAACTAGGACCTACAAGGCAACTCAGTCCAATCGCGAGCGAAAGTAAAAAAAAAAAAGATTATCAAAAATAAAAATATATTTAAGACACAATAGCCACCACGTCGACCAGTCACCGCAAGCAGCATAGACTATAATTATCATCCAACGGAGTGGGCACAGGGTCAGCTATGAATTTTTTACAAAAAGTTAAACCTTCTTCAACAAATTATACTTAAATAAAATGTTATGTCTCACAAAGTTTCGGAGATCGGTGGCGAAACCAAAAGATCCACTCAAATTAAAGCCACTGACTTCCGAATTTGTACCTCTGTATAGTCGTTAAAAATCCAGAACAAATAAAATTTTTACCGGTCCAATAAAATACGGTGTTCCATAGGTGTTGTGACGTCACGTGGCGCCAATAATGCGAGTTTATCGGGGTAGCTCATAAAAGGCACCAGGTTCCTTAGCACCTCATACAACACAACCGGTCTGCCAATAGTTAATGCTAGTTTCGAACACCCATATCTAATATACTTTTTATTCCTGAGGAAATAAGGAACACATACCTAATACTTATTATATTTTATACTCATTACTCTAGTGGTTGTACCTTGGACTTTATTATACCTATCTCAATACATGGGAATTGGGATATAAATTTTATCTCATTGGGATAAAGTTTAATTTTTTTAGTATATTAGACAATTATGAATAGTAATTTGTCCGAATATAGGTAGTTGTTGACTGTAACTCCTAGATTCGTTTTAAACCGTAAAAAGAAATCCACTTACCGGTAGAGTAGGTGCTCCTCGTTACGGGCGTGTGTTGATTGATAAATATTCGATTTGCTTGCATTGAGCTATTATACTTTGAGAAGACCCTTCTACCCACCTGTTATATAATTTTAAATAAAAACATTAAAAAACCCCCGACAATTGCTTTATACCTCGACCGATTTTCATCTAACATAGCTAAGAATACTCCTGACTAATTCACCTTTCATATATAAAAAAACTAAATCCAAATCGGTCCATCCGTTCGGGAGCTACGATGCCACAGACAGACACACACAGACACGTCAAACTTATAACGCACCGTCGTTTTTGCGTCGGGGGTAAAATACATATAGTAGGTACGCCATTTTTATTTTCAGATAAATAGACTTACTTTTTGTAAGGTATAAATAAATTGGTTTTTGTAACTAATAACAGTTTGAAGACAGAGAGAATGCTGAGTGTTTTGGGAGACAGTAATATTTAAATTTCGAAATATAGTAAGGTTTCCATTGTTTATTCATCGCTTCATTTGTTGTTTATTAATCGCTTTTACTAAAACATTTTAATTTTGGAAAACTAATTTAGCAAGAAAGGTCTTAGTACCTCAATGCTAGCTTGCACCTTCGGAAAGTGAACTGCATTCACTTGCGAAATACTCTTGCACGTTACCATTTTGTTATGTGAAGCACGTATACTCACCAGGGAGGGTAACAGGGAGGGTACCGACTACCGTAGCACTCACAAAATTTTATTCGAAGCATTTTAATATATTATTCTTAAAATTCTTAGATTATTGGTTCGAATTCATTTCAAGATCAAATGCATTATATATTAGAGTGAAAGCTAATTATAATTTACCTTTTAAATTAAACTAAACTAACAGCTAAACTATATTTATAAATAAAAGAAAAATTTAAAAAGGGCATCAAAAAACTCCTCCGCATCGCTATCAGCCGGGAGGGTACCCAGAAGGCTGGCTGCATTGCCACGTTGTATGGCCAATGAATTTCACCAAAAATATAACTTAACATACCATCATACCTGTTTTCCCCGAAGGGTATATAAGCTGCCAATTCTCAAACGCTCCTAAGGATGTTTCTGTTAGATCTCATGTAGTGCCAAGTTCCTAACTCCATAAGGTCTAACTCTAGATCTAAATTTGCTCAAAAAGTATAACTTTTCGAAGTTCGCCTGTGCGTGACTGTCCGGCACGCAGACACAGTGAATTAATCTGTGTCGGTTGTCAAAATTTCATTACCGATTTCCTAAATTCTGGTTACCTACCCTGCTTTTCCCGCACTGTTAAGCAAAGGTATTACTCGAACGGTATTTGTCATTTCCATCGTTATACGAGTGTAACATAAACGAAAGCAGTTCAAATATAATGGTCTACGTCTGTTAAGATTTCTACTCGATATTTTAGAAGAACGAACTGAAAGATAATAATAGTGACATGAGTTTAAAGGAATATACTAAAAGGTTTGGGCATGTTGAGAGAATAAAAAAAAGACGATCAACAAAAGGATTTTATAAGGCGAATGTCAGCGGCATCGATCGAGGTCACCCTAGAATGATAAACAACAATCTTATGCGCGAGTTCCTCCAGAAAGGTCAAGTGGGTAGTACTCGGAATCGGCGTGTATTTATGACGAGATGTAAGAATGTGGAAGATCGAAAGAGATTATGCAAGAGTCGTCGCAAGTGGTGGTCTGTAGTTTCTGCCTATTTCTGTGAAAAAAAAAGCGTAAATGTATGTATGTATGGGAAGCAATGATAGCCTAGTGATACGACTATCGGTCAGTCAAATCGTAGGTCTCAATTTCGAATCCAATACCTCTGACTTTTCGTAATGATGTGTGTGTATAAGTAATTATTTATCACTTGCATTAATGGTGAAGGAATCGTGAGGAACCACCACGCGGGCCCAGTCAAAGTTGGCAGATGTCACACGTCTTCTAATTTTTGGTTTTAGGACATGCCGGTTTCCTCACGATGTTTTCCTTCACCGTTTTGGGAGCAGCAGTGACGAAATAATTTACACAAAATAAAGCGCCTGTCTGGGTTCGATCTTACGACCTACAACTCGTAAGTTGCGGTTGTTAACCACTGCGCCACCACCGCACACCGTCATAGTACTTAACATACCATCACGCCTGTATTCCCCGAAGGGTTAGGCAGAGGTGTACTTAATGTACTCCCACAGTTCGCCGGTATGTTTAGCCATAGCCATCACAAATCCAGTCTGTATTCGGATTCGGATCCGAGCTGCTAAGAGAGAATTTCGTAGAAAAACCCAATAACACTTTGCTCGACCTGGGGATCGAACCCAAGACCTCTAACGTAGCAGTCGCGATTGGGACCATTAGACTAAGGAGGCAGTCATAGTACTTATATTGAATTTATTTATAATAAAAATAGGCAGTACGTTACCTATTTTCATCCAATACTCGACTTAAATTTTCCACGTAACTACCTCACAAATCCCTTTATTTTTCCTAAATGGGATCCAGCTTAGCCCGATCTCATTTACTTGAGCCCGTCAGATTGAAATTATTCAATTTAATGTATAAAACCGACATTTTCGCTCATTATTGCCGAAATTAGGAGATGGTGCATAACATAATTATACTTTTTTAATAAAAATGGCTTTTTAAAGCCTGTTGGGGATTTGGTTTATTTATTTAGATTTAAAGAGGCAGAGTTGGTGAAAAATTATACTTTTTAGTCTTCAGTTTTAAGTTTATCAATACTACTGTATGAGTTCTTTGTGATCTGAATTTATTTATTTTGGTTTATTATTATTATTCGGAGCACCATTATAAGCCAATACCTACTACATATTCTCTAATAACATGATGTTGACTGCCTCAATTAGTCTAGTAATCCTAAGCGCGACTGCTACACTGCAGGTTCTACGTTCAATTCCCAGGTCGAGCAAAATGTCATTGAGTGTTTCTATGAAATTCCCAGTAAGAAGCAGCTCAGAGTTTGGGTTTGTGCGCAGTTAATGCGCCCTTTTGCATTGGACCTAAAATACCGATGAAATGTGTGTGTGTACATTAATACACCTCTGCCTAACTCTTCGGGGAAAACAGGCGTGATGGTAAGTTATGTAACATAGGCTATTTATTATCCCATTGGATAACTAGAACATGCGGGCGAAGCCCCGGGTAACTCTTTTTTTTTATAAAAACTAATTTGTGCATTGTCCCACTGCTGGGCAATGGTCTCCTCTCAGAATGAGAAGGTTTATAGTACCTACTTGTAATTACAATTGTCCAATCAATGTCGGTTAACCAAATCAGTAGTATGGTTTGGTCGGTTACCACAACCAAAGCGGGTCATCTGATTGGCTGCATTCACTTCTGTAAATACGTATGCGTCTAATTACATGACTTTGCGTCCTAATTATAGGTAGGATACTTGATTTGATGACTAAAGGAGGTATTAATTTACTTAGCTGATGCGAAGAAATTAATCTATTATTTTATTAAGTTTATCCGTCAATAGCGTTGCGGCGCTTTAATGAACTCAGGAGTAAAGTTTTGGTAGGTTTTTATTCATTGTGTAATTTCAATTGAAAATCGATCATCATTCGTCATTATCCTCACTCATTAGTCTAGTGGTCCTTAGCGTGACTGCTACGCTAGAGTTCTCAAGTTCGATTCTCAGGTCGAGCAAAATGCTATTGAGTTTTTCTAATAAATTGTCAGTAGCAGCTCGTGGTTTGGATAGGCAATAGGCTCGCCCCCTATTCGCTGCCTATCCGCGTCGAGTTCATCTCGCCCCACCTCCGTCTAGGCCGATTAATCCGTAAATTTTTAATAAAAATATTTTTTTTAAATGAATGTCTGAGATTTTCATGCCGAAAAACTGAGTTCCTTTTTTCTTAGGGATTCATTTCGCCTTAACCCTAAAATGACAATGACCTCATAGTTGTGCCTACCCTAAGGAAGTGGTGGTACAAAACGGGCCGGGCATCAAACGCTCTCTGTATTCCACCACATTAAGCCCAGTTGAACATAAACTCAGCCGCGTCATTACCCGCGTTTGTAGTGTTACCATAGTCTTGAGGAACTCGATCGAATTTAGCCTTAAATATTTTTGTTTCACAATAATAAATTATAAATTGAAGTCCTCTGTCGCGTACGTTAGTCTGTCTGTATAGACTAATTTCGGAAACTACTAGATTGAGTTTGATACGGTTGTCACTTATAGATAGTGTGTGATAGAAAGGTTTATGCACTAATTTATTTAAATATCGCTAAGCAGAGACACTTTTTAATTTGTTTGTCATCTTTTCTACTGTTGGTATCTGAGAAAAACTCGTGCTCTGATTCAAAAAGAGTCAGCGTCGTTATTGGCGTACGTATAGAATTCAACTGGCTGCCAGCATTTTTGTGATGTATCTTCAGACCTGATGCTCAGAGAACAAATAAAATATGGCACATATCAACATCGGTTCACGATTGCCGAAAATATCGCGTAACATACACAACAAAACATACAGTTCAATTGAATAACAAGAGAGGAGGTTCGAAAAGGGTAGATGTAAGGGTGAACAAAGAAAAAGAATTACTTATGCAACAAAGATTTCTGCGTATATATTTCTGCGTATGTCGCAATTACACACAATCTTCACAAGTGAGAATATAATGAGATCGAACTCCATGGTACTACATCGGTGCTCAGATAATCATGTCCTAACAGCACTTAACGGGACTTTGTCATGTAAACGAGCGATTTTACGACTTTTCAACGGCCCGTGACGTGATGTTAGCAACCTTAAAGGTCAAACAGCAAGAGTTGAAGAGGTTAACTTAACTGTTAAGAAGAAATCTTCAGGTCAAATAATTGTTCTTTCGCTAAAATTTCGTGCTTTAGCAAGATTCGAACCTACGATACACTTTAAGGCCAAATAAACTACCGAAAGCACTGTCTGTGACTAGTGGCTATTTCGTAGAGTGTGTGTGTGTACTTAACCAAAGGGACGCAGGTTCGAATCCTGTCTGAGGTTGTATATTTCTTTCACAAAATTTATATCTACACTGATATTCAGTATGCGTTAATTCCTAATATAATTAAAGATAACTAGACAGCGTAGTTTTGCCCAGCAGTGGGGTGACGCTAAAAAGAAAAATAAAGATAGACATAAAAAACAATACATTAATTATGAAGACTGAAGATAACGATTGTAGACAGTATTGTAATTGTAGGGTGGGGAATTGTTAAGAGGAGTGTCCCTCGCGAACGTAACAATGTTGCACAGTTGTCGCTGTCTCTATCCCTCGCGATGCGAACGCGTGCCCGAGAGGAGAAACAACAACATTTTCACGCGTATTTCGTATGTTCCGAATTTTGGAGATTACTCCTATAATATTGCTAATATGTAAAAAAAAAATCTTGTAAAGAAATATTCACTATATTATCTGGGTTTCCTTCGAATCAGAACTTTTCTGTATTGATACATTGTCGAGAAATACTAGCATAAAGTTGGGCCGTTTTTCAACGAAAATTGCCAATCTTTGAGCTCGTGTAACTTTTTAACCGTATATTGAAATGAAATTTTATATTACAGGAACACGTATATTAATGATAAGATTGTTACTGCAAAATTTCAATGACTTTCATTGTTTAAAATTCAAGCAAGGGCCAAACTGCGTTTGTATGGGGCGCGAAGCGGATACTATCCTCTTAAGAGCTTCATTAACATTACAGTAGGGGTTGGCTGGGCATAGGGAGGGGTGCAATTATCATCACAAAGCTAAAGTTATGGTAATGTTCCATCGATGGGTTTTTGTTCTAATTTTAATGATAAAATAAAAACATAGTATCACCTGTATTCCCCGATGGGGTAGGCAGAGGTGTACGAATGTACACCCATGTCTCACCGGTATGTTTAGGTCCCATGTAATAGGGGGCGAGCCTATTGTCATTAACCGGGCACAAATCCAGACTCCGAGCTGCTGCAAAGAATTTCATGGATAAACTCAATAACACTTTGCTCAAACCGGAAACCGAACCTCTAGCGTAGCAGTCGCGCTTGGGACCGCTAGACTACAGAGGCACGTTATATTTATTTGTGAAAATACGATTAAAGGAGTTATATATGCTCTAGAGGCTTGTAGTAATAGTAGTGCCTCGATGGCATGTACACGTGTCAGCATGAATGGGTCGGCACGACCGGGGAAGTACTACCCTCCCACAGAATATCGACGTCAAGTAGCAGTATGCAAACTGTTGCGTTTCGTACGGTGAGTGTGGAGCGCCGGAGGCCCAATTCCTCCCTCACTTCTTTCTCCTTTTCTCCTTCCCCTTACTTTTCCATAAATAGGCTCGGCAACGCATCTGCAACTCCTTTGATTTTGCAGATATCCACGGGTGGCGTAGACTACTTACCATCAGGTAGCTCGCCTGCTCGTTTAGGTACCGAAAAATCCTATTTAAAAAAAATACAAGTTCATGCCATCATGTGCATGGAACTTGTAGGCAATTGTCTTATGGGCGGCGGCAATCTTACCATGGGTACCAGAGCCTAACTAACTTTACTACCTAGTGTAATTCGTAAGTACCTACGTGAATACGCACGTAGTAAATGATGTGATCAAAATTATATGTGATAATATATATTTATTTATTTATTATTTACTGGCATCGGTTTCTTTAATTTTTTGACAACCCAAATATCGAAAGTATAGAAACTACATATAAACTGGTAATATCTGATTGTTCTAATTACCGTATATATTCTACTTCGCAATAATACACGTCAATACCTGCTCATTGAAGTGGCAAAACCTTATCCTACTTCCTTATAATGTTAATGCTTAACCTGGAAAAACATAATTAAACAATAGTAGGAACCTACGAAATATACGTTTATATAACTACGCCTCTGTAATCATTGTAATAATTAATACCTATTTATAAACTATTAAAAATTCAATAGAAAAAAGGACTATCAGTTCCTCCTGTACCTATTCAATAATATATTATATTATATGTTTATGTTATTATTTGTGTATGGTTTTTGTATGAAATTCTCAATAGCAGCTCGGAGTTAGGGTTTGTGCCCAGTAATTGACAATAGGCTCGCGCCTTATGTCATATGACCTCAACTGTAGGTGTTCATTAGTAGGTACACTTCTGCATAACCCATCGGGGAAAAGAGGGGTACGATATGTATTTATGTTTGTATGTTTAAACAAATAAATAAGTGACGAAAAATATTCAAAGCGTAAGAAAATTAACCTTTTTAGTCTATAATTTTTTTACGCTTCATTACAAATTTTGAGTCGGCAAAACAAACAATTAACAAAGACCATGTTTTGTTTTTACATTAAAATTTAAATAATCATCAGCATTATACTTAGTAAAACGTTACGCATGGTCACACATAGGAGAAAACAGAAGAGTACACATCGAATCAACCACCTCCTTCGGTCGGTTAAAAAGCTGATAATTTAAAAATAAATGTTCAAATCGAAGACCATGCAATGCGCGCTGCCAACAATTCGTAGTTTACTGGGTCATTTTAGCACATATTATGTACATGCAATTATAGTCAGGACGAATAACGAAATCAATGATTAGTTGCTTATTCCAAATAATTAATCAGAAAAATAAAATTAACTTATCGTTTAAATTATTTGTATTTTTATCTACAGTACTAAACACAGCCAGTACAGAAATATCAAACCATTATTATTATAACAATAGCCATCATAAGCACAAAACCACTGATAAACAGCATATCTCTCACAAAGAACTGAATTTTCTAATTAAAGAAAATTTCTAGTGAAAGAAAAATTCGATCTCAGGCAGGGTTTGAACCTGCGTCTCTCTGGTTAAGTACACCAGACGCTTTACCAACTAAGCTACCGAGACCACTGCCTGTGATGTCGAATTTCTCTTCCACCTTCTACGTCTTGAGGCGACGTCGGCACCATCTATTGAAGACATTACTATGTCTTTCAACCAACACGACTGCCTTTACAGGTAGTTCAATGTCGAACGATGTTGCCTTACCGTATTATGCTTATTTTTTATTATTTTTTAGCATTAAATATTGCGAAATTTTCACAAAGAACTGAATTTTCTAATTAAAGAAAATTTCTAGTGAAAGAAAAATTCGATCTCAGGCAGGGTTTGAACCTGCGTCTCTCTGGTTAAGTACACCAGACGCTTTACCAACTAAGCTACCGAGACCACTGCCTGTGATGTCGAATTTCTCTTCCACCTTCTACGTCTTGAGGCGACGTCGGCACCATCTATTGAAGACATTACTATGTCTTTCAACCAACACGACTGCCTTTACAGGTAGTTCAATGTCGAACGATGTTGCCTTACCGACTCACTAGAAATTTTCTTTAATTAGAAAATTCAGTTCTTTGTGAAAATTTCGCAATATTTAATGCTAAAAAATAATAAAAAATAAGCAGCATATCTCTCTCTAAAATTATATTATGTACGTCACACATAGGTAGGTACCATCGATACAGTAATTGCTTTAACTATTAAGTATATTAATATAATTAAATTCATCATTCGTAAACAATTTTCTGACTGATTATACAGCAATATTTTTTTATCTCGTTCCAAATTTGTTTGTCACTCAGTAGGTACTAAAATATTGAGTTGTCTATCTTTGTAAACAACATGGCGTCGAAAATTGACCGCCCGACTCACGCGCCTGGCCCCGCCCCTAAGCTTTGATAACAAACAAAACAAAAATTGCAAATTTCCCTCCATAGGTACAGTCACCATCAAATATATCGGAGCAAACAGACTGTTCATAATTATCTGAGCAACTAGGGAAATTAAGCCATACCTCACCGACACAAAGGATGTTTTAGAATGAACACTACACACGGCAGCTGTCATTCTGACATGTATTTTATCCCATCGAAGGAAAGCTTAATTTCCCTTGTTGCTCAGATAATTATGAACAGTCTGGTGACTGTACTTTCACGGGCTCAAATTGCTAAGGACATGTCGGACTGTTCCCTGTGATTCGAGAGAAACCGTCTTTGTAAGATACCTAATTCCTAGAAAAAATTTGGAACGCGATAAACAAAGTCTTCTTGTACATGATTATATCCTCTATAATGTTTAAAATGATCTTCCTTAATCATATCCGCGGCCTTTTCCCCAATCATTATGACTGGCGCATTAGTATTACCACTTGGAATCTTTGGGATCACTGACGCGTCAACCACCCGCAAACCCTCTACATTATGGACCTTCAACCTCTCGTCAACCACACCTTCATGCCCCATGCTGCAAGTACCGACACCATGAAGCAATGACATCACAGTATTCTTCGCATAACATTTCCAGTATTCATCTGAACCCCACTTTATATGATCACACGCAGTCACACTCAATTTTGGAATAGTACCTTTAATCTTCCTGAAATATGTCGTATTTATTAATTTATTCATAAACTTCACTCCTTCTGTAACAATTTCTAAATCGTACGGATTTCTGTAGTATCCTAAATCAATGTTAGGATCATCGAATGGATCTCTACTCTTTAATGTTACCTGGCCTCTTGACAAAGGATGCATAAAGACGAGTAGAACATTATCTACTTCGTTCAAAGCGTTAGCTTTACCTTGCGACAAGCAAAATGCGTTGTCCAAATTAGCGATCGCTTTACAGAAGATCGATACGACAGGACCAGCACCAGCGCCTGCATAGACATTGAAGAATTGGAAGTGCGGCTGATATTTTGAAACGTAGCTAGAATTAACTCTGAAGAAACCACCTTGCACTGGCACAGGCAAAGTGTCTAACTGAGGAGCAGCTTTCAAATTTTGAGCAACCGTATCTATTCCAAACTTACCTTTAAACATTAATTGCAAAGTTTGGTGATCATGGAAGTTTTTACCTACAGGAAGATCTACTAATGTATTTATGCCCAGCTCAGATAACTCTTTTTTTGGTCCTATACCTGAGTGTAACAGAATTTTAGGACTGTTTATAGTACCGGCTGAAAGAATAATCTCGTTATCAGCGTAAACATTGATCAGTTTCTTCTGAGCCGTGGAAACTTGTACGCCGTATGCTCGTAAAGTATGAGGATCAATAAGAACTTTAGTTACGGTAGAATATTTTGCTACTTTCAAATTAGGCCTATCTTTAGCTGGTTTTAAATAAGCTTCAGCAGTGCTTGATCTTCTACCGTTATAGACTGTAAAATGTGGTCGAGCAGCGCCCAGGATTTCTGGACCGTTGTTTTCTAAAACCCGCTGGATACCCATTTCTTCGAAAGAATCTAATCTTATCTCATCTATGGCTGCAGTTGACTGCAATGTTACTGTCCTAGATACTTTGAGAGGACCATCAGTTGAATGGAGATAAGCATTTTCTGGTGTTTTAAACAGGGTCATATCTGTCATGCCTTCTGACTTCTTGAAATAGTAAAGTACCGTATCCCAGCCCCATCCTGGTGCAATCATATTCCACTCCTCGTAATCCTGCGGCACTCCTCGGGAGTATATCAGCCAGTTGATAGATGAAGATCCCCCGAGCACTTTCCCTCGCGGGTAAAAGAGGACCCCACCAGGATGTGCCTGACCGACGCCTTTGTCATACCGAGCTTTGTAGTTCCAGTCGTACTCTGTTCTGGGTAGGGTTGCAAACAAACCTGGTATCTGAAAAAAAGCAAGATTTAATCAAATTTAGAATTATTACTATGTAGGAAGTAGAAGATATGATGAAAAGGAAGACAGAACGTTCCAGAAGCAGGTCAGGTTTTACATGAGATGGGACTAAAAACATGAATCAACCACCAGCCTCGGTAATATATCAATTAACCTTGGAAAAAAACAAAACAGGATCAATTTACTCGGAATGTACATTTTGAACATTGAACTTGAAAATGAAACAAATATTTACTTAACTTTCGGTTTACTAAGTAGTAAATTAATGTTTATTTTTAATGTTTTTTTTTTCATCATATATGATCGCTTACAGCTTAGTTTGGCAAATATTTTAAAAATACATACAAACATCACGCCTGTATTCCCCGAAGGGTTAGGCAGAGGTGTACGAATGTACACTCACACTTCGCCGGTAAATTAAGGCCCCATGTAATAGGGGGCGAGCCTATTGCCATTAACCGGGCACAAATCCAGACTCCGAGCTGCTACTGACAATTTCATAGAGAAAATGATCATAATTTAATAATTTAATTTTAATTAAATAATCAAAAACTACACGAAACTCCTATTTCGATTTGTCGCATGTTTTTAACGTCTTCCGCTATATCTCTTGTTATATCAGTCAAGCATGGGATTCACTCACCACACTGGTGGGAGGAGGATCTCGTCCGGCCTCAATGAGGAGCACATTGATCTCCCGTATCTCCGACAGGCGTGCAGCCACCACTGCACCTGCAGAGCCGCTCCCCACCACTATGTAATCGAACCTCTCACCATCTGTCACAGAACAATCGAATCACTATTGAGATCTGCAGGACCAAAAAGGCCATAGGGCAAGGAAGGCAAGTAGTTTTTAGTCTGTAAATAATTCAATGATATTTATTTCTGTAAATAGATCTTTTAAAGACACTTATAGAAGTAGATTTTTTATTTATTTTTTAAACTTGATGGCGGCGGTATTTCCTATCTGACGACCTCTGAGACGAAATCAAATCAATAAATTTATTCAAATACTATATGACAAAATATTAGTTACATATTCTTACTTAGGTATCTTATTTACATTAAATTATGTGCCTGAACTAGGTAATCCTGTGTTTCAGGCGGGGAAATGCTGAAACTACTCAGAGAATCATGGTCTCTTTTAAAGTCCAGACAATAGTTATATTAAGTGTGCGAGTTTTACAATGTATGGCAAAATGTGAACAGGCATTTTGAAGAAAAAGTCATAGCAGCCTTGAGTTGACCTGTCCTAACTGACGGCACGCACACATCAGTCTTCTTGTAGCTCAACCATTCTTTAGGGAGCTCATAGACCCGTCGCACGACGTTATCAGATCAGCAAGACATTTGTAAAAAAAAAGGCGAAAACAGCCTTATAGAAAGATCTGAAGGCCTAATTTTAGAATACTGGCTTCATCGGGCCTCTAAAAGTGCACTATTTTCCACTTATAATGAAAGGAATGGTCCTTGGAATAAAGGTCAACAACTATTTAAAAAAAACCTATTATTTATATTGTTTGTTTAACCTTTTGCTACTGCAGTACCGACTACATTGCAAAATAGTTGCGTTACATTTTTACGTACATAATACTTAATTGAAAAAGTGTATATTTTATGTAAATATTAGATATTTACATAAAATATACACTATATTGTATATATTGGACTGCCTCGTTGGTCTAGTGGTCCCAAACGCGACTGCTACGCTAGAGGTCTTGGGTTCGATCCCCAGGTCGAGCAAAGTGTTATTGAGTTTTCCTCCTAGGGGGAGAGCCTATTGCCATTAACCGAGCACAAATCCAGACCCCGAGCTGCTACTGAGAATTTCATAGAATAACCCAAAAACACTTTGCTCGACCTTGGAATCGAACCCAGGACCTCTAGCGTAACAGTCGCGCTTAGGACCACTAGACTTATGAGGCTCACGTCAACGCTGAATTTGGCACAAATACGGACACAATACTTATTTTTCAAGTTTATTAGTGATGATATAATTATATTTTTTATGCTATTGTGTGCAGTATTCTAGGTCCTCTAGCGTAGCAGTCGCGCTTAGGACCACTAGACTAATGAAGCAGTCAAGTTATTTATCACAGTAATGACAATAAACTCATTGGTTACGTAACTATGTATTTACCTGTCAGCTGGTAGTTTTCTGGCCAACCAGTCTGCAGGATCGCTTGAGACAGGGTCAGCGCCCGCAGAAACCATTGCGCAAACGTTGATGAAGACCCCCATGACTGAACGATCTTGAAGAACTCATTCACTATTACGTTAATGGACATTATTGTGATTGATTTGGAGCAGCGTGATTATTTTTTTCTATCTGTGATTATTGCCATACCTATTTTATAAATACTTTCTAATAAAGGGATGATTTTAATCAACATAAAGTGTTTAAATAATTCACTAAAAACACTGCACAATAGGCTTGGGTAATTAATGAATATGGATAGCGCACGACTCACATTATAGAAAAAATACGAGCGACTGGCTACATTTGATGCAAAACGGTGTTGTTGTAACTTAGTATTAAGCCTATATCCATAATTTTAATATCCTATCGGATAATCCTTAATTCAATGCGATTTCTGACATCATATTTTACATAACATACCGTCACGCCTGTACTCCCCGAAGTGTTAGACAGAAGTGTACAAAGTACACCCACATTTCGCCGGTATGCGTGGGTACCCATGTAATAGGGACGAGCCTATTGCCATTAACCGGGCACAAATACAGACTCCGAGCTGCTACTGGGAATTTAATAGAAAAACCCAATAACACTTTGCTCGACCTGAGGATCTAACCCAGGACCTCTAGCGTAGCAGTCGCGTTTAGGACCACCGTCCCCCACTGCGTCACAGTCATCATATTTTACAAGATCTTATTTAATTTGCAATGGATATATGTATGTTTGTTCGAGTTAAATCTTTTAACTGAATTTTAAAACAGTTATCCTCAACCGAGAGAGCTGAAATTTAGCATACACATTTAGTTTGGATGACAATCATGGATGGATAAGTGCAGCAACCGCAGCTTATAAACGCCAGCAGCTCCAGTATTATCACTAGCGCATTCTGATTTTGAGACCTCATTTGCTGTCTCATATGACCAACAATTTCATTGTTTACATTGCCTTTGAAATTGAAACATGACAATGTTGAGCCAATGAAGAACTGTGATCGACATAGCTCAAAAGATTAGCAAGCTTAATTGACAGTGGGTGGGGCACATATCTCGTAGAGCAGATGACCGCTGGGACAAAAAGGTTCTCGAGTGGAGACCACGAACCGGAAAACGCAGTTAAGTAGCAGAATATGTATTCGGCAATGCAACAATGCAAGGCCACTTGGGAACTATTTATATCATGAAATGTTTTCCTTTGTGTAGGTAATTAAATTTGTTAATATTAAAAATAAAACCCTGTTGAATTGAATCGATTTATTTATTATTATAATCCACCATTACAATCGATTGATTTACGTGCGATTTTTGCTGATGTCTGACCATTGGTAAAAAGAAACAAAAACAGTATCATTTTTGTTTCTAAAATTGAAATGATTTTCAAGTTGAAGCAGTACGTACACATAAAAAGGTATCCTCTTTGGGACAAGCCCGCTTCTGTCCTCGTGTGTGGTTACCCTACCTCGCATCCTTGATAACAAGTATTATGTAGCTTATCTAAAAATAATTTGCACTAATTAATGTATTGAGTTCTCCTTTTTACGAAGAACCGAATTTAATTAGTTTTTAAACATAAATATCTTTTTTTTATATATAAGAGTTTTCCGCGGATTCGCCCACAACATTGGGAATAATTTAGCTTTCCAATCATGAAAGAGTTGTTAAAATTGGAGTTTATCGATTACAAACAATTACATACCATTATCATCACGCCTGTATGCCCCGAAGGGTTAGACAGAGGTGTACTAATGTAATTTAAATGTATTAATGTAACACCCACATTTCGCCGGTATGTTAAGGTCTCATGTAATAGGGGGCGAGTTACATACACAAGCAAATATTCTTTCCTCTTTATTATATTAGTATAGATAGTGACCTACTTATCGAAATGGTTAGTTTGAATTGTATAATCTTTGCACTAGTTTCTGGGTACCAATTAATTCAATTTAATTGATTGGGAAAATTTACTCATTTATTTCTTGAAAAATTTGCATACTGACTATACAAATGAGTACATGACCTTGTTCGGGTGTCGTAAACGATCAAGGTAATATTTTATTTCTAAACTTACCTAAATCTAATATAATTGATTACACAATTTTATTTTTATGTAATCTAAATTGTATTTTTTTAATTTTGTATAAAAACAGCGGATTTTTTTCGCAAAATATTATTTTTGTACCTACTTATAATTATTTATATTATTTTATAAAATAGTTTTCATTTCATTTATTAGCTACTTACATATTTTTTTTTATATTAAAAAAGAATCAATTTTTTTTAGTCTTAAGATGCTCTGCCAATTGTTAAGGACACACTTGACAGAGGATTTTAGGACTAAATATAATACATAGTACAGAAACAAATAAATAAATAATTTATGGCAAACAACAATTAAATATTACGAACGACAAATTCTTAATAGCATCCTTGCTTCTGTCATATAATTATTTATTATATTAGCTTTACAACGTTAAACCATATATCCTTCCCTAAATTTGAAGTAGTCTTCCTTAATCATATCCGCGGCCTTTTCCCCAATCATTATGACTGGCGCATTAGTATTACCACTTGGAATCTTTGGGATCACTGACGCGTCAACCACCCGCAAACCCTCTACATTATGGACCTTCAACCTCTCGTCAACAACACCATCGCGTCCCATGCTGCAGGTTCCAACAGCATGGAAAAATGAAAACACTGTATTCTTGGCATAACATTTCCAGTATTCATCTGAACCCCACTTTATATGATCACACCCAGTCACACTCAATTTTGGAAGGGTACCTTTCACTTTCCTGAAATACGTCGTGTTTATTAAAGTATTCATAAACTTCACTCCTTCTGTAACCACTTCTAAATCATATGGATTTCTGAAGTATCCCAAATCAATGATAGGATCATCAAACGGATCTCTGCTCCTTAATGTTACCTGGCCTCTTGACAAAGGATGCAAATAGACGAGTAAAATATTGTCTACTTCGTTCAAAGCGTTAGTTTTAGCTTGTGATGAACAAAATGCGTTATCGAAGTTTGTGATCGCTTTACATAAGATCGATATGACTGGAGAACCGGCAGCCCCTGCGTATGCGTTGAAAAATTGGAAGTGCGGCTGATATTTTGTCACGTAGCTAGAATTAACTCTGAAAAAACCATTTTGTACTGGAACTGGGAAAGAGTCCAACATATCAACAATCTTCAAATTTTGGACAGCCGTGTCTATTCCAAATTTACCTTTAAAAACTAGTTGTATACTTTGATGATCATGGAAATTTTTACCAACCGGAAGGTCAACCAATGTATTTATGCCCAATTTAGATAACTCTTCTTTCGGTCCTATACCTGAGTGCAACAGAATTTTAGGACTGTTTATTGTACCCGCAGAAAGAATAACCTCGATTTCAGCATAAACATTGATCATTTTATTCTGAGCCGTGGAGACTTGTACTCCGTATGCGCGTAAAGTTTGTGGATTAATAAGAACTTTAGTAACGGTGGCAAATTTTGCTACTTTCAAATTAGGCCTATCTTTAGCTGGTCTCAAGTAAACTTCCGCAGTGCTTGATCTTCTACCGTTGTAGACCGTGAAATGTGGTCGAGCAGCGCCCAGGCTTTCTGGACCGTTGCTTTCTAACACTCGTCGGATACCCATTTCTTCGAAAGAATCTAATCTTATCTCATCTATAGTTGCAGTTGACTGCAATCTAACTGACCTAGATACTTTAAGAGGACCGTCAGTTGAATGGAGATAAGCATTTCCTGGCGTCTTAAACAGTGTCTTATCTGTCATGCCTTCTGACTTCTTGAAATAGTAAAGTACCGTATCCCAGCCCCATCCTGGTGCAATCATATTCCAGTCTTCATAATCCTGCGGCACTCCTCGAGAATATATCAGCCAGTTGATTGATGAAGAGCCCCCGAGGAGTTTCCCTCGCGGGTAAAAGAGAACCCCACCAGGATGTGTCTGACCGACACCTTCGTCGAAGCGAGCTTTGTAATTCCAGTCATATTCCGTACCGGGTAGAGTTGTAAACAAACCTGGAATCTAAAACAAGGCAAGTTGTTATTAATATTGAGAATAACTTGTAGGTATGTACGAATAAAAAAGGAAAATAAAATGGAAAAGAGAAGATTCCTGTCTGTTATTCCTTACACTGCTTATTTTCGTAGGTCATTTTTTTTATTTTGATATGAAACTTGCTGCAGGTCTTTCAAAGCTTTAAACTATAAGGCTTTTCTGTCCTCAGGAGAAGTGGGACGTCTTCAAACCTATATGCGGATGGTGTATGTGAAGTCGTTACTGATTGATTTAGAACGAATTGTATAAATTCTGGACTTTTTGAATTTAATGATAGTTTTTAAATCAGATAAGCAAGGGTTTCACTCACTACGCTGGTGGGAGGAGGATCTCCCCCGGCTTCAATGAGGAGGACGTTAATCTCCCGTATCTCCGACAGGCGTGCAGCCACAACCGCACCTGCTGACCCGCTCCCCACCACTATGTAATCGAACCTCTCACCATCTGTCACAGAACAATTTAATCTGCTTATAAAGATCTACTAAAGATCTTTCTAGTGATAAGATAGACCTCTTTAATCTAAATAACATTACATTACATACCATCGCGCCTGTATTCCCCTAAGGGTCACTAATGTACACCCACATGTCGCCGGTATGTTTAGGTTCCATGTAATAGGGGTCAGCCTTATTTTCATTAACTGGGCACAAATCCAGACTCGCAGCTGTGACTGAGAATGTCATAGAAAACCCCTATAACACTTTGCTCGGGATCAAACCCAGGAGGCCTAGACAAAGTCACATTTTCATTATTGATAACTAAGTTAGAAATCCAAAATGTATGCATTTGGCACAACTTCATCACGTGACAATTCGCCAATTCCATACATTTCGGATTTCTAACTTAGTTATCGTTATATTTTTATCTATTTTCGTTATCGATATGGAAATTTAATATTGTCAAGGTCCCCAGGACCTCTAACAGTAACAGTCGCGCTACGGACCACTAGACTAATGAGGCAGTCAATATTATTATTATATAAAATATTTCTATATTGTATAAATTAAATTTGAAGGCAAATTTGAAGGCAAATTTCGAATTGGTGGGTGGGACTCGCGGTGGCTTAGCGGTCATAGCGTCTTGTGTACTTAACCTGAAGACGCGGGTTCGAATCCTGCCCGCGGTCATATTTTTCCTTCACTAAAATAACTTAATAATCTTTGCACGAAAATTTATAAAATATTTCTTGTATACCTACAAGGCACCAATTTAGTCACTCTCACTCGTTACGGGGATGATTATACCCATCATACTGACCAATTTTACCTATGATACCCATTACTGATACAGAAAAAAAGACGACTTTTCATACATGACTAAATGTGTTCTGTCTACTTTTTATAGGAAGATGTATTTATTTTTCTCGAATAGGGAAAGGGTTTTGTAGGAAAAGATGTTGAGTACATCGGGTAGGATCACCCCTTTAACAGGTGCAGGTGACTACATCCCTGTATAAAGGGATTTTCATACATATATTACTGACTGCCTCATTAGTCTAGTGGTCCTAAGCGCGACTGCTACGCTAGAGGTCCCGGGTTATGTGTTATTGGGTTTTTCTATGAAATTTCTATGAAATGCAGATCGGAGTCTGGTTTTGTGCCCGGTTTATGGCAATAGGCTCGCTCCCTATTACATGGGACGCACATACTGGCGAAATTTGGGGAATACAGGCGTGATCAAAACAGCAAACAATCTGATTTTACTCTCACTGGTAACTACATAAGTGTATTTACCTGTCAGCTGGTAGTTTTCTGGCCAACCAGTCTGCAGGATCGCTTGAGACAGGGTCAACGCCCGCAGAAACCATTGCACAAACGTTGATGAAGACCCCCATGACTGAACGATCTTGAAGAACTCATTCACTATTACGTTAATGGACATGATTGACAAGAATGAATGGCTTGGATAAATGTTCTCTTTCTATTACAGCCCAGTATTACACATTTTATAAGTAGGTATATTACACGGTATGAATTTAAACTACACTAGATATGAGGCACTACTTAAAATGTTAAAAATTTATCCAATCACTAAATCAACATTACCTAGGTTTATTTAATTAAAAACACACGATCAACACTGAGCAAATACGGTTAACTAATTATGCCTATTTGACGCAACATTGGCTTGGAACTTATTATATTACGCTTGTGTCCACACTTTTAATAAGGACCTTTCGGATAATCGTTAAAAAAATATCTGTTTTTAGGGTTCCGTAGCCAAATGGCAAAAAACGGAACCCTTATAGATTCGTCATGTCTATCTGTCTGTCTGTCTGTCCGTCCGTATGTCACAGATATTTTTTCTCTGAAACTATTAGAGCTATGCCGTTGAAACTTGGTAAGTAGATGTATTCTGTGAACCGCATAAAGATAATTACACAAAAATAGAAAAAATCAAAAAAATTTGACCATACCTACTTAAAACTGAAATTCAAAATTTTTTTTTCGTCAATCCCATACTTGTGAGGTATCTATGGGATAGGTCTTCGAAATGATATTGAGCTTCTAATATCATTTTTTTCTAAACTGAATAGTTTGCGCGAGGGACACTTCCAAAGTGGTAAAATGAGTGCCCCCCCCCTGTAACTTCTAAAATAAGAGAATGATAAAACTAAAAAAAATATATGATGTACATTACCATGTAAACTTTCAACGAAAATTGGTTTGAAAGAGATCTAGTGAGTAGTTTTTTTTAATACGTCATAAATCGTAATGGCACGGAACCCTCCGTGTGCGAGTCTGACTCGCACTTGGCCGGTTTTTTTTCATGTTTTTAAAGTGTAATTCTTTTAAAATAGTAAGATACTGTACTGTTAATGTACTTATACTGTTCGAATTACTGATTGTGAATTTGTGAACCTAGTGGTAATTTAAATAATAATTATAATAAAACAATTAATGGAACATAGTTCCAGTAAGAATTACTAAGATTTTAAACGGGTTGGAGACAACGTTACAATTATATCCTAAAAAAATAATTTCCATAAAAATAAGCTGATGAGCAAAAAAACACGTTTGGTAGCTTGGGATAACTAATAATAATATATAATTTACTTACAGTTTCGGAAGTCGGTGGCTTTAATTTAGGTGGATCTTTTGATCTCGCCACCGACTTCCGAAACTGTTAAGGCATAACATTATTTTCTTTATTTTTTATAGTGGTTTTACTTTTTTGTTAAATGTTATTTAATTTCAAAATTTTCACCAAATTTATGTTGATTTTAAAAAGACTTATCAACTGATTTCGATGAAATTTGAATGGGACTACCTGGGTAGACACGACAACTACCCTTTGAAACAAAGAAAAAACAGATTTTCCAAATCGGTTCAGGCGTCTTCGAATAATCGGTGAACATACAAAAAATAAAATATTCCGACGAATTGAGTACCTCCTCCTTTTTGAAGTCGGTAATAAAAAGTAAGTAAGTAATCCTCTTTGGGACAAGGTTCCTTCTAACAGCATTTTATGGTGACCGCACAGTCAACCTGCTATCCTTCATTACAATTCAAGGTAACAATAATTTATACCTAATATCTACTTAATTAATGTATTAAGTTCTTGTGTTTACGCAACAATAAGGTTAATTTGCTTTTATTTTAATATATTCGTATTGTAGTAGTAGGCACGACCGGAGAAGTAATACCCTCCCACAGAATATCGACGTCAGCTGCAGCAGCAGTATGCAGTACGCAACAGTAGATATGTTGCGTTTCGTATGGTGAGTGTGGAGCACCGTAGGCCCAATTCCCCCCTTAGTTCTCTTCCTTCTTCTTTCCCCTACCTTTTCCTTAAATAGGCTCGGCAACGCATCTGCAACTCCTTTGGTATTGCAAATGGCCATGGGCGGCGGTCCGGTGACTAATGACCGTGGCTCGTTATCAGGTGGCTCGCCCGCTCGTTTGCCGAGTTTCCCATAAAAAAATATATACCTATTATACCCATAAATAAGTTTTTATTTAATACATAGTTTGGTGACCATTCTTAGCATAGGTGCCTCCGTGCCTTAGAAAGCCTGTCAGCCGTCGGCCCTAGTTGTTATACGAGCACTAGGTGCTTGTGGACGCGTTCCACTTGGCGATCACAACGAACACGCTCACGACCGCAGTTTTTCCCGTTCCACTTGCTTGTGAGCGTAACTGTCGTAAACTCAAGTGAAACGCAGGGAACGACTAAGGCTGCGTTCCACTTGGCGATCACAACGATCAGCTCCTGTAATCATTCCACATGGCGACCGCGGTCGTTGTGGTTGCGGGGATGACGGCGGATGACTTGAAACTGGATATTCACGAAAAGTTTACAAGATAACTAATAAAACTGAACTAAAAAGGTATATAAAAGGCTATTTTAATATAAGTATAATAAACCCATATTAAAGTTTTTTTAATACGTCGTCCTTATTAGTCTAGTGGAGCTAACCCTTTGGGGAATACAGGAGTGTTGGTATTTATGTAATTATTTTTGACAAGATATCGAAAGGATAATTATTATTACATTGACGTTAACTTTACTAATCTGTGAGATCGTTGTGTCAATATTGTCAACGTCATTGTCAAAATGTCAAATAATAGTCAATGTTGAAAGCTCAACAACAACAACACTTGCAGTCTTGCTTGCATTGCACTCATTATTTTAAATTAAATGATGGACTTGGAGTGATTATTTTGTGTATTGTTGTTCATTTTATGATAAGAAATGGACATTACCGAAGCGACCGCCAACATGTCGATACACGAGTAAGTCAGTCGTTTACTGTGACGTTAAAATGTAAATAATAGTATAAAAATAATGCGCATTTTATTTTAATAAAATTATGTTAACCATCTGGTGCTTGTACATTCTTAGACTAATTATTATCTAATTGATTTCAGTGAAACTAGACTGAAGAAACGCAACGATTATATAGATTGGCAGGAATATTTTATGGCGATCGCATTTTTGGCGGCAAAACGGAGCAAAGATCCAAGTTATCAAGTAGGAGCCTGTATCGTGAACAAGGATAAAAAGATTGTTGGTGTTGGGTTCGTAATTTTTTAATACTGTGCCTATGCTTAGCATCAAACCTGCAATTTCATTAATTTTTTTATAAATTTTATCTAAAAGATAAATTAGGGATTTTTTATAGAAAATCTGTCAAAACTTCAAATTTAACTTACTCGATTATTGATAAATCAGGGCTAAATACAATAAAACCTTGCAAATATTATGACATGATTTGATTATCCTACGCGCATCTGCTATTTTAGAAGTCTGCGGTTCAATTCCGGGGTTGAGCAAAGTGTTTTTGGGTTTAAAAAAAAAACCCATTTAATCAAACTCTGTGCTACTACTGAATCAGCTTGGAGTTTGGATATGCGCCCTGTGAATGGCAATAGGCTCGCCCCTTGTTACATGCTTCCTAAACATACTAATGTACCTACCACAGTACCCAAGAGCACAGCTTAACTCACGTATACAACAACCATAATACACAATCTATGGCTGCTGGCAGATTCAATGGGTATATTGAATCTGCCAGCAGCCATAGATCGTGTAGAGTCACCAATTACTTTGGTGACAGAGCGCTGGACAAGAGAATACCATACCTATTGAACAGTCTGCCGGCAGACATAAGGAGTGAAACAAACACAATTAGATTTAGACGTAAATTAAAATTATATTATTTAGAAATGTTTTAAGTTTTATATAAGTGTAAGTTTAAATAGTACTTATTTAGTTTAAAGTATGTTTAGAGACTCATCAACCCCACAGTCAAACCATTGCAACGGTTTTGTGGGGCTTAGCTTATAATTTACTTACCTTTTTGGAATAAAGATAAATAAATAAAAAAAAATTAACTGTGTGTACATTAAGTATACCTCTACCTAACCCTTTTTGGGAATACAGGTGTGATGGTATGCTATTTTCTCTATTACGCACTTTTCCACATTACTGTATCATTTATAAATATTTTCCTACATAAACATTATGAATAATAAATTTTAAAACGATAAAGTGGGGAAGTCCCCACTTTATTTATCATATAAGCCTATTGATATCCACTGCTGAATCTAGACCCTCCCAAAGAGTGCCAACCATTCCGGTCTTGGGCAGCTCTCATCAGCTGTAAGCCACTTTATTATAACAATAATAAAATTAGTAGGTTTAATAATATAAGTAGGTGTTTAATGCTGAGTCAAAGTCCTTGATGTTATTATATATGGGAGTGACTGCATAAATAAAATGTAAACATGAGTATGTCAACTTATGATAACAAAAACATTCAATTTAATCTAAATATATATAATTCAAAGGTGACTGACTGACTGACTGACATAGTGATCTATTAACGCACAGCTCAAACCACTGGACGGATCGGGCTGAAATTTGGCATGCAGGTAGATGATATGACGTAGGCATCCGCTAAGAAAGGATTTTGATTAATTCTACCCCCAAGGGGATAAAATAGGGGATGAAAGGTTGTATGAAACTTTGTCAATTCTAAACTGATCGGGCTGAGACTTTGCATGCATAAAGCTACTATGACGTAGGCATTCCCTAAGAAAGGATTTTGATTAATTCTACCCCCAAGGGGATAAAATAGGGGATGAAACTTTGTATGAAACTTTGTAAATTTTAAACCGATCGGCTGAGACTTTGCATGCATAAAGCTACTATGACGTAGGCATTCCTTAAGGAATGATTTTGATTAATTCTACCCCCAAGGGGATAAAATAGGGGATAAAAATTTGTATGAAACTTTGTAAATTTTAAACCGATCGGGCTGAGACTTTGCATGCATAAAGCTACTATGACGTAGGCATTCCCTAAGAAAGGATTTTGATTAATTCTACCCCCAAGGTGATAAAATAGGGGATGAAAGTTTGTACGAAACTTTGTCAATTTTAAACCGATCGGGTTGAGACTTTGCATGCATAAAGCTACTATAGGCATCCCCTAAGAAAGGATTTTGAGATGCAGGCTATATAAGATTAGTAACTTTTCAGTTTAAAATATACGAACTTCTGTATGCTAGCGCCATCTACATTGAGTTATTTTGGAGAGAACTTTGAATTAACCATTTTTGTACATAGTGCATAGATAATAATATCTAGCGGATTATATTTGACGAAGAAGCATTATTATATTTTACGCCGGCTGATATCGTATAGTACGGTGGCCAGCACATCAAGTTACCACAAAATGTCGAATTGTATATTACATACGTATTATAGTTCAGAAAAGCTGAGAAACCACGCGGGCGAAGCCGCGGGCGGAAAGCTAGTATAATATATAGGTTTTGTTTAAAATAACCTTAGTATACATATATTCTGTCTAAGAACACATTTTGCTTCTTATCCTTTTAAAATTCATTGTATCAATCTGCTGAATGCCTAATCTTTTAAATAAGGCATGAATATAAGTGTTTTGCTCAAAAATGCAAATCCTATAGCAGCAATAATTCAATATAATTATAATGTATCAAACACAGCTCTTAAGACAGATAATGGCCTAAAATGTATCTAACTAATAGATACTTATCAATAATTAGTTTCTGAGAAAAATCAGTATCTACATGTTGTTGCACGCAAAGCAACAAACATGACTGGCTCACTACATAGATCTTTCTAGGTGATTTACATCGATGGGGGTGCCATACTACATTATTGTTTGATGTCTATAAAGTAAATATATTTTCACCATATTAATAACGAGATCCGCCCTGCGGTTTCAACCGCTTTGCCCCCCTCCTAAGGATTTTATCGTGATGCTAGATAGCCTATAGCTTTCCTTATGAATGTGGCTATCATATTTAAAAATATTTTTTCAAATGTGACTAGCCATTCTAGAGATTATTGTGTTAAAATAAACAAACCATCCCTTTAGCTATTTTATATTTGTATATAGATAATATGAACATGTTTTACATTAACTGCCTCCTTAGTCGAGTGGTTGTAAGCAAGATTTCTATGCTAGAGGTTCTAGGTTCTCTTCCCAGGTTGAGCAGTGTTATTAAACTATTACATGGTACTGACTGCCTCGTTGGTCTAGTGGTCCCAATCGCGACTGCTACGCTAGAGGTCTTGGGTTCGATCCCCAGGTCGAGCAAAGTGTTATTGAGTTTTTCTATGAAATTCTCAGTAGCAGCTCGGAGTCTGGATTTGTGCCCGGTGAATGGCAATAGGCTCGCCCCCTATTACATGGGACCCAAAACATACCGGCGAACTGTGGGTGTACATTAAGTACACCTCTGCCTAACCCTTCGGGGAATACAGGCGTGATGGTATGTTATGGTACTGAAACATACCGTGAATTTTGAATGTACAGATACACCTTTGCCTAACCCTTCAGGGAATATAGGTATTATGTATTCTTTTCTTCTTTCAGGTATAATGGAATGCCAATTGGCTGTAGTGATGATGAATTTCCATGGGCTAAGAAAACTCCTTCACCACTGGATAGTAAAACTCTTTATGGTAAGTGCCGATTATTTTATTCCTTATTCTATTGCAGATACAATGCAAAACCTATTGTTTAGTGGTCGCCCGGGACTCATACGAGTACCAGTGAGTTAGCATCTCGCTGCTCGCCTCTCGCTGCTAACCAACTCTTTTCTGTCTTTTATCGCTTCTCGGTCATCGTCGGCGGTGGGACAACTGCTTGAGAGACTGCCCAAACCAAGACCTCATTCTTAACAACTAAAGAGACTGATGACAAGCCACAGCTGTTGCTTGAGCTAACGTTTTTATTATTATTCTTCACCATACCATCACACACCATTATACAAAAATTCTGTCTTTTAGCAATGCTGTCAGAAGCTAGCTTTAATGCGTTTATCAATTAAAACAGGTTTGATTTATCAATAAATACATTATAATTTCTCTCTTGAGTCAGTGACAATATTTATTTAATGATAAAGTGATGACCCTCGCTACATGATTATTATTTGATGGCAGCAGTTGTGGACTTGTGGGCATTATCAGACAATCATTAACTTAAGTACATGTAAAGTAAATAGGTATTTAAATTCAATATACATTTGTTCTAGTGTGGAATATTGTAAAATCCTTTTAAAATACTGTTTTTCGGCTGCATCTGGTAAAGAGAGGAAGCCAACCTCAACATAAAACGGGATGATGACAACGATGCTCTGAATTTTCATCCAATTATTAGTTTTTCGCCCAATAAAATTATATACTTAAAGTTAAAAAATAAGTTTTATTACATACAAAAAATTTATGTACGCACGGCTACACATCAAACTACACAAACTAGTTTACGCTGGTCTCTTATTGTATGGAAAGTCTATAAAAAACGAGATGGGTTGACGTGTAGCCGTGTGTAGGGGAGATAGGGGAGCATTGGGCAGTCGGGAGGTTCGGGCACCACCTTGTAAGTCGGGTCGTATGAAAGGTACTTAATTTTGTATACTGTGGTAGTTTAGCTTACTAACTGGCAACACCGCTCAGGCTAATGTCATCTGCCATTTTGATTAGTTGTCAGTGTCACATGGTGTCGACCGTTTCGTGCGTGGAAAAGTAAATATTTTGATGTGATTTCGAAGGAAATAACAACGTGATCTGGGTAAAGCCGTAAGTTTCTGTATTGTCATCTAGTTATGTGTTTACGAAAGCTAATATTAACGTATAAATTAAGGTAAAACATTAGACTACAAAAAACATATTTGAATTTATTTGTGAAATGAAGGGGTGGGGAGCATTGAGCACTATACTCCATTTGGTTAGGTACTTAACTAAAGGTAAACAATAAAAATGGCGGCGTTCAGGGCTCTGCAACCTTTATTACAATGGTATCTTATGAATTGAGAGTGAAATTAATAACAACACATCTAACAATGAATAAAAACAACGAACAAACGAAACTATAACTAAATAATACAATTTACGGCAAAAGAAACACAAAAACGAACGAAAGTACAAACTGTTACGAATGGCGTCTGGTTACCCGACTAAGTATAATATCGGTTAATTATTTTGCCGCGCTTCCTCGCGCTACTACTTCTTAATTTTTTCGAGTTATCAAAAGTCTAATATGTAGAAAAAGGTTTTGATTTCCTGTCTTTTTAGATTCTTTCTAGTAGGCACATTGCAATACTTTATGACATAATTATCAGATTTGATTTATTTATTGGTCGCAAGCTTAAGAATTTATAACTACCATTTAATATTAAACAAAGAAGTAAAATATGCTAGTATAGTAAAGGAAAATTATTTTGAATGATTAAATAATTTATTCTGGTTACGTTTTGTTTCAAGATGAAAAATGGCCCTATAGAAGAACCTTTTTTATGATTTGTTTACCTTTAGTTAAGTACCTAACCAAATGGAGTATAATTTTAAAGGGAGGTTTGGGCATGCCAATGCTCCCGCCACTATTGTTTGTTTCGGCAATCGCTGTAAAAAGTAAGTTTTGTTAAAAGAAAAATTATTTTGACGGGTTTAAATTGCGTGTAAATATTCAATTTGAATACTAAATACTTTAGATGTTTTATTATTGTTTGTGTTACTAATTATTATATTATTTTTTCTAGAAAAATGCCGTTTGAATTTAAAAAGAAAAATAAGTGACGCGAAATCCCTAAAGAAATAATATTACGTGCCATAGAAGACATTACAAAGGGAGCAAAAATTAAAGCGACTGCAAATAAACCCAAACCCAAACCTCCCATTGAGGTGTCCAAACCTCCCGACCATTGGGAGGTTTGGGCACTTTTGACAGTATTCAGAAAATCTCTTGCAATTTTGAGACTGATTATAATTGTATAAGTGTTCTTCGTTATAATTGAAGCCAAATATATGTGCTACTAATATAAGGAGTAAAAAGTTGATTTTGTTAAAAAATTGCATTTTTATTAAGGCTTAAGTAAAAAAGTGCCCAATGCTCCCCTATCTCCCCTACCTTTCATAATTAAAATTAAATGTTGGATGTGACTGTTAGGTAAATAACTATGGAGGGTAGAAAGTAAGGCGGACCATCTTGTATGGGGGATTAGTCGAAAAAGTGTCCACTTGTTTATAGCAAATTATTGTGCGAACGCTCACCGAACTAGCGCTAGTGTAGCAAGTGGAAATGATATGAATGTAGCAGTTATAAGCAGAGTGAAGTGTGCTGAGTTGAAAAATTTAACATTTCTCTTGACTTCTGTAGTTAAGAAATATGCAGTATTTAAAATCTCAACTATTTACGTAGTTAACTGTAATTTAGTAAATAATAACCTATGAAACTCCTGAAACAAAAATAAATAAATTTTTAAAATTCTTCCACTTGCTACTATAGCGGCACCTTAATTTGCTCCCTTTCATTGGACACTTTTTAATACACTGAGATGGTCCTCCTTACTTTCTACCCTCCATAGTATAAACTTAACACCATATCAATAACAAGGGTATATAGGTAAGAAAATATAGTTGATTGTAATTTTGATGCATATTTGACAATGAATTCATTATCAGTTAAAAATGCATTATTGCAGTGCCGTGCAATGCTTATATTCTTTGATTACGTCATACCTAGATATAGGTAACAGATTAATGAAGATATTGTCGATAAAGAATCAAGTTAGTTGTATAATTTAATGCAATCGGGAATTTTGATGCGGTTTTGATAGTTCTTCCTTTATTTATCAGTTAAAAAAAATTAAATCTGCTTTCAAACAATTAAAACAAGTAGCTTACTGCCTAATCCGTTTAGTGGCCGTAATGCATGAAGTCTGATTCGATTCCCAAGTCAGGTAGTTTTTGTTAAACAGTAGAAATCTATACCTGCCCAACTGAACATCTAAAATTTATTAAAATCAGTACTTACCTACACATCTGCCTAAAACTTTGGGATATTCAAATGTGATCATATTTAAACTAACATATCTTAGAGCTTATGAATTACCAATATTTCATTGCTAGGACTGCCTCATTTGTCTATTGGGCCTTCGACTGCTACGCTAGAGGTCCTGGGTTCGATTCCCAGGTCGAACAATGTTGTCGGGTTTTTCTATGAACATAGAACATATTCTCAGTACTTAGCAGCTCGGAGTCTGGATTTGTGTCCGGTTAATGGCCCCCTATTTTATGGGACCTAAACATACCGGCGAAGTATGGGTGTACATTCGTACACCTTTGTCTAACCCTTCGGGGAATACAGGCGTGATGTTAAATTATGTTATGTTCAGTGTTAAACTATAATTTATAAATACCTATTTCAGTGTGCCATGCAGAAATGAATGCAATCATGAATAAAAATTCAGTTGATATAAAAGACTGCACAATGTATGTTGGCCTTTTTCCATGCAACGAATGTGCTAAAATGATCATTCAGGCCGGGATCACCAAGGTTTATTATCTGTCTGATGAAAAAGGCCACAGACCCGAGTTTATAGCTTCGAAGAGAATGTTTGATGCATCAGGTGTCAGTTACGAGTAGGTTTTTGTTTGTTTTTTTTAATTACTACTAACAATGTGTTCCATACTTTCCAAGTATTTGTGCCGTAACTACATCGTATGGACATGAAGTTTAAAATGTTTTTAATTACTACAATTTTAATAAATAAAAGATTCCCAGTGTTCCATAATCACCTACGAGAAAATTAAAATAAAAAGAAGTAAAGTAATAATTGCTATAATTTTTACTTTGAATATAAACCAGAACAATTGATTCTATGAAATTCTCAGTAGCAGCTTGGAGTCTGGATTTGTGCCCGGTTAATGGCAAACGGCTGGCCCTCTATTACATGGGACATAAAAACATACCGGCGAAATGTGGTGTACAATTAGTACACCTCTGCCTTACCCTTCGGGAAATACAGGCGTGATGGTATGTTATGTGATTTAATCACAAATGAATACTAAAACTTTTATTTAAAAATACATCTTCTCAAGTTAAAAAAATGCATTCGCGGGTATAGGTTGAAATTGGTCCATAATTGAGCCAATATTTAACATACCTACCAATTAATGTACACATTATGGAATGCAATAAAGTATTGAGTATAATTCCCGCCTAACCCGCCATTTTTCCGAAACGAAGTTCAATATAAAAATATTTGTTTTATTTTTTAATATCTGTTGTACTTTTTTCAGGCAATACAAACCAAAGCATAGTAAAATAGAAATCAATTTTGCAGTTGACTGGGATGCAGTAAGTCCTACCAAATGAACAATAATTACTTATATCATTGCGATTTGTACAGCTTATTATATGACATATATTATATACTTACACATAAATGAATAAATTGCTATTTTATAGCATGTGATAACTTTACACTAAACTACTTTAATAAGATTGACATATATACGAAAATAATGTTATAAGGTTTTGTAAATGAAACAGAAATATAAATAAATTTGTAAAATAAAATTTTATTACTTTATGTACAAGATGACACGGGTACAGATACTCCGATCACACAACTTGAATACAATAAAATCAACATGGTGATTTACAAGTAACTTAATTGAACATATTTTGTGTAAAATAAACGTAACTGATTACGTCTACTGAATTAAATATATAACATATTACTAGAAATAAATATATTGTTAATTTGTCACCAAGCCTTACATCCTGTGTAGGACGGTGATTAAGGCCAGCTCAAGTCAATAAAGCAAGAGTTCAAGTAATTATTTAATTCAGTGGACGAAGTCTCGAAAATATAAACTGTTCTAGTGTGTTTTATAACACAAAAAGTGCAACCAATGAGGATCGTGCGTTCAAGACATTAGATTTTAAACTACTATGAACGGAGCCAAAACGTGCACAAAAATACAGCCAACTACTTGAATAAAACAGCTGTGTCTTCGTCATTTTTTCATAGAAGAGGAGCCCATTTATCGGATTTGATGATCTTTGTCAAAACATTAAATGTTGATCTATCGATCTCCATATTAAACAAGAACAATGCATGATCCTCATTATTACAATTTGGAGTATTCAATTATATAATTATTGTCAAAACTTTACACATATCTACAAAAAAAAAGAAAAATAACGCAATCCAACAAAAGTGTTTACATTCTGAGTCCATGTTCACCATCCGTACGTTTACATATTAAACCCTAGCGCCGCATGCAGTCAATGACTTCAATATCAACAAAGACCTCGGGACTAACGATATTGTACAGTACAAACTTAAAAATAAGAATTATTTACAAGCGTACCCTCGAGTTAGGGGCGAACCGCGCAACATTTGCTACATTTGCCACACAATATATATTTTTACACATTAAAAACCAGTCATTATTTGAAGTATTAGATCCTAATAATTATTCTGTTACGTGAATATTGTTGAACACTTGAGGCCACAGAATGTTATGCTATACAGAGGAGTCGAAACGAAATATTACAATAATTTAGACCGCGCTTATGATATTAATATTGAAAAATTTACACTAATTCAAGATTTTATTGTACAATTTGCTGTGAGATGCCATTACAACATGGCGGTTAGAGGATCACAGGACTAGACAAACTGTTAACATTAATTCGTCATAAGACACTACATGTAGCAATGCTTTCATATATTTCAACGGTATTTTATCGTCTACGTCGTACAAAAAATCTTCAATCGCCAATCAAGGGCGATAAAACGGAAACAGTAAGAGTAACATTATAAAATATTGATTTGAATTAGCTAAGCTATATTTGTATGGAGAGATAACGTATCATTACCCTCAAATGGCAACACTAACCTAAAGGGGAAGTGTGAGATTATGAGCAAAGCAGTTGTTATGTGGAAAAACGGAAAGCAACACTGCCTTAAAACTAAAAATATAAAGGAACATGTTTTCACACTCAAACTACATTTTTATGATAAGATAAAACTGTCATTTATCATGAAGAATCCTCCAGTAACTATGTATTAATTAAGTATACTTTATCGCCGCTTTTTATCAATTTAAATTATCACAAAGAAATGAATTTTCTAATTAAAGAAAATTTCTAGTGAAAGAAAAATTCGATCTCAGGCAGGGTTTGAACCTGCGTCTCTCTGGTTAAGTACACCAGACGCTTTGCCAACTAAGCTACTGAGACCACTGCCTGCGATGTCGAATTTCTCTTCCACCTTCTACGTCTTGAGGCGAGAGAGACGCAGGTTCAAACCCTGCCTGAGATCGAATTTTTCTTTCACTAGAAATTTTCTTTAATTAGAAAATTCATTTCTTTGTGAAAATTTCGCAATATTTAATGCTAAAAAATAATAAAAAATAAGCACAATTTAAATTATTTCATAAAAATGTAGGAGAAAGAGAAAGTATATCATTTGAGCGCTTGTAGACCAACTAAATTTAAATTACTCATTTACTAATATTACATTAAAAATATTTTTACTGAGAATCTACTAAATTTACCTCGCATGTCATTATGCCAATCTTTGTAACAGCATCTGAATTTCCCGTGTCTATAATATATTACATAGCGTTGACAATCTATTCTCATCTTACTAGAATTCATCGGAAAATTTACGAGATACATATTCGTTTCCTTATAAACATTGTAAGGTCAACTTGTGAACCGTTTTGTGCCATTTCAATTAAGTGAATCCTAATTTTTTTTTTCAATACAAAGTTATTGATGTATATCTTATTTTGACATACAGGACTCTGAACTGATAAAAAGCGGCTCAGACGTTGACTATACAGTAAGAGGTTTCATTAATTCGTGCCTTTGCTCTATAGTAAAAAAACTATTAATAATATCGTAATAATTAACGGGTACAAAGCGTAAAAAAAAACATGAACAAAATTCGGGTGAATCATTTGTGACTTTTATTAGCTGATATGAAAACACTAGGGATCGAAGTAACCTAACTTCGATACATTAACTATAATAGACTATATAAAATCCATTTTCTGTGATCCTGA
The DNA here is from genome assembly GCA_958496365.1 of Subacronicta megacephala. Classification (NCBI taxonomy): domain Eukaryota; kingdom Metazoa; phylum Arthropoda; class Insecta; order Lepidoptera; family Noctuidae; genus Subacronicta; species Subacronicta megacephala. Next base: position 9,361,664 of record OY292528.1, read on the forward strand.
CAAACTAGGATTGATATTTTTATTATAATTGCATCAAAGAAAATCATTCTAGGAACTTGAATAAAATCAACGTTAACTTCAACAAACATTTAATTATAAAAAACATGTAAATCTAAACTAGATCAATTTTAATGCTAATGAATACATGTTGAAAAGTTAACATACAAGATCACAATGATTTTATAAAATATATCCATAGAATGATTTGGTTTGTTGTTGAAAATAGGGGATGTTAGTGACATACTCCTATAATTATTATAAATTTGGTAATCAGATAGTCAATACCTATAACACAATATATTTAAAGTACCTACATCAAGATTATTTTATTAAATCAGCTACATTCGTCAGTCAAAATGGTCTCAAGACGATTCGTAACACCTACCTGATAAACGAATCTTCGGGTACAAAGTGTGGCATCTTTAATATTCCACTGAAAATGAACAGATCTCGATTGATGTGCGGATTATGAAATTACATACATTATTGCTTAAAATATCCGCACCACTAAGTATTTAATCAGCGTTTAAGGCCATTTAGACCTAACGCCAATTTTTTTTTTCTAATAGTTAACGAGTAATAATAAATATTATCAATAAACTCGCTCCACGCGGCTATTTATTTTCAGAAGAACAGCAAAGCTGTCAGCTAAGACTTTGGTCTATAAAAAATGTTCAAATCGATTGTGGCGTTCCAAGTTTACCACCATTTTGAGAGATAATAGATATTTTAGACCGTTTTCGAGTGATTAGTTGTGTGTGGTGCGTTCAGTTGTTGACTGCGATCTCTTTAGGTTGTAACGGAGCCTCCTCCGCGGCCACGTGGTTGTCGGGCAGGTCGGTGAGCTCGCTCGCTGGCTTGAAGGCGATGGCGTACGGGAACTTGACGCGACACGCCTCAATGTATTCCTCTATCTCCTTCTCGCATGGACCGAAGTCCCCTTCCCGCAAACTGTCTAATACATCTACACAACCCTGAAAAGTAACAGTGAAAAATTTAGTCATGTTCTTAAAAACAATTTTTTTAAAGAAAAGAAGTTGAGTTTATTTTTTTTATTTTATCACAGATAGGCTTGCGCTTGACCACAACTTGCCTGATGTTGAGCAACGAAGTGGTCTACGATGGAGCGCGCTTGCCTAGAAGAAACCTATTCACTCTCGTCTTGAAGACACCCAAATCGTATATCTCGGGGAACATAAATATTGCTTTATATGTGCTTCTACCGCGCCAATGTCAAAAATGAACTCTGTAACTTGTGTAATAGGGCAGGTTTTTGACGTTACCCGCAAGTGAGTTAAAAATGTTAAAGTAGGCCCCGGAATTTAAAAAAAATTGGGCCTTATCGTGATAAGGCTGAAATGATCAGAAAATCATCTGAATTAAAATCATTGTATCATCATTGAATGAAACATAAATTATTCTAGTACAAAATTCCGCTCAACTTGAAGCGAGCCATAATGTCGATTATCGTTTATCTGAGGACATTCATAGTTGTCCAAAAAATTAAAAGACATATTATCTGAACAGGCCTTTTGAAGAAAGAGCCATAGCAGCTTTGAGTTGACCTGTCCTAACTGACGGCACGCATACGTCAGTCATCGTGTAGCTCAACCATTTTATAGGACTAGCTTTAGCTATAACATGAAGAACGTTTATAAAAAATCATATGGTGGGTAATGGTACCTGTATAGAGAGGTCGGGGTAGTGCAGCGCGGTGGCGAGCCCCAGTGCCTCAGCAGTTCTCTCGGGCAGCAGACGTCGCAGCGCCCGCGCACCCCACAGCGCGTTGTCTTGCGTCTTGCCCGCGGCCTCCCTGATGAACTCCTCCGCCATCTGCACCGCACTGCGACCGCGCACCATCTGTAAAAAAAAAAACCAAATCAATAAAATAATGCCTTTGTTTTGGGAACTTCTGGAGTGATTGGAAATAGGTGCATATCGTTCAAATATTTGTTTTATTTTATTTTTTATTCTAACATGAGCCGACTTGAACGATGTTGTCCTGCCAAATTTTCAATAAATCGTCCATGCGGTATGATTCAACAAAAACTTCTTCTTTTTAATGACACGGGCACATTTTGAATTTTTCTTTCTCTAAACACCTAACACGCACTCATTTAAAAAAAACGACATATCCAGTGTTCTCAAATGATGCTTTTACCGAATGTTTTGGTGTATATTTACACTAATACTATAAAGAGTAAAGATTTGTTTGTAATCAATTTTAAACTCTGAAAGTACTGAAACGATTTTAATAACTCTCTCATTATTAGAAAGCAAAATTATTGGATAACCGGGATCCGATACGGGCGAACATGCGGGAAACTATAAAATAATATAAATATAATAATAACATCTAAGGTCAGTAATTTTGACATGTTCCAAACATTGTGTCGTAGCCTTACCGGTTCTATTTCCTTGGTGATGACGGCAGCGACGGACGGGTTGAGACTGGCTAAGGAGTCGTCCAACCACCTCTGGAACCTTATCAGGCAGTCGTGCAGGTGATGGTGCGAACTGTCTAGTCGGAACGCCCGCTTTATGCTCTGCAGCATCAGCAGAGGTTTGTCTGGAACCGGTACAAGAAAAATTGGTGTAAAGCATGATAAATAATTTTTTTGGGCCTATTTGCGGAATCCTTAGCCTTAGTAGAATAATATGGTATAAGTTCAAAAAAATCTCGAAAGATGGCGTTATAGGTATCGATTTTCTATTAATTTATGAAAATTCGAATAAAGTTCTTATGTTCTAAGTTTCTTTTTTAATCAAAAATGTTTTTTAATTCTTAAATTAAACATGAAAAAATACAATATAAGCTAAATAACATTTAAATAGTTTTAAGCAGGAAGCGACAATTCTACCAATTTCGCGCGGCTTTTTTTTCTTGATAGAAATTTTTGGATTATATTGCTGAAATATGAATTCTGAATTCGGCCTACCCGCAGTAGGCCAGCGTAGTGGACTATAACCTTAACCGTCTCGTTCTGAGAGGAGACACGTACCCAGCAGTGGGACAATGTAATGGTTATATGATGATGATATAATGTGGTTGGTAGCTGACCATTCACTCATAAGATATAGCAGTAACAGATCTCTAGGAACATTATTACAATTGCATATCTTTATCAAATAATATTACAAACATTACCTTTTCTAAAGTATATTTCGAAGGCCATTAAATGTGTGTCTATCCTATCCGCGGCTAGCGTTCTTAGTGGTTGTAGGAACTTGATAGCTTGCTCTAGTGGATCTTCTGCCTGAAATGGTAAATTAAAAAGTTAGATTTTTTGCAAGTATCAAATATTTGGTACCAACAAATAGTTATTTCGAAGAAGAGAAAATCTTTGTGTGTACACGATTTTTTATTTATAAAAAAATACTGCCTGATTAGTCTAGTGGTTCCAAGCGCGACTGCGACGCTAGAGGTTCGATTCCCAGGTCCTGCAGTGTTATCGAGTTCTTTAAATTTATCAGAGTCTACGTCTCGGTATCTTAATCGGTTAATGGCAATAGGCTAGCCTTCTATGATATGGGACTTAAACATACCGGCAGTGTTAGTGTATATGAACCACCTGTGCCTAACCCTTCGGGAAATACAGGCGTGAAGAGGGTAAGGTTAAATTTTTTTTTAATGATAGGGAGGAAGTTATACTGAATTGAATAATATTAAATCTAACAATAAAACCACTACAATATAAATTTTGCGTTACTCTACATTCCCAACGCCAAACCCACGACTCGGTCACGATTCGTATCGAGCTCCAAGTACCTAGTAGTGCCACATGTCACTGTTCCAAGGTTGTGATCGGTACATATTTAGGTCCGTTACCGTTATTAACAATTGAATCGTGACATTCAAATTAATCAATGCGTCTAATTTGATATTTACTTCCCTAGGAAGTGAGTTTATAATGTACAGTTGACAGATAAATGATAGTGATACAGTGAACATTGTTTTGATAAATTAAACAAGTTCCGTTTGAAATAGGTTCCTTGTTAATCAAAGAGATTGCCAACCAATACAACAAGATCTATAAAGATATCGACTTCTTTCTGTTTCAGCTCAAAAATTTAGAAGTCTTATCTACCAGACAATTTCTGATTTTAATAGTTAGTTTATTATTCACTTAATCTCTCTCTCTCTGTTTCTCTGCTTGCATGCCTATCTATGTTTGAATTCACAAACTACTTTTCTGTTTTAACAGCTTAGAATAGCGCACTATTAAAAATAACTTTTTATATGTTGTGGAAAATGTCGTAGGTTATACATTTGTAACTCTTGTATATTTATAACTTAGTATAAGACTTAATGTATAACTGTTAATTTTCCCGAATAAATAAAATAAAAGAAAAATGTAATAACGGACTAGGTAGCAAGAATTGTCAAAAATATTTTCTATTGGGCAATAGGCCAAAGTCACTTTAAGAATCTCGAAAGCCAGCGGCCTCATTAATTTACTCATCCTAAGTGCGATTGTTACGGTAAAGGTCGTGGATTCTATTTCCAGGTGGACCGTAGTGTTATTGGGTTTTTATATGAATTTCTCATCCATGCCGTCAGTTAAGACAGATAATCTCAAAGCTGCTATGGCTCTTTCTTCGAAAGACCTGTTCAGATTTAGCCCTACATTGTAAAACTCGAATATCTATGATATCACTATTGTCTGGACTTTCAAAGAGACCATGATTCTCTGAGTTTGTTTCGGTTTTTCTTTTCAGAGGTCGTCAGATAGGTAAAAAGCCGGCGCCATCTAGCTTAAAAATAATGGAAAACTTGACTGAAAGTGTCTTTGAATGATCTATTTACAGAAAATAAATATCATTTAATTTCGAAGTTTAGATGCTCTCCCCCTATTACATGGGACTTAAACATTATGTTTTTTACCTTTTTTTTGTGATACCGTTCAAAAAACTATCAGATAAGATCAAACACAACAGCCTACAATCAAGGACGCCAACCAATTAATATGACATAATGAGTTAGTATCTAATTATCGCAGATAATTAAGTTTTATCAAAGAATCAATGTAAAACTAATAAAGAAATCGATCTGCATGGTTCACTTCCTAGACCCTGGGGTTATTTTCGTGCCAACGACATTATACCAAACGGAAGCTGAGTTAGTGCCTGTTAAAAACATAAAATACCATCACGCCTCTATTACTCAAAGGGTAAGGTAGAAGTGTACTTATAAACACCATAATTCGCCGATAAATTATTAGTCGCGCAAAAACTTAAAATCGGCTGACCGATTTAATTTTTTTATTGCGTTCGTATTTGTTAGGACAAAGTTTACACCTTTGAAAGTTGTTTTAATCCACGTCAAATAAGTGATGATATTTCTGTATCTCAATAGTAATGAGGCATGGAATTCACCCGATGCCAGGCACAAACAGCTAGTTTTTTATTACAAAATACAAATAATGGCTATTTTAGCCCTCCTACCCTTGAAGCTGGATCATAATCATAACCAAGACCTCTTGAATTACCGTAATATTGAAGTAATTCGAAGTGTGCGAGTCGATTGTCGACGCAAGACGGATGCAATTCGTCCCAGCACTAGGCAGCTACGCACAGCGCTAAAGAGTTCTACATGGTGGACAATTACAAATTAATGTTATAATAAGCATCCTTTAATATTTACCCTAGCTAGTTTGTCAGGTACTAGTTCGTCTAACTGCGGCGCTTCAGGATCACCCTGCTCCTGCTGCTGCCGCGCCTTGTGATGCTGCTCACGCTTCACCTATGCAAGAACACACACCTAAATAAAAGGTACCTATGTACTAAGAAATCATCAGTGATAAATCCTTAAGTACATGGCGTAAATAATTTGATAAGTCGAAATATTATGATTAAGAAATTTGAATTTAGGACATACGTCTAATGGTTTAATTTTGTTCAAACTTATTCAGGCCATGCATGCTTAATTATGTGGTGTAGGTACTATTCTATAATACCCCTTTATATTCAACCCTTCAAATATTAAAATCAACAAATATGTATACAAGACAATACATGTTTGCATTGTGTCTGCAATTCAATACTTATACTTTGTCCATTATGAGAACCGTTTTTTGACAGATGGAACTAGTGATTGCAGGAACGTAACAATGCGATTATCGACCCGATTATTGACACTTTGATTACTGTCTAGTAGTGATTATCGATTGTTAGGTTATCGAATCGAAAATGGTGCAACGACGACCAATAATAAATAAATATGTTTAATATTCTTCTGATTGTATTATTTTTTGTATAATATTCATTTTCCATACATTTCTTTTCAAAAAGATTGTTTAATTTATATTTTATTGATATTAGAGTGGATGCCATTTTTCGATACTGATTTAATCTCATTGTTCAAAATGATTGCAGCGAATACATTCGATTGCATCACTAGACACGGTAGAATGTGGTAGAATGTAACTAAATTTATTACGCTTTACAATAATCATTTTTTTTGGAAAATCCGTTACATTAATGGTATTATAATGCCTGCAAGGAATCATAATTAAGATAATTAAATAACATAAGGTAGATAATACATTTATTTTGTTACGCATTTCAAAGTTAACTTATACGTAATCTGGAACAGCTACACTCTAAGGCAGTCTAAGGCATCTGTCAAAAAACGGTTCACATAATGGACAAAGTATAGGGGTTATTTGAGTATTCTTTGGTTGTATTGTAGAAATAAATATGACGTTGTGGCCAGCCTCCTGAACTATAAAATATTAGACATACATTGCTATTCTATCAAGCTAATAGCACGGAGCTAAAAACACGTCACGCTTAGTTTAAGTTCTCGGTATAATGGCATTCTGCATTGTCAAGCCTGAGTATTTTTCCCACGTGTGAAAACTCAGTCAACATCAGCCTCATGGATTTCCTCCGCCTGGGACGGGAAAAGGTAAGACTCTTACCGACGAAAAAACACTCTTGGTGTTCCTGTACAATCAACAATTTCGGCTCTAGTTCTCCACTTAATGTTCTTAAGAGTCATTAGCCAAGATTGTCAATTGTACGGCCGCCAGCCCATCAAGCTACCTGAAAAATTACAAATTTTCTCAGTCGATTTTGAACTTAATCATGAACATTTTAAGGTTTAAAATCATTTGGAGAAATTCGACAGTTTTGTGTAACCTGATGTGCTGGCATGGGTACCGCAACCCGTTTACTTATTAGCAACCTACCTGTACCTGGGCCTGTAATGCGCTCTCCTGTTCAGCTTTGCGCTTCGCTTTCCTCTGTTTATTTCTAAGCTTCTTCAACTCCGAAGGCGCCAAGTTTTCTGTTGACAGAATAAATAGTAATTAGGGACGCAATAGAAATCTTAACAAAATATATGTACCTAATGTAATTTACCATGGAACGAAAACTTCTTGCGAAACTCTCTTTCGGAGTAATTCAAATGGAATTAATCCATAAAGGAAAATTAGCAGGTAGATACAAACATGACCTGGTTAAAGCGACTGTAAAAAAACCCTTTATAAACGTCTTTTTACAAAATCAATTTTCCGCTCGTTTCATTTGCAAAGTAAAGTACAATTCCCAGGCTATAATCATCGATGTGCTGTAACTGTTACTAAATTAATTTAACCAACATAAGTCCCGTAATAACACGTAATCAATAATCGTGTTCTTAATACGCATAATCGATAATGACCGAGGTATTTAAATTCATAATGGCCGACCACGCAACCCAAACATGGCCGCTGATTTGTGTAAGTGTGCAAAGGTTGGCTCTTAGTAATGAACACTTGGATTAGGTACATTTCTTAGGTTCTGAAGTGAATACATTAAGATTACCTCAGATTAACTGCCTCATTAGTCTAGTGGTCCTAAGTATGACTGCCTAACCCGAGGTTTAATTCCCAGGTCGAGGAAAGTGTTGGTGGGTTATTCCACGAAATTCTCAGCAGCAGGTTGATGTTCGGAATGGTGCCCGGTTATTGGTAATATGCTCGCCCCCTGTTACATGGGACATTTTGTACACCTCTGCCTAAGCCTTGGGGAAATACAGGCGAGATGCTATGTATGTATGTACATTAAGATTAGCCTTATCTATACCAATAGTTATAGACAAACAATAATTATGCGAAAGCAGTTAATAGGTGCTTTCTTTCATGGAAGAATCAAAATAGATCATGAATACTGCATTGATTCAAAGTAAATACATTTTGATGGAGCAGGATGATCGCAAATTTAAGTCCAAAGAAACTAACTTTAAAAAAATACTACTCAGGTACATATCACAGCCGCAATGTATATTTTTTTAAGTATTTCTAATGACCAATATTAGGTTCCGTTATTCCAATGTCATCCAAAATTGATAACTAAAGTATCAAAATAGTAACCAAAATACACGATTGACCAATGTAAAAAATGCTCACATAGCTACACTAATTATTTTAAGCCAACATATACAAAGGGCTTAATTAGTGTTCGAAGCATTCCAACGTGGCGAGCTGTCTACCGAGATCAGCTGATAACAGATAAGGGGTCGGCGTGTCGGCGGCGCGTGAGTGAACGCAAGGGTCGCGGTCGTGCGCTGGCGCATACAACACGCTGATCACACTTACACACAAAATAAATATATATTTATTTTGTTTAACCTTACTATCCATGTACAATTTGGGATTGGGACCTGACTAACACAAAATATTTTAAATCTGAAACTAGATTGCATAGCACATAAAGCGAGCTATTTAAAGGACAAACAGGAGCTCGTTGTGTCAAAATAATAACATATTATTATGGACATTACACTGGACAAAGCTAAGAATTCGACTTTTAATATCCCACACAATGTGACCTCGGACGTATATGATTACCGAATTTTATTCTACCAGTGACAGAGTTAATGCAAATGTCATATTATTTCTAGTTTTCACGGTGTAGTATCTGTATATACAGATATTGTGAAGTAAACACAATGGTGGGTCATACTTGTCAAGCTGTTGACCATAGAGGCATTATTGAGACAGTTTCGCAAGCATTGCGATATGCGCCGGCGCACGCCGTTTTAACGAGCGCCCACGCCGCAATTACAGGGTTGTCATATGCCAAGCCGAAATAACAGGCATAAATGGTAAAAGACTGGGTATGAATGACAATGACAATTTAGTATGTGCAATTTACCAGTTAAAATCGGAAGTCATTGTGGTACCGACTATTTTTCCAATCCAAGATAATTTTGTCTCACTGTCGGATAGTTTGATTTATTATATAATGTTTGTCTATTGGAACTGGTACCCAAATGATAAAATATCCTTGAATATTTATTTTATTTCACAATCAACTCCATTACTGAGTCACAAGAACGCAACAAACATTACTCAATACTAAGAACCGTAGTGCTCAACTAACTTCTACCTGCGACTTCATCTGCCTGTACTTTAAGAGTTCGGTCCAACCTGGATAAAAAGTATCCTATGTGGTTCATATGTGTGGTTGTGGCTTTGAGGTTCACAGTGAAAACCAGCGCGTTGTGGATTGTGCCATAATACGGCTTCAAACTGAGTGAGAACCTCTTTTGTCACAACACTTATGTAGTTACAAATTTATATAGTGACAAATAAATTTGTATATTCTTTTTATGTGTTACTTCAGAATCCTCAGGATCTCCAGCTATCGGAGTGTCAAATGTCGTCGAAATCAGTTTAGCCGTTTTTGCTGAATTGAGCAACAAATATACAAACTTTTACATTTATAACATTAGTACTTAGGATTTAGCAAGTGGCTACGTAACACGCAGGTTATTGGAAACAGCTGCAGCCCTACAAATGATTGTCGGTAAATCCATGGTGATTACGTATCGAGTGGTCGCCTTAACGTTACTGGCTCGTGGCGATGTTGCCACATAAAAGCTCACGCCCTTATTGTACGAAAACAATCATCTATAATACTATTATAATTATTTCCGGGGATTTAGCATGACAGTCTGCAAAACGGGCAAGTATTACTAAATAGGCGAAGTAGGGATTGTAAGTGTTCAAAGTTGTTTATACAAGAAATAAGATCTTAGTATTCCAATTGAAAGCTGTCACCTGCACCTTACGAGTAAGTAGATAGTAAAAATAGAGATTTCGAATTTTGGAGACTTCCCATGAGAAAGAAAACTAGAACCTTTTCTCTCCGCAAGTATTAAAATGCTCTGAACAATATTAGCTTGTTCTAAAATTTTTCAATCTAACCCCGCGTTCTCACTTACGGCAAAACATGTTGCAAACAGCTATCTATCCCTCTCACTCTTTGATATTTAGATAGAGTAAGATAGATGTTTCCAACATGTTTTGTCGTTAGTCGGAACCCGGGGTATGGTTAACACGTTCGTGAGTCGCTGATACTACAGTTTATTTTATGAAATAAATGTAAGGCGAGCTAAAATATGCCTGTAGACAGGCGTAGATTACAAGATTTTGTCGCCAACACTTCGTCTATATTCAGAGTGACCAATGCCTCCAGTTTTTAGGCGCGTTTTTATCCGTTGAATGCCCTCATATCCGTTCTAATATACATAGAAAACAGTCAAAGTAACGGTTGTGTTGCATTGGTCTGATATCCGGCACACCTTGTCGCATTCTCTCAACATTGCGACTCCATGCGGACAATCAAAACGACGCAAGACAGCGTTGACTGACATGACATGACATGACTAGGTAGTCCAATATGAAATACTAGATCAAAATGTACCGCAATAATAATGAGGATATAGAATAGGAAATTGGCAATATTGCACTCGTACTTAATGCCCGGACTATTTTTTAAATAGGATTGTTTGAGAATAGAAACTATTTAGAATTTCAAGTTTTTTTTCTCTTACTCAGATGTGTTCGAACTTGGGGCTCTATCGTATTGTTTGTTATAAGTAAAGCCTGCATTTAGATTCAATTTGAATAAAATAGTGGTTTAAGTTAAGTTTTACATTCAGATTGATGGCCAATGTTACTGGAGCTGATTGTCACTCGTTGATGATTCGGCCTTATTTAAAGGGTAATTAAATGTACTTTTATAGTCATTAGAACGTATAAGTCACGATACGATGATTCCCAAAAGATCTGTTTTTTTTTTTTTTTTTTTTAATTTTGCTTTAAATTGGTTCAGCCGGTAATAAGTATTGGATAGATAAACTCAAGATGTCAATCAGCATGACCATTTGCATTTATTACCTACTGCAAATTTATTCCCTCTATTATAAAGCTTGATATTACTGTAAATATAACTTAACATAAAATTCTTCGAGAAATATCAAGATCTAATGAATATTACTCGCCATTCAAAATAAATTCAATTAATAAAATTAAATAAAGAAGCAGATATGAATAATGTTTATTGGCACGTAGGAAGAGCCGCAAGATGTTGCCAGATCTTGCAAGTATTGCCGAAAAATTCGCCGGAATACACAAAAACCATCCAAATAGACATTGTTAGAAGAAAAGTCACAGAAGAGTCTAGAGATGGCAGATACCAAGCAGCAATTAAATAATGAAGATTGTCATACAATTTGTTTTCCTAGTTGCTGAGTAAATAAAGTTGAGTATTTACTAGAGCCGATCAGGCCATTGAATACGCGAAGGAAGTAACGGGACATACTTAAGACGGTTTAACCAAGCTCATACGAATTTACGTAAGCATATTGTGCCTTAATACGTCTAGGACACGTCGCACACACAAATTACTGCTCTAATTCACTGGCGGTTTCGTAAAAGTAATGAAATAGCGGCTGTGGGGGCCGACCGAGCGCCGAGGTCGAAGAGGTCGGTTCTATAATTAAAATCTAACAATTTGGAGACAATTATTTTATTTAAAGCCTGTCTTATATCTACTTATCTAATCATACTAATCCACTGCTGGACGTAGGCCTCCCCTAGTGTGCGCCATTTCACCCTGTCCTTCGTTTTTTACATTCAACTTCTACCAGCAACCTTTCGCAAATCATCATAATCATCATTTCAATCGTCTTTAATGGATGTCTATAAAATTAGGCGCTTTTGTTCATCGTCAAAACGAAGTTATATCTCGAGTAAGTTATATATAGTAGTTAAGTAAAGTGTTTTTAATAGAACACCTGTCTGACCAATAAAGCCTGCGTTTTCTGGAATACAATAAAACTTGAAATACCATTTGAATATTAACAATAAAAGTAAACAAAGGTTGTGTAGCAGAACAAAAACAATTCTTGTTACTCAGATAATTTAGAACAGTCGGTTCGCTCTGACATATTTGTTCATGACATGTTATAAGTGTTATTATAACACATCATTACATGGATCAAGATAAATGATTCAATAGCTCAGGAACGATGATACATGTGTAACCGAAACGGGTTCAATGTGTGACAATCAATCATCACCCGTGGAAGTTCACCTGCTCGATTCCTGCCGCAATCATTCATCAGCGTAGAAAGTCAATGTTTAAACGTTTCAAATAATTAATTAGTTTGTTTTAAAAGGAATGCTTCAATGTCGATTGTGAAGCGCGTCTTTGCATTATGCAACTGAAGAAATCGATGGAGAGAAATATTATAACTACGAGTATTGTGTAAAGATAGTGCCATTTTCGTGCAATGAAAGAGGTTTAACTTAAAATCCATCTTGATACGCCGTGCCGTCTAGAAACCGAATCATAATAAATACTTTTGGAGACACGAGTGAAAACGCGGGCAAGGGCTAGTTTAACATACAAACAAATATATAAATGAAGTATTTTTTATTGACACTACCGTAATATTGACCTGATAAAAATAACAAGTTGTCAAATGCTTGCTTATAAATGTTATTCAATCAATTAATAACAAATACTTATCGAAATGATTCCAAATATATCTCAGGAAAGTATTTTTATGCACAATAACAGGTAATTATAACAGATTCAAACTTAAATGGTCGATTTGGACATCGATAAAAATGCCTGAGAACCGTCGAGACAAAATAACGGTTTCCGAACTCGTATATTAACTTATACACCTACTCACAATTTTTCAACAAACAAATGATAAATTATATAGATTTTTGTAAATCTTGTAAAGACACTTTGCAAATCGATGTTTTACAACTTCTTTTTATTACATTTCCTATCTGACGATCTCTGAGAAGAAACGCAAAAACAAACGTAGAGAATCAAGGTCTCTTTTAAAATCCACAAAGTAGTTATCAGATATATATATGAGTTTTATAATGTAGGGAAATTTCTGAACAGGCCTCGAAAGAAAGAGTCGTAGCCGTTTTGAGATGACCTGCGGGCATAGAAAATGTTAAGTTCCATATCGATAACGAAGTTAAATAAATCTGAAATGTATGGAATTGTCATAACCTTTCAATATGTCACGTGATGAAAAATCCGTACATAACATAACATACCATCACGCCTGTATTCCCCGAAGGGTTAGGCAGAGGTGTACTTAATGTACACCCACAGTTCGCCGGTATGTTTGGGTCCCATGTAATAGGGGGCGAGCCTATTGATCGAACCCAAGACCTCTAGCGTAGCAGTCGCGATTGGGACCACTAGACCAACGAGGCAGTCTCCATACATTTCGGATATTTAATTTTGTTATCGATAATGAAGATGTGACATTGGCTAGACCCCCTGTCCTAACTGACGGCACGCATACGAGATAGATAAGAGGAAATCCCAAATAAATAGGGATAATGAACGATAAAGCAAAACTTGCAATCAGTAACTACAGCCTGATGCAATGAATACAAAATACAAATAACTTTATTATTCTTCTCTCGAATCTAGAAAAGAACGCAATATTAGATCCCGTAATATTTTCATTATTATTAATCATTGCCTACCACACTCAACTAGATGTTCCAGTTCAATTCATTAACTATGTGGTTAAGATTAATGACATTGAGTCGCACGCGCAGCCGACACACGCGCAGATTGTGAAAGCGACCACCTGCCTCCGAACAATGCAAGCCGAACTCGTGAACTTTTGTTCCTCGTTAGTTTTGTAAACATGATTTAGAGTACACTTCGGTGATTACGATCATGGTCGCCGCAAGTCGAATGAAGGATGCTGTTACTAATTTAAAATACAAGTGGATTTTACTTGAGCTTTTGCGTAAGTCTTAAGTAATTCAGCGCAGCATGCCAAAATTTGACAGGTTTTTTTTTGAAGGATTTGAGAACTTTTACTTCGTAGGGTTCTTATGGCACCTATAGCCATCTCCTCATGATACAGTTAATAGGCACTGAAATTATTCATCATCAACTGCAGGGCACCAGTCTCATCACAGAACCCAAAAAACTGCACATGTTTTTTTTTTGTTAATCTAATCTGTCCCACACGGATAAAGGCATTTCCCATATCTTTCCACACGTTCTGTCTTCCATTCTTGTCTGCCAGCTGGCACCTCATTAATCACCCTTTTCTATAATATTAGCATTAACACAATCTATCCAATTTTTGTTTGATCTTCCTGTCTCCCTTCCACATTACTGTTTTATTCCTGCGTTTCATGCCTCCCTGTCACGTAAATCGGGCTCAAAGGTATTAAACTCGCGATTCACGAAGCGACCAAAGCACCAGCTAATTCGCACGGGACATGCAATAAATCTGTTATTTATGGACGAGACTTCCACGTTGGCGCCACTCGCCATATTTGTGCGACCACAAACGACCATGCGGTTTGGTGGCACTTTAAAACTATAGTTAATTTGATATAAATTATGATACCTCCAAACCTACTCTCCTAATCAACAAAGTCAAGGTGGTCGTATAGCTAAGTCGTAAAATTAAATTTAGGTAAATGGTTGATTTTATTACATCGGATAAGACTGATCGAAGACTTATTTATGGTCGTATAACTTTTTGCCGATATGCCATTTTGTTTATCAGAATATTAAGTAGATAATTAACAAACAATGCCGGTATAAAATGCAATAGATCCTTTTAATGGCACGAGAAACTCTATTCTCCGGGAAGAATTTATAAGGCAAGGGAACATTTAATCAGCCTACACTTATTTTAAATAAGTTCCTTTTCTTGCAGATCCCACTTTATTTATTATGGTTCCAACAGTAATCTACTTACTGAGCTGGACCGTCTACATACACAATTAACAGACAAAAAGAACACACAAACTCGAAACATATATCTGTAAATTACACAAATTTGTTTCGAGTAGGAATCAAACCTTCAACACTGATGACTACCTTAATTGCTGCACTAAATGTGCAGTTAATAAACATATTTCGCAAATTTACGCGTGGCGGCAAATAACCAGTTCAGTTATGCGTAGCATGTAATTTTCTCACCAGAAACACCTTTAAAACGTTTAAATTATTATCAACACACTTTGCGAGATTGATAAATGCACCCGTCATGTTCGCTATGTGATTTGGAAGTACGCTAAAATAAAATATCGTAGACAGGATTAAATGGTTGTACATAAATAAATATCAAATAGTTGTATGCCTCTAAACTATCTGTGGAGTATAGGATAATATATCTAAAGAGTTTCTTCTCTACAGGATCAACTTTTTGGAACTGTGCAACTCGAGTCAATAAATAACGTTTCATAAACACTTGTATAAGCTTATTTGAAATAAAACCATTTGATTTGATTGATTTGAAACATTTAATTAAATTGTATCGTTACAGATATTGGAGGAAAACTAAACTGTATTGTTTGTACATGCATCATGAAAAAACTTATGCACGAAATTGGATGAGGTTTTCACAGTTAAATTCTAGTACTAATTTAAAATGTTGCAGTCCACGCGCGCCGCATAGAAGCGGAGTTATACTAAGTGAATGCTTTTGGAACGTGAGTGAAACCGCGGGCAACGGCTAGTCAATAAATCAAAACTATTCAAGTTGCCTTCAAATGAAGTAAAAAAAATAACTAAAGTGGCTATATCTGTATTTGCTTGACGTGAAAATCTTAAACAAAGAGTTACAATTAAAAGCGCTAAGTGTGGCTATTTATCATAGATAAAAATACAATAATGTATCCATATCATCAACCCTTCACTTCGACTCGAGGCAGTATGTAAAAAAAACATAATATTTCAAAAAATTATCCACCCCACGAAGAGCACATTTAACAGGAGAATAAATAGATACTCGTATGTATAATTATCTGACTTCATAGACCTATATTATTTACCGATTACAAATAACCTAATAACCTAGCTATGACTATAAGCAATATAGAACAAGTATTATAAAATTGACGCGCAACTGCAGCCTATCCGGCATTGAGAAGAACACGGAAACCTCGTGACAAATTCAGCTATAATTGCATACTGCAATGCACCGAGGTGAGCCGGTCGTGCATCCGTATCCGATATCACACATAATATTTATGTAAACGTTAATTGAAGGATTTCCATGATCTTGGAGTTTATGCAATGTTTATGTTTTGTTTGATATAATGACTGTGCTATTTTTTTTTAAGTAGAAATGTCAGTCTTCCCGTTACCATGGATGCTGTAAAGGATCCGAAACGTCGGGAATTAAATAATACCAATATAACGCGATAAAATCCGTAAAAAGTAGTTTATTTCAATGTCTAATATTCGGATAAGTGTTAGAAACCAGTAAGTAGCCATCCTAGCCTTTTCCCAATTATGATGGAGGTCAACTTCCACTTTGTCCAGTTGGAGCTCCTGAGACCTTGACAATCCAAGGCACAGAATAATCTGACTAGTTTGAGGCAAGCGTAGATGAATAAATAAATAGATCAACTATGCAGTAATTAAAACCCCATCTTAATCGTACAAGATAAACAATAAACTCTTATAAAAAGAAGGTATTAATAAAAATATCTTGTAACAAGGAACGCAGGAAACTTAAAAAAAATCGCAGTTTTTCTACAAATTAATTCATTTATAAGTTGGCATGCCAGTTTTTAATGTAACACTCAAAACTTCTTCTCTAATCTTAACTTTAACATTCAGACTACATGTAATATTTATATCTATACCTAATAAATTTCAGACTACATGAAATATTTATATCTATAATATATACATAGAAACAAGATAATCAATAACTAATGGTACCGGAAAGTACTTGACACTTTTCCATTTGAAAGTAGTTCAAGACTCACTGTAGTTTAACCGGATCAGTATTTTTATCTCAATTTTATTCCATGGTGAGAAAACATAATCTGGTTTATGTTACTTTCGATAGCATACTGATAAAAATAACATGTTATACTCGTAATGTTGAACCATCCATTAAAACCCCATAATTCTGTTTTCTTTAACTTATGAGGACACCAGGTTTTAACGCTGAAAGATCTTGTAGCAGCACAGTATTGCGACTGTGATTCTGGCTTATGTTTAAAGGCTAGGCTAATTGTATAAAATGCGATCAATAGAATTTTATAAAGTCTGCCAACCTGCGCTAGACCAGCCTAATGGGCTACTGCCTAATCCCTCTCAACTTGGAAGGAGACCCATGCCCAAAGAGAATTATAATTATAATTATTATATTATATAATAATTTAATATTATTTGCCCATGCCCAACAGAATAACAGAGAGTCATTAATAGGCTGAACTATAAATGCAGCGGATTAATAAAGGCTAAACTTTTCAGATGCGTATTACCACATTAATGATAGTCTGATGATTTATAGTAGGGATGCATGAAACAAGTGTCTTCCTGATATTAATATAGAGGCTCTATGTCTATATTTCAACCGCCAGCCTACTGTAAAATTGCAGCGGATTTTGTGCAGTCGACATAACTGCATTGAAATTGTCGTCGAACACTATCTGCGCAGTCGCTTGCATTCGGCTGGTTGTAAGCTTGAAGTTGCGCAATAGGTTCATAGTTTAAATGGAATTAATTGTCAACATTATCATCATGCTAGCAATTTCTTCACTATGTTTGTCTGCTTCCAGTATAACAACATGCTCTACCCTCTGCTACCGTCAGACCTCCACAACCCAATTTTAAAGCAGTACGGGATCGGTATCCATAGGAAATGAAGGTTGTCAGGCTTTTCCGGCTATAACTACCACTAACGATTGGTCGACTGCAAAGTCCATTTGCAGCTTCCTGTCTTGACATAGCCCATAGCCTCTATGTAGACAGGCTAGAAATTAATATAGATACAAAACTTCGCCAGCCAAGTAATGCGTGATGATTAGGTCAAACACCAGGCCACAGTTATATCAATCTTGAATCAGAATTTATTAAGTAAATAAATGTTTTATCAGGCAGCCCACTGGCACCAAATAAGATACGTAATGCGTAGTGTAATTATTTATGGTTACTCATCGTAAACAACACATTTAGCGGGCATTGTATTGTAATACATAGTTATTCGTGTCATACGACGCACTACATACTGATTTGTGACTGTGATGCGAAATTCTAGAAGGAATTCCAAAATTAATTCTGTACACAAAGGACTTAAAATGAACGTGTTTCCTTGAAAACACATTCTTGCATAATTCTATCTACTCTTGCTTAACCATCATCTTTTCTTGACTTCCTTCTATCAATCAATTACTCTATATCAATGTTTATTTGCCAAATAAACTGACAAACATTAAGAACATTTCCAGATCCAAACTTTAACGCCGTAACCTTCTATTATAATACGGAAAATCCTCAAGGATCATCTGCCACCTGGGGGGAGGCGGCAGTGTACAGTGGGTTATAGCTGTTACCTGACCCACCCTAAGTGGGACGGTGGGTTCGCGGCGGGTCAGGTAACAGCTATAACCCACTGAACATCGACTCTTACTAGCTAAAAACTACACTTGCCCTATAATCACGGCCACGGGCTTAGTAATATTAGCTACGATCACTTGCCTTACATAGTTTTATCAATTAGATGTTTTTAACAGAACTATGAAAGCTTTCGTAAGGACAAGGCAATTTGAACAAAAAAAATATGTTTAAGGTTTAATTAAAACTCAAGTGACAACTGACAAGTCGAAAAGCGACTGCTTGATTAGTAGCTAATCATTTGTTTTTTGGGTCAACAACTGCACAATTTAAGTGCTATTCCGTCAAATAACCTTGCCACTCTGAGATAATCAAACCAATTAAAAACAACATAAAAGTAAAAACCGCTAAACCAATTGACCATAAGATTGTTCTAGTTGCATAATTAAGAAAATATTAAATTATGAATTAGAGTTCTAACACATACTTAGATAATTACGTACCCATCCTAAGCAAACTTTTTTTATTATTAAAGATGGGTAGTTAGGCAGTTTACAAACGCTAAACCTAGAAACGCTATTTTTTTTTATAAATTAGTACAAATGAGTTTTGCTGCACGAACGCAACGCAGGTCTTTTCCCAAAGTGAGAGGGGTTATTTCTACTCCTTTTGCCAACTGGTATTATTCCTCTGTTATATCATAGTCATAGGGACCCTGATAGACTAGTGCCGAAATGCTCAAATAGATTAAAGACGACCCCGCAGATAAACATAAACA
This sequence comes from Subacronicta megacephala, assembly GCA_958496365.1. Classification (NCBI taxonomy): domain Eukaryota; kingdom Metazoa; phylum Arthropoda; class Insecta; order Lepidoptera; family Noctuidae; genus Subacronicta; species Subacronicta megacephala. The sequence goes on from OY292528.1 coordinate 9,381,087, forward strand.
AGCAATACTTAAAAAGTTATAAGTCCGGGCACACGCTAGAATTTCCAAAAGCTCAAAATGGTAATTATAAGTTCTAAGCACTTCAATGTACTTAGTTTTCCCGTTGGCACCGCTCCAGTGTCTTCGACTATCGTAAATTGAAAGAATAGCTTCTAAGAACGCCGCTTGAATTGCCTTCGATTAATCGCTTTCAATTGAAACAAGTAGTGGGTAACTACTTGTTTCAACTCAAGAGAGCCGGATAATTTTCTTTTCTAACTACGTAATAGGTTTTACTGAGGAGTAAGACTGTTTAGCAGACGTTTATTTTAGGATCTAATAGATTTTTTGTTAAATGCCTCGTGTTATCCTTTAATATTTGGTGTACGACAAATGTATGAATGTTTCATTCTCTTTGTCAAGCTATGGCGTGTTTAAAATCTAGTCTGTGACCAAATAAATATTCATTTCTTAAACAACAGAGCATCATGATCTCTCTTAATATTCATACCGTATCAAGTTTGGCAGACGACAAGGCGGAAGGAAATGACGGGATAAGCTCGACTCTTCTCAAAAAGACTGGTCCTTAACATAAACTGCCTCAATAGTCTAGTGGTCCTAAGCGCGACTGCTACGCTAGAAGTCTTGAGTTCGATTCCCACGTCGAGCAGTGTTATCTGTTTTTTCTATAAAATTCTCAGTAGCAGATCGAAGTTTGTAATTGTTCCCGGGGAATGGCAATAGACTTACGCCTATTAATGGGACCTAAAATTACCGGCTAAATGTGGTTGTTTTGTACATTGTGTACATTAGTACAACTCTGCCCACCCTCTCTCTGCCCTCTCTCTGAATACAGGCGTGATAGTATGTTATAGTCCTTAACAGCAACGTATAGAGAGAAGTGGAAGAAAAGTGGGGACGCCTTTGTCCTGCAGGGGGACATTACAGGCTCGTAATAATATTCAAGTTGTCTCTCACAATAAAGTCTAATGTCTAAAATGGACATTGTCACCAAAGAGCTCTGGCTCTGTCTGGATGACTCTTTTGTGAGATACTCCAATCTCTCATTTCCATAACATTTATTCTCAAATAAATGTATATATACCGATATGAAACAATAGTTAAACATTCTTCAACCGTTCTGCTAAGTAGTGTGAAGTTGCAACAACCCAAACACGGCTGAAACATCGGACAAGCTGTCTCTAGGGTCACGAGTTCGGAGTTATTGACCCGGAACCCAATCCTGGCACAGGCATACACTCAATTGAACAGATTATAAGGGAATAAGTGATGTGCTGCCTGAATGGCTTACCAATATTGCCAGAAATATTTTTGTTTCTATAAATTCTTAGTAGCAGCTCGGAGTCTGGATTTGTGCCCGGTTAATGGCAATAGGCGCGCCCCCTATTACATGGGACCTAAACATATCGGCGAAGTGTGGGTGTACATTAGTACACCTCTGCGTAACCCTTCGGGGAATACAGGCGGGATGGTATGTTATATTTTTGTTTAAGCAAGATTTTTTTGTATTCTAGGATCTGTCTTATTTATACCGTAATCATAAACTAGTCAAATTCAGGACAAGCAACTCTATTTGGATTTTCCAAAAGATTAGTAGACCACTTTGGTTTGTCCAAATTATGGTCGTCATAAAATACGGAACCAGCATAACAGCATTTTGTCATTTTAAACTGTAGTCTAATAAAAATATTTGAAAAATTCCTTCTTTATTGCTTAATTTTGCGTATACAACATTCTGTTTTTACACAAATTAATAGAAGTTTGTAAAACTTTTTTAGAACTTATCTTTCGAACCCCCCATCCCCCAGGGGTAGACAGAAACTATAGACCGCCACTCGCTACGACTCTTTTAGGTCATTCCTGCCGTTATCCCAATTTAAGTGGGTTCGGAACAGTATGTCCTTTTCTTCCATACTTCTTATCAGTCATCTAATCAATTACTTCCTTTGTCTATCTCTATGTCATCTTTCATCTCTTATCACTACATAGTATAAAACAAAGTCGTCCCGCTGTCTGTCTGTCCCTATGTATGCTTGCATCTTTAAAACTACGCAAAGAATTTTGATGCGTTTTTTTTAATAGATAGAGTGATTCAAGAGGAAGATTCTTATGTATAATACATACATATTACAGTACAGAAAGTCGAGAAAAAACGCGGGCGAAGCCGCGTATGAAAAGCTAGTATTCAATATTCTTGTTATGTTTAAAATTGTTATTTCAATGTCTGTTGTAATAAAACCTAATTTTCAGTGACAAATAACAAACAAAAAAACTGAAAGCTCTCATAAAGTAGTTACAAACCTAACCATAACTAAGTATAACATAATGTGATAATGATGAAATTATATCGTGCAGAAACGCAAGCGAGCGTTGTTTAACCAATGCTGCGTATGCGCACAGTAGCCATTACTTAGCGATAACTGTGAGAAAATATGTAACAAACAGCTTGCAAGACGACGAAGGGAATCCTTATCCATTGCACTTACATAATAATTGTGTAAACAGAGAAGATTTCATCGAATGTTACATTTTGTGCTTGGATATGGCATAAAAACAACACGTTTATACAATGTAACTAGCATAATTGGACGTAGTTAAGCACAAAGGACTTAATCCACAAAATGGCCGAGTTAAATATGCCACTGTACTACTGTTAATATCTCGTAATGTATTGCAAAATATATCATTATTTTGATAGACAAATAAAATATAAACTCTCCTGTCAATAATAAGGGTCAAAAATTAAAAAAAAAATTACTTTGTGTTAGAGAAATCACAGCTGAAACTTCAATCACTCAAAAGTGACATTGTGTGGATTGAGTCCTTTCTGCTTAACTACGTCCAATTATAAAAAGCACTAAAAATAGTTTACAACTAATAGATTATTACAAATTCTGAGCAAATATACGTACAGGCAACAAATAATTATATTCAGCTATGTTTTTCTTGAAATTCTATCGTAATTTCTGCAAAAATATACTTATACTCGTATATACTTACTTAGTTGTTAAATACTTAACTTTTTAAAGTAAAACTTGATTGTAGGTTGTACGCACTATCACACATCAAGCTATACATTTTCAGTATAAGCATATCTCTCACTGTACGGAAAGCCGAATAAATTGGATTTGTGTAATATTAAATAATATTGAAACAATCGCCGTAGGAGATTAGACAATTAAAGGTGCAATTAGAAAAAAAATTGTGGTGGCCACTACAAAAACTATTTAATAAATCCGTTGCATGCATTTCACAAGACTGCCTAAAAAACAAGATCGCAACCGAATTATAATCCTTTCTATTAACAAAGTTGTAAGTAGTATTAAACTTCTCAATAACGAGTCCGTCGAGTTCCACCACAGTTTCCACAATTTCTGTATCACTGTGAGAATTTAACGTGCAAACGTTTTGCCTATAACAGGTTTCAGAAACTGGAGCTACAAGTGGACCACTTGCGACTATCAGCGACAATTTAAACCATAAACCGACATTGTTCCGCGTTGCCGGCACACTTTGCAACAACCTACTAAACCAACTATAAATCTGATTATTTGAACATTTTGAACTGAGCGAGCGCCGCTAATGGGTTTTTGTTGTTTTGAGAATAAGGGAAAATTGACGCTGTCAAATTTAAATATTAGTTCATAATGGTACTATAAAATCTTTGTGCTTCATATATTAAAAGAATCATCATCTGTTTGCTTATAAGTTATTTCGATATCAATACGCCTATAGTTCCCGAAGGAATACGCAGTTGGGTATGTACTAGGTATAAACCCACAGTCACCGGTATGGTTTAGATTTTATGTAATAGGGGCGAACTTATATTCCCATTAACCGAGTACAAATCCAAACTCCGAGCTGCTACTAAGAATTTCATAGAAAACCAAGTAATTTGAGAGAAATAAAAATAAATATGATAAATTCCTACAGGAATGAAAAAGCATATTCTACATAACATACCATCACGCCTGTATTCCCCGAAGGGTTAGGCGGAGGTGTACTAACACCACAATTCGCCTTAACTAAGTAATACTAAATAAAAAAAAAATATACGCAAATGACTCCAAAAAGTCAGAAGTGCATGCCTTTGATGCGAACTCTACGCCTACTGATACTTATAGAATAATTTCATAATCCCGCTAAAATGAAATAGCACCTTAAATGTAGTGATATTTAGAAAACAGGTAACTCAGTACTCACTTTAAATAAGTAATCGCTGTAAATGCGATCAAATTGCAATGACCAGCTATTTCTACTCAATCTCGTATAGAATTATAACATGCCAACGTCCAAAACGGATTTCGCAAACTCCAAGGTTGATAAATGTTAATAAGTATAATGTCAACTTCCTCATGCACCGAAATACTTTGCATGTGTGATGTGACCCCACCTAGACGTGATTACTCACGCATTTTTGTGTAAAACCGAGTATTTCGGTGATAATCTAATTCATCAAATGAAATCGGAAACTTCTAAGAATTTATACCACTCGTGGCACGCTACGGTAAGCGGTTACCGTAGCCTATGGACGCTTGCAACACCAGGGGTATAGGGAAAAGGGAGGAGGAAGGAGAAAAAGAGAAGGAACGGGACTGAGGGAAGAATTGGACCCCGGCGCTCCACAAAACTCCACACAGCGCCACAAGTTAATTGACTCTAGAATGCGTGAGCTATAGTAATTTTTAACCATCGTATTTCGTAAATAGATTTATTCTTCTATCGTATCAACAAAACCTTAAAATTAATACTTCATAACTGGAAAAAAATAATAGTAGGTTGTATTGTGTGAAATGGTTATAAAAAGAAAGCCTGATGATCTCCCTCTAAGAAAACTTATAAAAGGGCATGTGAATAGTAATTTGTTAAAAGTACTAGTTGGTACCTCATAGCTCAATATAGGATTGTTGCGGAAAACATTGCAAACTATTTTTGGAGGTCTATAAATCACTTTCACCTTTCGCCGCCTGCCGCCGTCGCACGGTGGGCTGAAAATCGGCTTTCATAGACATAGCGATTTCAATTTGCAAGTGCCGGATTTTTTGCCGGATATCGCTTCTATTAGTTATTACTATATTCAAAAATGACACCAGAGTTAATTCTGCACAAAAACGAAGGAATTATATTTTTTTTAAGAAAAATTTGTATGGAGCTGGTATTAAAAAGTTAATTATCTCGTAAACAGCAAGGAAAACCGTAATATCCTTACAGGTGGTTATAGTACTAATTATTTATGATTTTTTGACATATGTCATATAACGGTTATCGCTGCTAATTTTTTTTTAAAAATCGTCAAAATATTTTTATTTATTTTTACATATGAAACGGTTCCTTTTAGTGTTTAAGTTGAGGAACACAGACTTTTAATAAAACGTAACATAAAATAGCATCATCCTTATATTCCCGAAGGATTAGTCAGAGGTTTAGCGTACATCCACACTTACACAACTATGTTTGAGCTAGATACCTATGTATCAATACAAAATGAGTTTTAAAATTTGTAAAAACATATGTTTATTTGGTATTTTGGTACCAAGTAAGTGGTATTGTTTGTAACTGTCTGAAGTCTGAAAATGATGATTAAATGATTGTTAATGATTTCTGATAAGTAAGCTAATTTGTTGATTAGTTGTGTTAAGAGTTCTAAGTTTTTTTTTGACGATTATAATTTTTTATTAGCTCATCTTTCAAAACTCTAATGAGGGTAGTTAACTAATTATCGACGTTTTGCAATAAAAGGGCTAAAATTTTAATTAATAATTTATATTGATCACATCTGTGCAACTGCTAACACAATTTTTTTGCTCTGTGACTATAAAATCTTAAAATGGAAAGTTTAATCACCAGTTTAGACTTGTTTGTCTTCTAAAAAGTGAGAGTACTTCATTTAATCATGAAGTGAGCCTTTCTGCTTTACAGAGGTGGATGAAATCTAACCGATTCCTTGATAACTTCAGAAGACTGTACGGAAATTGGCTGCAAGCAAATATTAATTGGCCAAGTTGTGTGCAAACTTTAGTTAATCTAGAATGAACTGTTGATGAAATACCAAGAGCACAATCAGACTTTCAATTAAAGCCATCATCATCCGTTGGAACAATGACAAAAAGGTCTCGAAAACCATTCGAAGATTTGGGAAGTAAACAGAAAAAGAGAAGATCTGATGATCATACAGGCGAAGACTTCAGTGAATTGGCATATGCAGCTACAGCGCGTTTAAAAGAAGGGCATGAGGATATGGCATCTGTGATCGAATACATGTTGAAAAAGCCTGAAGCAGTTATTAAAATTAAAGAAACGCTTAAGACATCAGTAAAAACAGTCATATTTACAGCAGAGAAAGCGCTGGATTGCTCCTTTCACTAAAACTGTCAAAGTGGCAATATATTACTTTGCGAGAGGCTGCCATTCGGGAAGGTGCTATGGATATTTATCCATCCTACTATAAAGTGCAACAAACTAAGCTTGATTGCTACCCCCCAAAGCATTCAGTGTCAGTTACGGATTCCACGGCTAGGATTACACTTTAAGCTTTACTTGACATCACGGTGACGAGGATCCTTCAAAGTCTTTCTGACAATGCCGATGTGCAAAATAAGCAGCTAAAGCGTATATCCAAGTGGGGATTTGATGGTGCTTCCAACCAAAGCCGATACAAGCAGAAAATGGAGGGTGAGCAAGATGATGCAAGCATTTTCATGACCTCCTTGGTGCCACTAAAACTGACAGATGGAGATAATACTGTATGAACCGAAAACCATGCTCAACTTTGTATTGACGCCCAGTTCAGTTAACTTTTGTAAAGGAGAGCGAAGCAGTTGTCATCGGTCTCAAAAAACAAATGGATGATGAAATTCGGGCCTTTATCCCCACAGAGTGCAGTACATAATAATAACATGGTGACTCATCAACTAATTATGACAGTGATCGACACCAAAGTCTGCACGTACCTTTCTGATGCCAGATCAAATCCATCGTGCTACCTGTGCTTAGCAAAACCTACGGGAATGAACCGCTTAGATGTTGTAACATCAAAGACTGTGTGTGCTGACATATACAAATTTGGCTTATCATCCCTACACGCACGTATAAATTGTATGGAATATCTGTTACATATTGCGTATAGGCTCGACTTCAAACGGTGAGCAGCGAGAAGTAATGAAATAAAAAATGTATTCAAAATAAATTCAAGTTCAGCTCAATCTGGTGATTGATGTTGTGAAACAAGGCTCGGGAACTACCAATGGCGTGAATACCGCTAGAAAGTTTTTCGAGTATCCCAATAAAACTGCAGCTATTACCGGGTTGGACGAAGATCTTACTAAAATATTTGCAAGCGATAACATTTGGCGAGAAGATCGAGATTGATAGGCGAGAATAAAATTTAAAGATTTTGCCCGCAAAACAGCAGAAAAGTATGTGGAATTGTATGACTGGTACTACATGTCGTCAACCGTACATAAATTATTAATACACGAGGCTGATATAATCGAGAAAACTTATATTGTGCAATTTCGGACTCTCTTGGAAGAAGCCTCAGAGTCTCGAAACAGAGATTTTAGGAGGTTCCGGGAATATCATTCGCGGAAAAGAAGCAGGCAAGATTCTAATCAAGATATCTTAAATATGCTTGTTGTTTCTTCGGATCCTTTCCTAAGTGCACAAAGGCCTAAGTGAGATGCCAAGAGAAAGCAGAGCTTTTTTGCTGAAACTCTCGCAAAAATTCAGTTTCAGGTCGAACTGAAAACTCGAACTCACTTTGAGTTCGAGTTTTTAGATATATCCAATCTAGATTCTGACTCAGAATTGGAGTCCGAGAACGACAGTGATAAGGAAAATGTATAATATTTGATTTTTTTTTCTATTTTTGCTATTTTTTAAAATATTTTTCTTGTTTTATATATTTTTAATATTTGGGTAAATAACATTCTTCATAATTAACAATGTTCTTAATTAAGTCACTAAAAGGAACCGTTTCATATGTAAAAATAAATAAAAATATTTTGACGATTTTTAAAAAAAAATTAGCAGCGATAACCGTTATATGACATATGTCAAAAAATCATAAATAATTAGTACTATAACCACCTGTAAGGATATTACGGTTTTCCTTGCTGTTTACGAGATAATTAACTTTTTAATACCAGCTCCATACAATTTTTTCTTAAAAAAATTATAATTCCTTCGTTTTTGTACAGAATTAACTCTGGTGTCATTTTTGAATATAGTAATAACTAATAGAAGCGATATCCGGCAAAAAATCCGGCACTTGCAAATTGAAATCGCTATGTCTATGAAAGCCGATTTTCAGCCCACCGTGCGTCGGGTGGATTCTTTCCCCCCTCTTTATTCCCTGTTAAATAAACCCTGAGCCATTGGGTTCGTCAGTTGACACCAACAACCCGTATAACAGTTTCGTGTCACTTGACAAAGGGCGACAGGTTATTAAAAAAAATTACGTCAATTACGCACCTGGCAGCACCGCCTCGTGAACTTATTGGCAACTCCATAAATTTTAACAGTACCGACTGAACTGGTGCAATAAATCTGATAATACCTAGCGCACTGTATAATCAAAGGTCATTATTTGATATTATACAGGATCAAACTATTATTTCGAGTCTCAATCTCATTATAAAACGGAAATCTTATACCAGCGCTCCGTATTGTAACCACGATATTTTCGTGAGGTATTGAATTAATTTAAATTCGACTTCATAAAACTTGATCTGCGAATGGGGCACGTTCTAAAACTCCACGCAAACGTCACGTATTGGTCAAACATCACGATTACCGTCCGCTTAATCCGTACACATCCGTTACGCTTCAAATTCACAAGCGAAGATCGTAATTCTACTACGTAAACATTGCTGAGAAAAACCCACTCGGTTCCTGGGCGTGACGGTCGAAGCTTGGCGCAGTTGTAATGACCAAATACGTGTAACAGGTGCCTAATGTAGGCACGTACACGCCTGCGTTGGCGCACGCACGTGGTGTGCATCAGGACGAGTCACAACGCTTCATCTATAATTAAGCGTAGGCGTGACGTAGACCAGGGGAAACGTTAACCTTTGCGAGCTTGCGCCTAAACTAAGCGTTACTTCACGTGTTAGGACATGCATCTGTCTGGTATGATGTCAAGGAAAAACTTGAACAGTGCCGTCAAGTCGTCAGACGCTGTGTAATGCTAAGGCACGTCCTGCAAGATTTGCAAAAATAGAACAATGAGCAACCCAAATACTTAAACTTGACGTAATATGGATTAATGACGAAACGAAGCTACAATGTAATTAACACCGCGAGTCATCGACACACACACAGACTGCAATGACATCATTCCCAAGCTTAAGCTGTCAGTGAAACGTCACGGCATACCTAAATGATGAGCGACAGACAAACAAAACATACGGAGTAAGCACACAATCGCTGACTCATTCGCGATTTTTTTTAATAAGCAGAGAAACATTCATAATCTTTGACCGCAGATGACTAAACGTATCTGCGCTGGAGTATACGACGAATACAGATATCAAGCAGAATATAAATCGTGACGAAGGGCCGCCGACCCCGGACGCCAATTTACTGAATGAAAGAGTTATTTTCATCCGGGTGTAAACCGCTGCAAAAAATACGACAAAGACATTGAACGCTACGAGGATCTAAATTCTAGGAACTCGTGTTTTATTGTGGTCAATTTGTTCAGTAAACATAATTAATCATGAATTGCATCTACATTTAGATTGAGACTGAACAGATTAGCATTAAGTGTCATATTTGTCTACCGTACATGGTCAAGGACACATTTTTTTATATCATCTAATGACTTCTAGTGAATGATGATGTGATGCATGCCTGTTCTAAATAACAGAACACCGATGACAAATGTATTGACCATAAAAGCTAAGCACGTGTTACATTGGAGAATATTCAAGATCGGTAATGATCTATGATGTGGATTAGCAAGTAAATCTTGGAGGACAGACAATAAAGTGCAAAATGGCACAAATTCTGAAGCTGCGAATCAAATTATTATGATTGCACGTCAATATATTGTCAACCCGGATTCTCCAATGCATCTCATCAATATTAAAATTGTTGAACGACTTAGTATCGGTTCGAGGAAACTGATAATTGTATGTGTTAAGAATAACACATTACATTAAATGAGGACTCATGGAGTTCTTACAGCAGATCTCTGTGGGAACAAATAAATCTCAAGTGACAAGGACGTGGCTCGTTTTATTGTTAAAAACGTTAAAATGATAATGGTTTTCCCGATGTAATCACTCATTTGCATGTTACGAGAGTTATTATCCGAAGAAAATGTGAAAAAAATAAAATTCTTGGAAAAACCAGTGGTTATGAGATGTTTTGCGTTGTGCCTTTTAGCCCATTGTAATGCGTGAGACAAATTTTTCATTGCGCCCAATAAAACAAGAATTCTTTATAAATATGTAAGCCAGATAATCACCATTGAAAACTAATTTATAAGTATTGTAAATTTGCGAGGTCTTGTCAAGATTTAATTTCTGATTACAAACTAGACAAGACAAGAACTGTTAAACTGTACAGCATAGATATGAGACGTGACTCATTAGATGTATTTCCTATTTTAACTTATTTCCCTGTCTGATCCTTCAGAGTGGAAAATGGTTCCATTATCTGCAACAACTCCTTAAAAAACAATATACAACGAGCGTCTTGCCCGGCTTCACAGGATTGAACACAATTATCGCCAATTTACAAAAAACCACCACACACCTAAACCACCCTCATGAATCACTCTGCATATTAATGAAAACTGCATTTACATCCGTTCAGCAGTTTTTGAGTTTATCACAAACAGACAGATAGGTCGACGAAGGACTTTATTTTATAATATGTAGTGATCTAATGCACGTGAACCGTTCAATTTACTTTAAAACAGTTCAAGGATAGGTATCCAGTGCTACCTATCCATGAATCACGCAACACCCGCTGGGTGCTGATCGCATCTTTAGGTACGCCTGCGCCGCACACAAGCTGCAATTTGTCAATTCGCCATGCGCTCACGTTACTCAGAAGTCACGCTGATCGCAGGAAGGACTTCGGAACGTAAACAACTAAGCTACTCATTGTTGTTATGATTTACGCTTTTGCCCTTATGAGGTGAGGCACCTAAGTGGCGTCGGTTTACCGAGGCGTCATCAGGGGTCACTCGAATATGAGTTGGTGTAATGTCATATTACGGACGCAGTCTTTTTTAGACTATGCTTGATGACAATATTGAAGGTGTGACTTGTTTTAATACCTTCATAATTTACGAAAATGTTTATACAACACAAGATTCCTTTCATTACTGTATCCACGACTTTTGCATCCATTATAAAACCATCATAAATAGTCAAAAAATGACCCTATAATATCCAGAATAAATATTAAAACTACCGTACTGGCGAAACTTATAGATGCTTTTTCTAATGTGTAATTAAAAATAATGGTGGAAATAAACGAAACTTTCTACTATAGGCAGTTAATTTTAATCCATATTTTTACGACGATGCCATTGATGGAACCCGTTTCTTTACAACTGTATGACAATTTGAATGATATAGACTTTCCAATGGTTTGCTTTCATATTAATTTCTATCATTATTGTGGATAAATACACAGTACACGACTTTCTACATTTACACAAGTTGTAAGCATGTTTTACAACAGAAAACTCGTATGTGGCGTAGGCTTTGTAAGATCACGATATGACTCTCTCTGATTTGCTCAAAGTCAGCTGAATATATTTGGGATCAATGCATATTTACAGTTTTATTAACTCGTGTATTACTCTAAAGCTTGTATATCTCGATACTCAAGTCTTCAAAAGGAACATTGTATTGGTTTTCATTGGAAAGAAACGTTTTGTATTTTATTAATGTCCTACTACTAGTGATGCGGGGTCTTATATCTCATTAAGCGCATCAGTATATTAATAAATTCATCACAAATTAAAAAAGGACGTTTTCCTTAACCATTAAAACAAATGGCGATATATGTAAGCGGATTTATCCGTTCATGTGCTTTGCACAAACAAAGCAAATGTATTGTTAGCTCATTCTATTGCATTGTTTAGATTTGTTTGTTTTTCCAAAGGGCAAGATCAGCCGTGCTATAAATATTCAGAGTACATGGTTACCGGGTGACAATAAGTCGTTGACCGGTGTTGCTCGTGCGCACTTAAAAATGGCTTCGATAAGTGATGCATTACCATGACGCATTACAATGTTGGTAATGGTACGAGCGTTCAAATGAAGCATCGATTAGGCTCTCCGTGCAAAGTTAAATTTGTCTTTTAAAGAGTGAATTGTATGAGTAAATACTCTTTGGTAATAGTCGGTGGGTTGTATTGTAAGTTGTCAAGAGTCTATAAGGTACTCTTGGTCTAGTGCTCCTTAGTGCTACTGCTATGCAGGAGGTCCTCTCTTTTGATTCCTAGGTCGAGCAGTGTTATTGGGGTTCTCTCGGATATAGCTCGTATTTTCGGCTTGTGCCTGGTTAATGGCAATAGACTCGCCCGGTATTGCATTAGCCTAATTCTTCAGGGGAACAAAGAAGTAATAATATGTATGCCACATCTGTGCACCTTAATTCTAACTTAAAGCGCTACAAAAGGTCAATAAACTTCTACAGACACGCCTAGTACAATAACAATAGCTTAAGTTAGACTATACTTAACGAAATATCATAGACAATAGTGGGTGTTAGAATAGAAGTAATAATAGTCATTGAAGACATCAAGAAATCACGTTTCAAGGTTAACACAAACCTTACTGATGTAGTAATGTTTATTTAAAACAACAGCTATTACGGCAGCTGTCAGCCCGTGTGTAATTAACTTTTTAATACTATGGCGCATGATTATCACATGTGGTTAGATGATTGATGGGGAAGATTCTACGCAATAAGTGGCTTACATACGTCTTTTTATAAACATTACGGATGTGAATAAGGATACAGTGAACATACCTACGACATTTATTTCAGATTTTAAAGACAGATCTCCATAAAGTCTGAGAATAATAGAAAGAATATAAAGGATTCTTTGTTTTTGAATTCAGATCAGTGGCGAAGGCTCCATACATATTTAACAGCTCCATACATTTTCACTATTTATTAGTATTAAGTCAAGCAAGGAATGCATCTTTTGCTCCGATTTCCCTCTTATCAAATTAACCCTTTGCCTTTGCCACTTTGGTTCAGACACCATTATCTATTGAAAAAAGTGCAGATTTGAGTTGAACTGATCCAGAAAACCTAAGAGATTTTCTCGAAGATAAATGATAAATGGAGTCTAGCCTCTCGTTCTGAGAGGAGACCTTTGTCCAGCAGTGGGGCAGTATAATTTATTTATTTATTTTTATTTATTTATTCAATAACCAACTTATACTTACAGACTATTCTACACGTACAAGTTATAGGTCAGAAGTATTATAGATTGATGTCATGCATGTAGTTATCCAAAGTATGTCATAAACATAGTGCTTACATTATCTTATTATAAATGAAATTAAATTTTGAAAATAAAAATAACATAATCAATACAACATAAAAAAATAAAATTGTTAAAAAATAACAATCTTAGACGGAGAAATAGTACTGGGAGTGGCAATGGACTCCAAGTAATGATTTGCTGTACTCAGAAAACTCAGTTCAGTGCTTGTAAAGGCATCTAGGGATTGATCATATTGTAAAATGTTATTGATGAGGGTAAGGGCTAAGTACAAGTATAATGGGTTGATCATGATGATTGAAATCTGCAAACTCACTTTAGACCAGGAGTAGACAAAAATATAATAATAATCATTTATTACACACACAATAGCCTTACTCCTATTATTTTAAGCGGAGTCCCGTCCCAACGATGGGACAGTACAGCTATTGTTAACTGAATGAGTATCCCAAAAGTGACCACGCTCCGGTCGAAATTTCAACCAACTACAATCCTATACACGTAAAGTCATCTTCTTAAAGATATCAACGCAAAGTAAAATATGCAAAATATTTTAAGTACTGACAAACTTTTATGACATAATAAGACTTATAAAGCTTAATAGGGCCCTTTTCACAAGAAGTCATCGACCTCTCACATTCCATGTACTTATTTGGCACTTTTTGTATTGCCTTATTTGGTTTCCCGTGATGGGTGGCGGTTGCCATCGAAACATCTGGCAAAATTGACGTCTTTACTTTAAGATTACCACGAAACTGAACAAGGAAAAGCGATTACGTAAAAATGGCTATAAGTTTGCTTTGGAATATTTCATTTTACGTTATTTTACCAAGTCCTGATATAGGCGGTGTACAAATATACACCCACAGTGCACCCTGTGTGTTTAGAGGCTACTGGAGGCAAGCCTTCCATTAGGTAATCGAGCACAAATCAGAACTACAAGCTGTTTGTTATAACTTGGAAACAAACCCAAGACTTGAAGTTCATTATCCGGATTAAGTACATAAAAAAATGTGTAAAAAACACGCATTTACTTCCTACATTCAAAACAAAGCTTGAAATGATATGGTTACGTGTGAAACACAAAATAATTATATGGTTAAAGTGTTTAATGAACTACCATATGTGCTGACCTTGCCTTGGCTTATAGCGTGAGCTGTTATTAGCACCCACACGTTTTATTACGGGTATTTATGTGTCTCGCAAATTATGCGTGATTTCTTTGAGTGGTACTTTTCACTTCAGAAATTCTTACAATATTATTTAAAAGTTATTACGATTTACAAACACACTCTCACTTTTCCTTATAGGTAGGCAGACACTACAGTACTCCACTTGCTACTATTCGTACTATTATTTATTGGGGCTCTTTTATGAAATTCAATTTGATCCCGGAATAGCAAAAGACTCTACCCCTATTCCTGCCTCTGCAGGAACTCTCTAGGACTGCCTCGTTGCTCTAGTGGTCCCAATCGCGACTGCTACGCTAGAGGTTTTGGGTTCGATCCCCAGGTCGAGCAAAGTGTTATTGAGTTTTACTATGAAATTCTCAGTAGCAGCTCGGAGTCTGGATTTGTGCCCGGTGAATGGCAATAGGCTCTAGGGGGCGAGCCTATTGCCATTCACCGGGACCCAAACATACCGGCGAACTGTGGGTGTACATTAAGTACACCTCTGCCTAACCCTTCGGAGAATACAGGCGTGATGGTATGTTATGTCTACCCCTATTCCAAGGGACCTAAATGCCAGCGAACTGTGGGTGTACATTAGTACACGTATGTTTTACCCTTCGGAGAATACAGGCGTGATTGCGTCTTATGAAAAACTGAAACGTATGCTCGTAAAACTTCCTTACAAAGTTGTATCTAATTATACCGTTTGCAGAAATCAAATTAAAACAAAGAGCGCCCGTAATCATTCAATTATGTTCATTTGATTGCAAATTTTAATGATCAAGTAGGCGTTGGATAAATGGAATAATACTGATTTATAATGACCCATTCATATTATACGAGTTGATGGTTCAGTCATCATTAGTAATGTGTTCTGTTGTGTCTCAAAGTTCAATTAGATTTTCTGCGATGTTTGTGCAGAAATCCACATCATTCGGAGCTACTAGATTTGTTTAAATTAGTTACAATGTAACTTTAACTTATTTCTCTCTACCTATTTATAACTGTGATCCTTACACCGTTTAATGATTTCCACCAAACCATAGTTTTTTGTAGAAATGTAATATTACACGGTTGAGGGGAAACAATTTGATTATGTTTTTTTTATGTAATTTGTACAAATTGCGGATCAATTTTGGATAATAGGCCTACACATCCTATCATTTCCTCAATTCGACAGACTCATGAATACTGTGTCCTTCAGATTAGATAAGACACGTCATATAAAGAGAGTCATTATTGATTCTACATTATATGGTATTAAAAAACGTATAATGAAGCGAATGATACCCGAAACAATTAATAATGTCCCTAAATTGCCGGTTGTTAAGAAGTAGAGATACCTATGCCGAGATAGAAGTGGAAGTGCCGAAATCTCGCACTAAGCGTTTTGCCTCTACATTTATAGTGCGTACTGCTCTATTGTGAAACTCGCTGCCGGAATCTTTGTTCCTCGAGACCTACAATTTGGGTGTCTTCAAGACTAGAGTGAATAGCTTTCTTCTAGGCGAGCGCGCTCTATCATAGACCACATCGTTGCTTAACATCAGGCGAGATGTGGTCAAGCGCAAGCCTATCTACGATAATAAAAAAAATACAGATACTTTCTTGAATAGGACTTTCCCTCATTGGTCAAGTGTTGCATCATTCATTCATTCCTAGTAGCAGATCAAATAAGCTAACGTGACCCTGTGATACCGAATTTCTCCGAATTCCGGTGTATTTAACCGGAAGGAAGCAGGTTCAAATGCAAATGTTTCTTCGCTAAAATCTATATATTTATAAGTAGCCATTGTTGAAATAACAGCATACATTAGTAACAATTACTTTGTCTTGAAACTCTAAAAATACCCTATCATACACTCGACCACGACTATTACCTTTATGGATAAAGATAGATTAATACATAACGTCTCGTTATTTATCGAACAGGATATCAAGTGTGCTAAACATATAATTATGTGTAGTACCGGTATATAAAATTGCTCGTAATATTGCATACGTCGATTGAATCGTGCATGTATCTATATATATAAAAGGCAATGTCCCGACTGACATATCATCGCCCAGCCGAAACCACTAATGATAGAAGTTTGAAATTTTGTGAAGATATTGCTTTTATATTCTAGGCGTCATTTAAGAAAGGATTTTTCGAAATTCATCTCCTAAAGGGGTGAAATGGGGGTTTAAAGTTTGTATGAAACTCTGTCATTTCTAATTGAAAATTAATGAAATTTGGTATTAAGCCTCTAAATACAAAATAATAAAACACGTCGTTAAAGATTTTTTTAATTTCATCCCTTAAATGGGTAAAAAGGGGTGTTAAAGTTTGTATGGATATTTTTTTGTTTATTATCAAAATTACTTGAAATTGAAAATTTATGCATTTCAATATAATTAATGATTTACGTATTTTTGGATTTTTTTAATTTCATCCTTTAAATGGGTAAAAATGGGTGTTAAAGTTTGTATGGAAAATATTTTTTTATTATCAAAATTACTTGAAATTTAATTTTCATGCTCTTCAATACAATTAAAGAAATACGTATTTTTGGATTTTTTTAATTTCTTCCCTTAAATGGGTAAAAAGGGGTTTTAAAAATTTGTGTGAAAAATGTTTTTTATACTATCAAAATTACTTGAACCTTAATATTTATGCTCTTCAATATAATTAAAGAATCACAAATTTTAGGACTTTTTGAATTTCATCCCTAAAAGGGTTAAAAAGGGGTGTTAAAGTTTGAACAAAAATAAATTATTTATTATCAAAATTACTTGAGATTAAGTATTTAAACTCTTCATTATAATAAAAGAAACACGTATTTTTAAATAAATTGTTTATTATCGTGCTTGAACTTATGCATTTAAGCTGTACAATACAATGAAAGCAACAAAACTTCAATTTCACCCCTTAGTCGCGTAAAAAGAGTTACTTCCCCTATATAGTGCAAGTAAAGAAATCTGGCATTTGTATTAACACCAAATTTTTATTATTACTTTTAAAACGGAATACGTTATGCATTGCGTTCAAAATAAATAAATACGAGAATCACAATATTCGAAAATCATATCAATATTTAGCCAACCATTTTGTGTCACGCACTCACTTTTGGCTAAAATACAAAGTCGGGGCATTGCTTTAGCTGTAGCTGCATCTGGAATAACACCTCTTTTGGTGGGAAGGTGGGAAAGCGGCTCTGCCTTTAAAACTTCCGCTTAGTCTTATTCGTGTCGAAACGCCGTTGTGCAATCTTAGCAGAGAGACATGGCTCAAATTCTCCGAAATCGCAGATTTATCGTGTGGGATGAGACAACTAAGGCGCACAAAGGTGGAATTGAAGCACACACTAGATTTTTAAAGATGTCAGAGGCAGCAAAAGAGCCATCGGTGGAGTTCCTGAGTTGCAGACGGGGAAAACCATCAGATTCTGTTATATCTAGAGGAACCCGAGCAGACGAAATCAGAGCATCCTTACCATCGTCATACCTATAGCCCTAACCCAAAATAATGATTATCCGTAAAAAGAAATATGAGAGATACGGTTCTTGAAAAGTTTTCAGAGCTATTACTTAAAATAGGAAATGCGGATTATCCCGAATCCGAAAGGAAAATATTTATACCATCTTTGCTGGTAACAGTAGTGACAGGTGGCTATGATAGTTTGAATAGTTAGAGTGTATCCTGATTTTTCTAATAAACAAACAAGTTTATAGATTGGCTGTGCAAACGTGCAATACTAACTCCATAAAAAATACATTGCAGCTGCTATTAATTACATACTTCTTAAGTCGTTGGAGGGCTCAGAAATTGAATACAGGTCTATTGATTCAGTGCTACAAGCGGATGAAGCAATTTACTATCATGTAGAGTTCCTTAACAATGTTTACCTTTCTTGGGACACCTGTAATGCTGCTGCGTCTCATTAAACGATTTAAACTATGTAACGGGACTAGACTGCGAGTAACCGCATTGCACAAAAATATTAAAGAGCCACTGTGATATCTGGATGTATTCGGGGAAATCACTTTTCCTACCTCAAATACCACTGATACCATCCGACTCTGTTTTTGAGTACGATTTCTACTTTGCAATGCCCATAAAAATAATTCAGGGTGAGTCCTTAAGGGTGGCAGGCATAGATTTCAGACAACATTGCTTCCTTCATGAGCAATTCTACGTTGCCTGTTACAGAGTCCGTACTAATAGCAATCTGGTCATTTTGACACCAGACAGAAAAGCACCAATGAGCAAAGTGGTTTACCACTATTTGTACCTCCCCGAGGAAATCGATCCTACGAGACCTCCAGAATGATAGACTATCGCTCTAGCTGTAAGAACACGAATGCTGCTCATTTAATAACAAATATAGTACATCCGTGACCATGGATGCTGTAAAGGATCCAAAACGTCGGGAATTTTAAAAATATCAATATAACGCGATAAAATATGTAAAAAGTAGTTTTATTTCAAATATAGTACATGTTACTTTGGAAAAATCTAAACCGGCAAAATCGTGTTGTCCACGCGGGCGAAGCTGCGGGCGGAAAGCTAGTTTCTAATAAATGATTGACTGATTATATTTGTAGAGAAAACTGCCTCATTAGTTTATTGCGACTGCTACGCTAGATGTCTTGGGTTCGATTCCCAGGTCATGCAAAATGTGATTGGGTTTTTCTATGATATTCTCAGTAGTAGCTCGGTGTTTGGATATGTGCATGGTGAATGTCATGACTCGCCCCCTATTACATGGGACCTAAACATATCGGCGAACTGTGGGTGTACATAAATTACACCTCTGCCTAAACCTTCGGGGAATAAAGGCGTGATAGTATGTTATTTGTAGAGAAAAGTGGCTTATAATTGTTTTAGGTGACAAGACAACAGTATATAGGATATATATATATCGTGAAGTATCCTAGTAGACTTTTAAATATTTATTACGAGCGTTTTAGTATGCCATCAGCCAATGTACTGTCCCAGTGCTGGGCATGGGTCTCCTACTTACATACATACACTCACGCTTTCTTCCCAGAGTAGGCAGAAACGACAGCTGCTTGCTACGATTCTTGCATACTTCTTACACATTCATACATCTTATCAAACACACGCGCCGCTTGCCTGTACTACGCACCTGACCATTGTAAAGGACATCGCCAATTAGGTGTACATCCTTCTAAAGCGACCTAGCTGGCCCAATGAGGATCGGTTTACACACCGTTGAGAATCTTCAGGTATGAAGGATTCCCCACACTGTTTTCCTTCACTTTTCACTTTCAGCGGCATCATTATCAACCCACATATTGTCCCCCTGCCTGCCACGGGTCTCCGCAGAATAAAAAGGATTAGGCTGTAGTCCGCCACGCCAGCCTACTGCGGGTTGGCAGACTTCACACGCTATTGATAAAATCTCTCAAGCATGCAGGTTTCCTCACGATGTTTTCCTTCACCGTGTGATTATTAAGTTAATACGCACATGACTTCGAAAAGTCAGAGTTGCGTGCCTAGGATTCGAACTCGAGACTTTGGTACGGTTTCGGCGAGTGATTATTAATTAAAGCATGCCTTAGACACATATCTGAATCATCAGCGAGAGGGACTAGACTATATTCCACCGCGATGACCTAATGCGGTTAGGCAGACTTCATACGCCGTTGAAAAAATATCTGAAGCATGCAGGTTTCTCCAGGATTTTTCCCTTAAGCGAGTGATGATTAACGCGATTAGTAGTTCAAACTCCTGACCTATGACTTCGTCGTACGTCTTATGACGTCGTACGTCTTATGACGTCACTACAGCTGCTTCTTACAGATTTTGTGTTAAGACTTTAAGCTTACTTAACTTTAAAAATTGTATGCTACGTTTAATATTTGCAAGGGTACTTAGGTATCAGTACTAGGTTCAATTCCCAGGTCGCGCAAAATGATATTGGTTTTTTGTATAAAATTCTCAGGAGCAGCTCAGCTCGAAATTTGTTTTTGTGCACAGTTCATGGCAATAAGTTCACTCCCTGTAAGCTACGCCCCTGCCTAACACTCAGAGGAATGTAGGCGTCATGTTATATTTATTCATTTTAAATCAGGAATAATGGGGTACCTGTTTATGTAGTAAAAAGCATCGTTCAAGTGACCCTGGGACGCCGGACGTAAGAAAGCAGCATATTACTTTACTCACAATTATCTTAAGGCCAAGACACTCGCATGGACCGTCAAATCTAATTAATTTGTTTATATTTTCGTTTTCAAATTGTAGCGCTATGACAATGTGTCCACTTCTTTTTTAAGTTTCGCCCTACTGTAGGATTCAAATTATATCTAAATCCTTATCAAGATCACAATTACTAATATACTTTTTCCATAGAATTTGGAGTTACTTAATTAACTACGACGACATTGTATGAATTTTAGCGAAATATTTTTTTTTATATCAGGCATGATTGGAAGCTATGTCCTTTCCGATCAATACAAAGGAAGGTGGCTTAAGCTTCCTAACAACTAAACCAAATAAACTAAAACTTCTCGAAAGACTACTAATATCAAATTGTTGTTAGAAACCCACGATATGTGTTACTTATTGATCAACACTTACGAAAAACCGAATACAATTAGAATTTGGCGGCTCAAGCTTTAAGGCTTAAGAACCTTAGCCTTAAGCTTAAATATTCAATCAAGGAATCTGTTGGCACAGCTCGGAACATCCGGCTAACACTCACACGCCATTATTTACAACTACCTGCATCGCTGCAGGACATACCAATGCATAGTAAACAATTGTATTATTGTTATTTCACATTCTGTCTTGATTTTTTCCGCTAACTCATTTGCATAAAAAATACTCAACAATGCTCTCGCTCCCATGTTTCTGTCGTGAAAAAGCAGGCAACTTTTACAAGACGATGTTTTACTTATTTTTCTAAACTAGATGGCGCCGGCATTTGCTCTATTACGGCCTCTGAGAATAAATGCCGAAAAAAAACTGGGAGAATTATGGTCTCTTTTAAAGTTCAGACAGTAGTTATACAATGTAGGGCACAATTTTAACAGGCATTTTGAAGTAAGAGCCATACAAGCTTCTAGACGACCTGTCCCAACTGACAGCACACATACATCAGTCTTTGTGTAGCTCAACCATTTTTAGGGAGTTCAATATTGATAATGAATGAAGATATACACGAGCAAATATCATAATGCACAATGGTGATACCTTTTTTATTGTACGGAGTATCATAATTGCGATTTTGACGAGCGAGCGGGCGAAGCCTCGCTTTCTTCTTAAAAGAACTAGAAGTATACCTGCATGAATTCTAATATATAATTAGATACAAATAAAATTGATTTCTGTATTCGTAGTATTGTTTAACTGGGTTTCAGTCTATCGTGGCACACGCTTTGCGTTCTAATGTTTCAAGGTTTCTAAGAACTAATGCCATTTGTGTCGTTTGCTTACACTGAACATTTTTTTTTTTATTAAGTTCAATAGATGTTGCAGACTCCTGAAGACGTAAAATATGGAAGAGAAATTCGACATCCCAGGCAGTGGGCTCGGTAGCTTAGTTGGTTAAGCGTCTGGTGTATTTAACTGGAGGGACGCAAGTCCTTTCACTAGAATATTTATATCTTTGTGAAGTTGATCATAGAACTCGCGTACCAAGTCTCTGAAGAATCTTAGCAAGACGTCACTTCCTAAGATTAATTTGTTACGTCATACTTTTTGTTGCACTCGCGTCAATTGCGAGCATTACGCACCTGACCTTTTCAAAGGACCTCAACGAAGTGGACGATCCATTTGGCGCTTTCATTGTCTAACCAGAAACTATCTCAACCTATTTATTTTAAACTCAACGTTGTCTCATCACAATATTTCTCAATCTATCATTCTAAACTATACCGCACATAGGTACTTCGCAATTCGTAAGAAACGCATTTCTACGTTCAGAGACTGGGAAAAAATGTGACCTAAAGGACACAGAAGCACCCTTGAGAGGCCTCGCTAGTGACCTGTTTGACTAAAATTCCTTTCGCAGCGAGAAGATACCCATGGAAGATAGGAGAAGATTGCTTTACATCAGCAATTTCTTGATAAAACTATCTTTGAATATCATTAAAAAACAATATTCTTATTTCACTTACCTTCTAATGTCTGCAGTGATATTAGAATTACTTTACTGCTTTTAAATAGGTATCATAGAGTTTCCTCATCTTCGCCTTACCTGTAACAAATAACATAGATATTAGTAAGGGTATTTAAAAGGAAAAAAGAATTATTACCTATGTATTCGTAGAAAAATATGATATTGAACGAGAGTGTAAAATATATGACTAATATAATTTCTCGTTTCCTTAAATTTATTACATATTTTATTGGAAAAAAAAATCCAATAAAATAACCACATTTTGACCGATGATTTTATTAAGGATAACCTCTTTCATAATGATACTTAAAATCCAATTAACGTCCATAAACTGTACCAATATGAAATTATTTATTGTAGTTTGAAGGGGAATAACAAAAATATACCTTCACTAAATTAATGCAAAAGAAAGAAAAAAATACATTCCATCTCGAAATTGACAGTGTAAATAAAGTACATCGTCTTGGTACCGACCGATTACATTTTTATATTCTTTTAATGATACTTCAATCCATCTCCATGATTGTCATGGAACATTGCGAGAAATTATCCTTTCGAGAATCAAGTATATCCACCATTGATGACACATACACAGGTATTTTGGTTACTAGTCTTTTTTCTTTACTTTACAATTAATTACTTAAAAAACTATGACTCCTCAAAGCCTTAAATGGAAAAGAACAAATATAGCTGTGGTTTTGAAGACCTAAAGCTAAATATTTGAAAAGCAAATTAGATGAGTCACGTAGCCTCAACGAAACACTAGACGTTTACAGATGCATCAATGCAAGATGACGCTGCGATTGCTGCGGTGAGTCGATGGATGGGTGACAATTCTTGGCGTATAGAGACCCCTCCATATCTAAGAGAAAACGTTACCCCATGATCCCAGTTGTCATTCATACACCTATGACAATCGTGATTGGTAGTCAGACGTCCGAAAATCAACAAAAACAAAATATACCATCACACCTATGAATCTCGAACGCTTGGGAGACGCGTACCTACTTCTTCCGGAATTCCTCGATATGTTTTTAGGTTAATGCGGTTACGATTGTGATTGCGGCGAGCCTATTCCCGTTAAGTAGGCATAAATTCAAACTCCTGTTCTAAGGTCCAATCAATATTCATCAAAATCAGTTTAAGTAGTCAAAACCTAACAATCAGGCAGCCTGAGTTACTTTCACATTTATAATTTTGAGGCCTTTTTAGTGAAATTACATAAACAAATCGTTCTCATTTATGTACATTGACGTGCTAACACTTTATCTTGAAGCGATAGCCTGTTAATTAGCCATTACGACGCCGTCGAGCGGCTATCTGTGGAATTCTATATAAATTGTCTGGCCAGGTGGTGGCCGAACGCCCCGGTCACGATCCCGTCTACCATGATAATACTACATATTTTAACTATGTGCAATCACATATCTATGTACTAAAGGCAAATTCATCTAAAATTGTAATGGCCGATGTTATAGCAGATATTTAAGAAAAAATATATGAGGGGTCTTTTAAGACCAATAGAAATCAAAAACAATAATTTATTTAGTTTCGCGTAGCATCACGATAAAACTACTCCACCAAATAGGATTTAGTTATGACATTTGTAGTGGATTATGGCTGTTACCTGACGGCGGGGTCTCAGTGGGTCAGGTAACAACTATAACCCACCCTTTTGGGGCTCTAACTTAAAATCTGATACAAGCTTCATCTTAGTACGCTGCTTGGAGGACGAGTTAAGTGTGTAAATTCTTTTCAGACACGAGCAAAACCGCGGACAACAACTAGTTTGGACAAAAAGTAAAAGAATATGATTAACCATCCATACCATCGCGCCTGTATTCCCCGAAGAGTTAGGCAGAGGTGTAATAATGTACACCCCCATTTCGCCCGTATGTTTAGGTCCCATGTAATAGGAGGCGAGCCCCAAATCCAGACTCCGAGTTGCTACTGACAATTTTATAGAATAACCAATAACACTACTCGACCTGGCGATCGCACCCAGCACCTCTAGCGTAGCAGTCGCGCTTAGGACCACTAGACATTAAGCAGTCATTAGTCAGATTAACCATCCAAAGTTTACTAATCAAATAAGTTAGTTGCAAGAATGAATTGGCAACCATCTTACTACTTGTATTGATTTTAGTCACAGTCATATAAAAACCAAATTGTCATGACTTATCATAGAAATACCCATGGTATTTTTACTTCCAGTATCCGAGTAATAGATACCTACATGACATGTGTAATTTTTCCTTTATTTACATCGGTTTTAAATAGGTAATATCAGTATACAATATATTTTTACCTGTTGTCTGTCAATTAATTACCTAATGTAATACACAATGCGAATTGTTATATGAATAAATAAAGTATAATAATCAATTAATATAAAGTTAAACATAGTTGACTGCCTCGTTGGTCTAGTGGTCCCAATCGTGACTGCAACGCTAGAGGTCTTGGGTTCGATCCCCAGGTCGAGCAAAGTGTTATTGAGTTTTTCTATGAAATTCTCAGTAGCAGCTCGGAGTCTGGATTTGTGCCCGGTGAATGGCAATAGGCTCGCCCCCTATTACATGGGACCCAAACATACCGGCGAACTGTGGGTTTACATTAAGTACACCTCTGCCTAACCCTTCGGGGAATACAGGCGTGATGGTATGTTATGTTTAACCGTAGTTAAAGAAAATCTAGAAAGTATTCAATTAAACAGAAGCCGTTACTATGCGCTCTGATAGTACTTACTCCTTTCTTATTACTTACAGCACAACTTTATCGCGTTTAATATTTCGAGAAGCGGCGGTAGCCTAATGGCTAGGGCGTCGGACTTGCGATCGTGTGGTTGCCGGTTCGAACCCAACCCATTGCACTACCGACGTGAACCCACTCGTAACACAAGCATTTTAGCTTAGCACGAGGGGTTAACAAGAATACTAGTAATGTGTGACCCACATAGCTAGTAATCTTTTTAAAAAAAAATATGTATATATTATAGTACTAGTAGTGGTAGATATTGAATACCACTTTAATTAACCCAAATCACTGGCTTACTACGAAATGGAGTTCACAAGGCATTAGACGACGTAATAAGCCCAGGCGGAGATAGCGGTTCCCTTTAAGAAAATTGACTAAATAAGCTTGAAACCGTGATGAGTATGTTAGGGATTCGTTTGCCCTGCAGTGGGACCAACAAGGCTGATAAAAAGAAATCTATTGACATACTCGTATGGTATCTCTTAGCAAATCACAACCTAATTAAAATACTAAACATAGACTTGACAAGGTTATCTTCAAGATGCGCTTAATGAATTTGGCACACTACCATATACAAATGCAATGATCCGACTCAATGCTGACGGTACATTCACAAGTAATTAATCAACTATTCCCGTCGCAGAACATCTTGGTATGCATTATGTAAAGTAAATTAAAAATACGCTAAATGCCTACGTGCATACAGACAGACAGCCGGACAAAACGTATGTGACTGCATCTGCATTCATATTTATGTTAATAAAAAACTGTCGGATCGCAACTTATCAAGTGACTGATTAATGCCGAAACGTGAGCAAGGAATATGCAGTAGTGTTGCGATCAGGAATTGTATAATTATCGAAGGTACACAAGCACGATGTCGTATAGTGTTTTATTGTTAACTTGTATGCAGGTGAGCCCAGTCTTGTCTGGTTGAAACGACAATCATGATCTGAGGGAGTACAGTCACGAGCAATGTGTACACAGTTACTCAGATTCAAAAGCAATTTTCTTTTAGAGTATCTATTCAAATGTCGAAATAATACAAATAAAGATTCAGTCAAAACGTCTCATTATTTAAATAAATAGTTTCAGAGAAAATCGTTATTAAATTTCACTGAATGTGCTCGTGACTGTACATAGATCAAGACGTATTATTTCAAGCTTAAGTTCCGAGGGTACGCAATAAAACTTTATTTGTGCTTTATTTGTATGGATAGTAAATATCCACGCGACTTTTTATAAAATATGTGGCGGAAAGTTGCTAAATTTAAAAAAGAATATAATAGACTTAACCATACCTATGAATTAAGAAAAAGACCAGGCCAAGCCTCACGAGCGGCTTAGAACCTCGGGTGACGGGTGATAAATAGATACTTAAAAGAACGTACCGACATATTTAACATAAAATGTTTAATGAAGTCAAAGTATAGGCCACTATAGCATACTCGGCCTAAAATGTTCCCATTGCTGGGACACAGGCCTGCTCTCGGTGAGAGAGAGTGGGCCGTAATCTACCACGCGGGCCCAGTGCTCTAGGAATGAACAGTGCATTGGAAATAATATACACATACCTGCCTCCTAAACATACCGGCGAACAATGGGTTTACCTTAAGTACACCCCTGCCTTGCAGACACTTCAGAACACTTCGGGTGTGATGGTATGATGGCAAAACCGTTAATTATTATCGATCAAGCATGTTAAAAACTCCTTACACTAACATTAGGTGTTTGTTATGCAAATAAGATCAATAAAAACTATATTACAAATCGTTTTATATAGAGATGCGTTGCAGAAACCCATTGTTTTATTTAATAAGATCACGCTACAAATTATATTCCAATCACAGACAATGCATATCAAGTGGGTAGGGCGGCTACTTATCCTTTAGTATATGCAATTATGTTACAATTAATATTATGGTCGTGATGCAACTTGAATTTATAAGCTTCACTGTAATAATTAGCAACAATATACATAATCATTGTTTGCAAGCTAAGTGATTTGCAAGATTCTAATTAGCTCCTCTATGAAATTAAATATTTTATTATCATTTAAATCACAAATAGTTTTACTGTAATCCACAGTAGTATGCAGTGTTGCTAGATGAAATAATAATGTAGTAAGTCAGCTATTTGTAATGCGGAAACTTGATATGTCAATAATTTGACAAAACTCCCACGGTTCATAAAGATACAATACCTGCAGAAATTTCAGTATTTCACTGTTAACGAGTGTTTGATTAATCAAATTTACACTTAATAATAGCGAAAATACCAGTGACAATAATAAAAGGAGAAAGGAATTTGTAATAATAGAGTTTTAAGTCTTTGCGACAGGCGGCTGGTAGCAACGTGATGAAAATAGCTGAAGATCTGGTTCTGTGGCGTTCACTTAAAGATCGTCCACTGCTGAACGTAGGCCACCTCCAGCAGTGAACGAATACTGAAGATAATGATGATGATGCCTTTGCCCTGCACAGGGACGATATCTATTGGCTGAATTTAAAAAACACGAAGTACGACGAAAATGTGATTTCCCGCGGTGGGCCTTGAATGTATATGTATGTATAACCTATGAGGGCTTAAATACTCGTATGGTGACTATTTTATTACCCTTTAGGGGATAATTTTATTATCTACAACTATGAAATAAATGAGCCTATTCCTTTCACAAAGGCCGCTAATGCATATTAAATTCTTGTTTATTGGTTGTTGCGAGTACTCTACAAAGGTTTCAGGAAAAATTTAAAACAACTGCATAGTTGTTTTAAATTTTTCCTGAAACCTTTTTATTTGATCGCGAGATTTTATTCAGATGTTGATTTTACAAAGGATTTCTGTTGGGATATAGCTCGACTTCGAACCGTCATATTGACTTACTATATCACGACTTACTAGATCCCGTCAAGCATTTGCATCCCAAAACAGAATTAGGTAACCGAAAACGGTACATTACATTGCGTATTGCGCAATGTTCAATTAAAACTATACATGTAATATCACGCAATGTTACCGTTACATCAAAAACATGTCGAGTAGATAAGAGGACGTGAAGAACAGCTCTATAAAATATGCATAACGAAACCAGTTGCGTCTGCCTGTGAAGTGTGTCTCCACTCTATTGTTTTAAAGATTCGGCAATTAATTTCGTATTAAATACTTTGTGTATAAAAAATCTCTAATACACAGTTAATGGCAATATTGCAAATGGATCATAGATCTATTGTAACAATTTAGTGTAACACACCGTACGTATGTATATACTGATAAAAGTAAGTGTTTAATGGGAGAGGTTCACATTTTTTTGATTTCCAACACTAGTCTTTTAATTATCTAATTATATTTTTCCTTGTTTATATCCAATAGTAGAAGATTGTAAATAATATGTAAGTCATCAACTCTTTACTCTCTTAATTTTCTGATTAACATTAATTAGCAAAAGTGTCAAGATGTCAAGACGGAGAGAAAATACTTTCTTACGGCGACAATGGTCGCGAAAGTTGAAGTAAAATCACTTTCCAAATTATTTTAAGCAAATATATTATTTCACCGTGACTTTACGGCGAGTATGGCGGAATGCACAATATCGCTCGAGCAAACAGTTACAATGTCTGCATCACTTTCTTTGTAACTTTGCATTCAACACCAGCCGACAAGGCAGTGAAACAATAAGAAAGTTTAAGTAAATGCAGACTTGGCAGAAGAGTTTCACCTAAAAGTCTCAAATGACAATAAACCAATCACAATGGATGCATAATTTACATGATACCGAATGAAGAAATAAAACTCCCACTATTGAATACAAAGTGAACAATTATTATTAGCCTCTGTTATTATCAGTTTCACTACAGGCTTTGAATGTTAGAGTGGCTACAATTTATTTTAAAAAAAGGCAGATAAGTGTTCAAACAGATATTAGGGCTTCAGCAGATGCAATGATTTTTGCATCTGCGTCCTTTTCGAAAGCTTTAATTATACATGTCTACTGTAGATATGTAATTCAAGGTATACTTACTTGGATTACGCCTATAGCTTCAGAAACGAAGGGATCCTTTACACTTTGTTTACAATTTCTGTCCTATATTTTTACATAGTTACCTATACAAGGTCTGCCAACCTGCATTAGGCTAGAGTGGTGAGCTTAATCCCTCTCACTATGAGAGTGCCCAGTGAGCCAATGATGATGATGATACAATTTCCTGTGTTATACAACACAATGATAGCTAAGTGATCAATTAAAAGTAAAAACTATGGTCCGACAATAATATGCCGATGTAACTAATTGCGTCGATCAGATACGAGGAATGTGACCTAGACCTATCCCAATTGACGTAGCCAGATAAATCTATTGTCAAAAGACAAGTTTTTCTTACAAATCGTTTACAGATGATAATGAGAGCTGTCGTGTGAATATTTTCCGCCATCTAGATGTTTCTACACAAACATCACCATTGTATTCGTAGTCCCAATCAAGAATTGTTGATTGTCGGTAATAATGGGTATCTTACTTACATAAACGCATCTGTGATTATCATTGACATGACGGACAAAAAGTCAATTTGCATTTTTTTATACAGACGACTAGAGGTTTTAAATGATGACAACCGCAGATAAATCTATAATGGAATTCTCAGGTAAAAATTCACAATACAATCAGTGAATTTTAAACCTTTTTGTATTTAAAACTATTAAATAAAGACGTAAACATGTGTTATATTGACATATCTTGATGCCTTTGTACGTTGGTATTAAAGTTCGTCGGCCTCATCGCAAGTTTTAATTATTTTTATTTCAGAACCTAATATATTGTAGCAAACTTAGTATGAAAGATAACTAATTATATATTTACTAAGACCTGTAAATACCTACGCAACCAAACATTTCACGCCTTGGTAATCTTTGAAACTTTAAAAAATTAAACGACTTTGTTTCTGTCGAACTTGCAAATTTCTAGTTAATTTCTTAATCCTTTACTTATATAAATACTCCGCATATTATATCCAATTGGTGTTAATGACCTTCTATGTTGAAGAAAAAAATAACTAAGTAAATAAAAATGATTTTCTTTATAAAATCTTAACCATTTTAAGATTCTTTAGCCAAGATAACATTTAAACAATTTCCAAATACGTAAATTTAAGAAGCACGGTTACAAAGAGTATCACAGACTTCACAGATGGAATATCAATCAGCAATTTACAAAATTGCATCATGTATACCAGTCACCTGTCAGTCATTTAATACATTATGTTATGCAACTGTCAAAAATTGTAACACATGCCCATTGCATACGATTACAGACAGGTTTAAACGCTCATTATAATACATGACTGGGTGTTTACGACCTGATTCGTCCGATGATTACATTCTATGATGATAGCAATTAATACTGATTGTCTAGAAAAATCTTTTGATTTGCAATATGTAATTAAATTTTCTTTTTCCTTGTTACGTAAACATGTTGGCTTGCATCTCCGTAATTCGTATACACTTTCGAATGGAACTTTCTTTGATATTTCTCATGCATGCTCAATATCACACTGGGCTTCGCGTCTTATGTATTCTGACGAGCATTGGCTGTATCAGAAAAACTTCTGCATACTTCTACTTATCTGAATAATTAATCCACGGAGTTATACATGTTTTACTTATTATTCGGTCTTTTCTCGACATTTAACATTTTACGAAAAACAAAAAAAAAATATATTTAATCTTATGATCAATAAAAAATCTATTTCTAAGGTATTTAAAGGGTCATTCATGAAGATCAAAACCATTTTTCAAAGTGACTTTCTGAGAGTCAAACCTTTGTTGTTAGTCGTAGATAAATGTGTACTATTTTCTGTTGGAATGCCGTCTCATAATTCATATTTGAAGTCCAAATATACTTATTACCTAATAGGGAAAGATGTGGCAATTAATTCGACTAAATCTCATTTGGTTTCACAACAAATTACTTATATGGCAGACTCCATTATTCTGGCTAGATTAAACTGAGTTTTCTATATAAGATGTAGATTCGTTTACAAATTAGTACTGTCAAAAGTTCTTTGTGTTGTTATGATACGTATATACGTATCATAACAACACGAGAAGAAACGAGAGAATATTCTCTCGTATAATAAAATATATACTAAACAAAGAAAACTCAGGGTCAAAGGAGAGCGTTCTGTTATAGGCTGACACAATGAATGAACACTACATTGAAATTAATTTAGTTCAGTTTGCCATTTACTTAGAGCATCGCAATGATATGACAAGAAGATTTTGATTGGTAATATTTTGACTGCCTCGTTAGTCTAGTGGTCTCAAGCGCGACTGCTACGGTAGAGGTCCTGGGTTCGATCTCCAGGTCGAGCAGTGTTATTGAGTTTTTCTATGAAATTTTCAGTAGCAGCTCGGAGTCTGGAATTCTCTCTCTCCCCCCTCATTACATGGAAGCTAACATACCGGCGAAGTGTGGGTGTACATTAGTAGACCTCTGCCTAACCCTTCTGGGAATTCAGGCGTGATGGTATGTTATGTTATATAATATTTCGCGGCAAAGATCCGTCTTTGAAATTTCATGACATGAAGTCATGATTCCCTAAAATCCAACCCTAAAATTGTCAGGCGTATACTACATTTCATAATTTACCGAGATCAAAACTGCAAATCATCATTTTCCGTGTAGTTTATGGAAATACCATAAATAGTGGTAATTTACGTCAGTTAGCATGAGGATGTAACAATAGTGCGTGCACAGACGCGGATGTTCGGATGCTGCGGCAGTCGAACAGGAAGACTGGTGGATTACCTATTAGCCAGAATCACGCCCGTATTGAGACATCTATCTGTGACACTCGTATTCATTAGAAAAGTGTAGCCATCATCACGCTTGTATTTCACGAAGGGTTAAACAGAGGTGTTAACACCCACATTATGACGATGTAATAGTGGGCAAATTAACCAGGCACAAATAAAAACTGAGACTGACAGAAAAACCCAATAAAATTTTACCCGAACTGAGAATCGAATCTTTAGCGTACGAGTCGGGCTTAGACCACAAGACTAAAGAGGTAGTCAAATTTATTTCACTGGAAAATTTACATCTTAAAAAATATTTAGTATTTAATGCCAAAATACTTAACTATACAGTACAACTATACCTGAATATACAGGGTAATAGTTGGTGCATCGTTTGTCAAATGGAAATGTCCGCTAAGAGGTCGTTAGATTTTTTAAAATTGAAGGTTTAATTAATTAATTTAATGGTGAGTTCTGGATTTTTTTAAATAAAGTTTCAAAAGTTGTTATTAAAAACCGGTGTGACAAGGAATGAGTTACTGGGCCTGAAGAGATAGCTAATGACCTCTTCTATCGGACATTCCCATTTGGCAAATGATGCACCAAACACCCTGTATAATAAAACAAAGTATTGTTTTTTTATTACTTTGGTTGTTATTTTGAGTACAAATTCAATATCGGTCATATAATTCACCCAGTGTCAAAAGTAGATTGTTATTTTTATTCAAAACTGCAATTTAGGCGATAATGCGGTTTTCCTTATTATTGAAATGACCGAACATTTAAATTCCCTGTCCCATTTATTTTCTGAAAACATCATTATTTATAGCTGGGTTTATTCGAAATATGTAAGTGTAAACAAAATATAAAAAAAGATTGTTAGTAGGTAACAATCTTTTATTATCTTTTGTTTACACTTCGTTGTACTTACGTCAATACTACTTAATTTTTTCGCCAATCAGTAAAGGATTGACTTTAACAGACTTTTTTTATTAATATTTATATATGCGGCTATAGTATAATAGCACTCCACCACTCATTTATTAAAAGTACACCGCTAAATGCTCAGAAGTGAGCTCCTTTATTTTGTCTGAGCTTAAGATAATAATATGTTTCCCTGGATGAGCACTGCGCTTGTGTATTAGCCATCCACAGTCCCCAGAAGTTGGAAGTGACGTATTATCGGCCTCCTCACAACGTCTAAAGGTTCGACTCTCAGCCTGAGGCTGAATATGTGCTTGTTTACGCAACAGTGTCCGCCGAAGTGGGTGTACCTACATTAGTACACTTCTGTCTAACCCTTCGAGGAATACAGACGTGATAGATACATACAGATAGTATGTTATGTATTATCAGAGGAATAGATATTAAAATTAAGCATCGATGGCGAAGCATGCTTACCCGACATTAATTTGCTTTGTAATTTCTAAAAAAACACATTAATGTACAATCTCAAATTAAAAATATGAAATCAACATTCAGCTTACACGTACGACGGTCAAGTTCCGTTAAATTTTTGCTAATTTTCTAGGTGTGTAAATATTTATAGTTGGGTAATACGATGCATCACGCGCGACCTTGCAAGGTCGTCAGCGCCTGCGCAGCGGACCGATGCATTCGTTACAAATTGGACTATTCCAACCAAGATGGCATGCTCCGTTGCATCTAATGACGCTATTAAAAATGTAATGTAACTTATCTTAAAAGAACTATTCTAACTGTTATCTCAATTACCAATCTTAAAGTGACTATGCTATTGTGTTTAATCGCTTTTTAGTTAGATTTTATACAGGAATATTTGTGCTTTGAGTATTTTTTGGTTTTTCGCAAATTGTAAGTCTATATAACACATTCTAGGTTCACGGCAGTAGACATTATATGGTTTTAGATCTTTATTTTCTCAGAAGAATTCACAATGATTCACTTACTGAGAAATAATATTCACAAGATATACTTAAAAGAGTGTACAGAAAACATAAATTATCCTACTAATAATTAAATTTCCCAACTGAGTATTAAAACTTTTGTTTAAGTATCTTTATTATAACTGCTTATTTTTTATTATTATTTTAGCGAATTGTTAACAACAAAACAAACAAAGATATGAATCAATAAAAAATCATCAAATTATATTTATTATAGCAGATAGAAGTGTAAATTGTCAATTTTGGCAGAATCCTCTATTTTACAGTAGTGGCAGTAATGGTTTTAAAGCAAGTTTTAATATCCAGTTGCAATAGTTAAAATCAAATGTCACTAGCACTACTATTTGAGGCATTTGTAATAGACCTTCATATCCGCCAGCAAATAGGTCCGCACACGGCAAGTCGTGAACATACATTCGCCGGAGTAACATATTTATCATACACAACAAAGCCGAAATCGTGTTCACTGTGCAAGGAAGGCGGTGAACCCCGCCCTATATCAATGCATTTGCAATGTGAGCAAAATAATAGAAGTTTCTAGATAACAAAGAGAGGCCAAGCGAATTGTATTATTATTCTTATTGCTGTTTCTCTCATACATATGAACACATGCGATTTATATTATTTTGACTAATTAGCGTTTTGTTAACATAACATACTAATCTCCCGGGCACATATCCAGACTCCGAGCTACTACTGAGAATTTTATGGAAAAACCCAATACTTTGCTCATCTGGAAATCAAACCCAGGACCGCTAGCTTAGCAGTCGCGCTTGGGACCACCAGATTAATGAGGTAGTCAGTCAGTGAGTTTGTTAACTGAAATATTTAAACTTTGTCCCCAGACTAGGATTCTCTTTTCCATTATTAACCAGCTTGACTATCAAATAACCTCGTTTATCTGCAACTAAGTTCAAAAGATCCTCCCAAAAAGTTATCTAAAATACTTATATCAAAGTTAATAGCATACATAAATGCATGTTAATTGTAACAGTGCATAAACATACTAATAATTATAAAGTTATAAGTATAGTTTACTAACAATAAATGTATCCTTTTTTGTGATTCCATCTTCAGGTAAATAGCAACTTTATCCTTGTAGCGATTTCGCAATATTGATTCACAAATCGAATGATTTGCTTCTCGATATCTCATACGGAATGTGTATAATTTAAAACAGGCGACAATTGTTTCTTACTTATTAAAAGTAGGTTTTTTTTAGAAAATTTCATCACGCTGTTTTATATTGACATGTCATCGCATCGAATTATTTTATAAATGTGATAAAAAAAACTATCTGACACGACAAAAGCAATAGTTCTTATACAACGGAGAAGGAGAATGCAACATATCGATCGAAGGGTCAAAAATAATTAACTTGACTTACTATTTAGCAACAATAGTTGTGACTGTTTTAATTAGAAGCCCATAGGAAACCAGTTATGAGGAGCATTCGCCACTACAACGTTTGAAAATAAGAAATAACATAAACATACCATCATTATCATCACCTTCCTGCCCTGTTCCCAATTTATTTGGGGTCGGCGTAGCATGTCCTTTTCTACCATTCAATTATACCATCCCCCATCACCCCTGTATTTCCTAAAGGGTTAGGCAGAAGTGTACTGATGTACACCCACCGATCCCTCGTTATAGGGGGCGAGCCTATTGCCACTAAACCAGGCACATATCAAAACTCCGAGCTGTCACTGAGGATTTCATAGAAAAATAACAACACTGCTTGGCTTGGGAATCCAATCTAAGATTATAAGCAGTCGCGCTTAGGACCACTAGACTATTGAGAAATAAATCTCCGATATATAACGTAGTTTTCGATTGTTTTTACTTAGCTTAATAGTAGACGAAAATAATCAACAACCCTAACAACATACATACAATAATATAAAGTGAACAGCACACCATAAATGAAACGCAAGTATTCATGCCGCCAGTGCGCGGTGGCGCCTACTAGACAAAGGCCACGCTTTCATAACCTTGTACCTGCCTGCCTACCCACTAGTACCCACGACCTGAGCATGATTCATGATTGTCTCTGGTAACTTGTTAATGAGAAACTTTATTGCTTAGATGATATCTATATGGAGTAAAGTGCAGTGGAAACTTGTTAGTATTGCTGATGAAGGAAATGTTTTAAATATTAAGTTGATTTCAATTAATACAATTGAAATGATTCGGTGATCTTACATAATATATTAAACTTCATATTTACTGTGTAGGTATCCTATCCAATGAGAGAATAAATGCAAGTTAACTTCAATAACAAATATGAAAAGAATTTTTTTTGGCAAGGATTCGTAAGGTGAAAATCATATCTCCAGTAAACTAGTCTACAGACAGATATTGTTATCGGAACCGGCCGTTAGTGAACTCAATCAGTGGATATATCTATCTAGTATGTACTGTACAATGCAGAGCATAGGCCTACCTCTCTCTTTTCTACACATTTCTGTTCTCTTCTAATAAAAACTCACTCACTTCTACTAAAACAGTGAGTTTTTATACTAATCAAGGGTAACATCATGCAAGGCACTAGATAGCATGGTAACTGTAACCTCAACCTTCTCATTCTGAGGGGAGTTCAGCGCGGGTTAAGGGATTGAGTTGAAGAAGATTTGTATTACAAGAATTATGTTAAAAAAGAAAGAAAGCTTTTTTATTTTAAACACGTACAACGTTGGAAACAAAATGATGAAAATTGAGCCGATCGCAAAACAATTCTGGCGCTCGAGAATGGTAAGGTTACTTCACGAATGCAGTATTTTTTTAAATTCGTTCAACATGTCTCCAACACTAAAACAAACGATTGAAAATGGTTTGAGGTATTGTTTCAAAATTGTGATTTTCAATTCTTAAAATATAACTAAACAAATGGCTTACTCAAAAACTCGGTTTCACGAACAATAAACCCAATTAACATGAAAATTGACACGTGTTTTTAAGAAATGATGTTACCAATAACAAAGTAACTAGTTTATCGATACTGAGAAATAAGTATTTCCACCTGTGACAACTTCATTACAAATTCTTTTATAATACACCTGCTTGTGGTAACAGTAACAATGTATTTAATTAATACAAATGAGATCTAGGAATTGATCATGGACGTATGTACATAGTAATTTATAATGCATTATTATTCTAATAGCTAAAAACTCTAAAAAGAGACACTATATATAATCTCAAAAAGAATTTACACCTTCCGTTTTTATTGAGAATTCTTTTAATATTAAGGAATAAGTCATTCTGTATACCAAACCGTAAGGATTATAAACAAAAGCACAATTAATTCTAAGCATAATTCATATGGCGCGCACCACGAAGTTTTATTATAACCAAAACATAAAACATGATCAAAAAGCTTGCTCAATTTAGATAATGATGTCGATATTTATTATCTCTTACTAATAAAATACTGGTTGTGTTAAATAGTATGCACCGACGCAGAATCTTAATAAGCACAAATTCAAATACGATTGAGATAATTGAACAATAGACGATACTACCTTTCGTGGGCGGCAGAAACCTGCTGTTAGCTTTTACGATGTGGATGCAATATATCTTTGATTTTTGGCAAATTTTTCGGCCATAACGCATTCTAGGTATATGGCAGTAGAAATTGCGACATCAACAATAACTTATTTACAATTGAGTATACACCAAAATCTTCGGCAAAATCACTGCCTGCACTGCCTATAACACCATAAGCAAGAATACTATGTTTCGTATTTTTGATTTGTCAGCCACCCCTGGCAATCAATGCCACGATGATCATCAACCATGATGCTCGGTGTTTTACTGTCCAAGAGCTCGAAATATTTTACGATTATTTACTACTTCATGTCGAATCAAGCATAAGACACAAATTGAAAAATTCACAGAAAATGACCCAGTTAAAGTGTGTATTATCAATCTCGCTTAATTTAAATCAAAATGACAGAGACAGAAATGTAATTCATAAACAGACGTAAATTTATTAAGGGTTCTTAAATACCGTTAATGTAAAGGTAAAATCATATTATAATAAGCAGTCCGGCTCTTGATCCCCAATTCGTGTTCCACATTGTTAATTCAAACACATTAACATTGAGATTTTTTTTATTAGAATATAACGATAAATTAACTTCAATAGAAGTACATAAGCGATAAGGCCGCCCATTGTACCTACATTTGTTTTTGTGGATATATATTTTTAAGTTTGCATATGTGGTGTACAATAAAGAATACAATAAATAAATAAATAAATAAATAAATACATAACGGTTCCCATGTAGCATGTGACGTTGACACCGAACTACCGAATTAATAGACCCATACGAATTTACGCAATCCATTAAATTCACAGCAAATAACAACCAAAATTGAATAGCGTTTTAAACCTTGGAGCTTAGTTAAATTGAGTAATCCTATACGAATGGCATCGATCAGATTATCTTAAAAGGTCCATTTATAGTCAACGCACATGCTGAACGAAATAATTACGCGAAATAACAAAATACCGTAACATTGCGACCCGCGCATGTCACGACTTTTTAAATCGCCTTTTGTTTGTAGGTCAACGACAGCTGCTTCAAACGGTAGAAATATATCGTCACGTATGCATTTGTGGCCTATTTCACAGGACTTTTTTTGCATCATTCTGTTCTATCCTAATATGGTTCGTGGTTTCGACCTTAGCTGCAAGTGGCGAGTTGAGATATGACCCGCTAGCTGCTGCAATGTCATACAGATACTCACCAACTTTTATTATTACATTCTTTGCATTCTCACGTCAAAGTACATTATTGGGTTTTGCCGATTCGTTCATTATTTGTTTAGCTTCTCACATTCTTGACGCGAATTTTGACGTCATTCAGGCCTGTACATTTGTCGTCATATCTGATAGCATATTGAACTTTAAACAATGTTAACAATACTTCTCGCAGCATTATTTAAGTGTCGATGCAGACAGACAAAGGCATTTATAACCACAATATTTTACGTCAATTCTTATCAATTGTATGAATCAAAAGCACACAACGCCTACGATGTTACTTTGCAGGAGTACCTTTTACTTCTCGAACTTGCACAGTATTTCCATCTCTCATTGTTAAACCTTATCTTCATCGACTTGTTAAGAACTTAAGATAATGGTGGATGGATACAATTAATCTTATCCTTCAAGTGCATATTTAAAAATTGTATTCAATAATTCGTTTACTTCCAAGTCTCGCAAAGCGACGTTTTCGACTGGACGTTAATTCCGAAACCCAACACTACTCTTTTCGTATAACGATCTTAATAGACAGTCCTAAAAATTACCAGTATGAAAGATCCTCCTCCAAAGTTACCTTAACCTTTTATAGCCCGTTTTAAAACATATAAATGTTACAAAAACAGATTTTCCCCACTACGCATCTTGATCAGATTACATTGCTATCTTAACATCTATAATTTAGTTCATCCATCACGTGTGGTCCGGCCAATTTGTCGCTTGTCAGTGGCGACAGCTGCCACTTGTCACGTCGCATGGTACATTGCAGTAAATATTTGCAAGTACATGCACTTTTACTGCCAAGTATGTCACACTCATGTTGACTGTACAAATCAGAAAATAAAGGTTAAAGTGTTAAATGTAACTGTATTAAGGCTTTTTTGTTTCTAAAGAATATTTAGTTTAATTTTTGTTTGGTCGCTTTAATCATTTCATTAATGAGATAATAAATCTCGAAATAGAAACGGCTAAATAAGGAACGTATTAGAAGTAAACGGCAAGCAGCTGGAAACTAGAACACTCGGAAATGAACACGTTTGGCAAATACAAGTAAACTGTATAAACACGTTCGCATATCAATTTGTTTACCGACATGTGACCCACTTGCAACGCAATATATCAAAATATTTTTTCAAAGTACAAATGCAGACGACAATACTATATTAAATCATTTGGATTCCGTTCCCGCAGACAAACGGATGGAAACTTACATGAATAATAATATCAAATGTTTTGGTAAACACAGTCACAGTAGCACGACATCCTGTTTGAAGGAACACTGATTCGCTCTCCAAATAACATAACAAGTCAAATGTTACATAATACAAGTAATAATAATACATAACGTTACAAAAAATCTGAGATCAAGATCATTAGTCGGTCGCTGGGCGGTCAAGTGGTGCTATCTATTTCAAAATCATAGTATACGCGCCATGTTTAGAGAAGGCTGACCGGTGCGCGAGCGCATCCGTCGAAACGGTCAAGTTCAAGGAGCACGCGCCCACCTGACTAAAACTCATGCGCATCTAGCTCGACCAAATCGTTAGTTTCTGGAAATGGAAAATTGTTTTGGAACTGGAATCGGAATAAGACTTTAACCACCGCATTTGGATTTGATGATATTTGCAACGAATTAACTGATTTACATTCGAAATCTAAGAGAAATGAAATGAATGGATGTGCAATTTCAACATGATTCGCTTTCACTAGACTTAATAATTTATGGGTTTGAAAGTATTGAAAAATCTTATCATCGTCCATACCCCTAGCTTTTTCCCAATGTTGGAGTCGGAATGTTGCTTTCAGTCTAACCAGATGCTATCGAATATCAGTATTTTACACGAATCCAGTGGCATCAAACCGCCTCCTCCAAAATTTCTTGGGAAACGCCCATATATTTGAGAGATGGACCAGGTCTTTTGGGCTCCACTCACGATTGTCTAGGTGTTCGTATGACAACCGGGACCGACGGGTTTACGTGCCCTCCGAGGCACATATATCTACGAGCCCTTCCTAGATGTAGAGGAAACTTGTATGGAGTATAAACTCATCATTTTTTGTTGGACATAATAGTGTCTACTAACTGACACCTTTGAAGCCTGACACCTTTGAAGTGTTTGAAACCAGCAATTAGCGAAAAAATAATTAATGAACTACCGACTACAAATTAACACAATCAATTTTATTCTTTTATATAAGTCAAACAAGCTTCATTTGGTCATCAAGGCGTTCCCGACCATCAAAAGAAACAATATTTACGACCACTTGAAGCAAAGCTATAATTTCGTCTTCATGTTCGTATATTAGAAACTTTAATTTAAAGGCCGGCCTGATAGTAAGGTCAAGTTCAAGAGGCCGGGGCATCCGTGCCACATTAGCGGCACGCTCCGCTGGCCTCAGCATCCATTGACCCGCTGGCGTGACCGACATTTCTAGGACCGAGGGCGTCTGTAGATGTTCAATTTCTTTGGCACGGTACAGAGTTAAGTAATGCTGATTTTTTATGAACAAAACCCCAATTTACACGGTGTAAATATTTTACAATTAAATGAAGCAATAAATGACTTGCATCGTTCAAACACTTAAGATGGTACCAGTTTTATTATTGCATTCAACAAGTAATTAACTTCGTTTGAATCAGCCTATAATAACAAACTTCGTCAATAAAGAATGTCCAAAACAAACATTTCCGTAGATTTCCTTGAAATATTGAAGTATTCTCAATGATAGGTTTCGAGAATAAAT
The DNA here is from genome assembly GCA_958496365.1 of Subacronicta megacephala. Lineage (NCBI taxonomy): Eukaryota > Metazoa > Arthropoda > Insecta > Lepidoptera > Noctuidae > Subacronicta > Subacronicta megacephala. Next base: position 9,422,855 of record OY292528.1, read on the forward strand.
AATTAAATTCTAATATAATTGACAATGACCTGTTGATTTGCATGACTATTTCAATACGAGGGTTATTCTGCAACAGACGGCACATTACTTATATTTTAGAGCTCAAAATAAAGATGTATTTTATAGTTATAGTTATTTGATTTATAATTGACGATTCTTTTATTTGTTTATTTTAAGAAAGTCGGTGGGATTTGGTCAGAGATGATTTGTCTGAAGATATATCGCAATTTTTTTTAATTTTCTTACAACATCAGCTTCGAATCGTTATCAACACTGCTCTAGACATTTGTCGTATTAATGCATCCGTTATTCAAATTCACAAAAGATGCTCAATAATTTATACACTTGTTTGTAAATGTCTTAGGAAAGTTTATCCGTTTTATGAGTAGCGGTAAACATTTAACTGTATGGACTACACATAAACAACTCGTTTTAAATTAACCTATTATTTCCAGAGTATCTGTTACGATCTCGAATAATACAATCGATTAATCATAGAATGAATTCCAATCATCAATAACGACGCCAATTTCTTTAAATTTTCTATTGTATCAGATCAAATTATATTATTTCATCCCACATACACACTTGAAGGTCGATCTATCTATGGGTGGGTCAAGGTATTATTACGTCAAACAAATTGCATTTCTATTTACTTGTAGAGGATGTATTAATTTTCCTGTTGCATTAAATATATATAAGTAATAAGTCCTTAGATAATACGTAGTAATTGGTCTTTAAATACGGCTTATCCTTATGGATTATATAAATACTTGTAGATTATATAATGATGACGCATAAGCTTCTGCGGTCACTCATGGTGAATGTGATAGATGAATAAAGTGATTAACGAATATGGCAGATGATAGAATCATAATGACCACTTTTATGGCGCCCCATAAATGTGTGTATTGTCACGCTCTGATTCCTATTTCCTTGCGGTATTTAAATACTAGTATAGGCGTGCGATGACAGTTAACCATGACTATAGCATGTAAACAGGTCATGCGAGGACAAACAGTTACTACAATTTACGCTGTATAATCGCAAAAGAATGACGTAAAATTGCAATAAACAAATGAAATTGACATCGTAGTGACCTGATTTGGTATAATTTGCATGACGAATCTGGTAGAATCTGCTAATCAAGACGGACTTCTAAGTTGAGTGCTCCATTACATAATTATCTTGCAAAGATACTTACGATGGGACAGTCTAAACGCTTAGAACTTGTAAATACTCAATGTACAGTATAACTACCTAATTTTTGTCACCAGCGCCATTGCAGAGCGTAAGCCTGGGTTGGGTGATGGATTTTTAACAAAATGATCAGTCTAATGTTTTATTTCTAAACCATTAAAGGCTGCATTTCACCAATTTCGAATAAGTCTAATCTTTGAATTTGTTCGGAGAGTACTGCTATTCTTACATGATGGAATGCGGCCTAAAATAGGTACTTTGAAAAGTCAAAACCTAGTTGTGAATCAGTTCGGGTAATGTAGCCAGTTTATTAAATGGAAACGAAATACACAAAGCAATATTCACTGTACATCAGTACCTACCTGCACTTATGTTGTATCCCTTCAGTAATACAGACGCTATGAATAAATTTGTTTTCAAGCAATTTATTCCGACAACTTATTACAATTGTCCGTGACCATGACATATTTATCCGTGTTTTGCTGTAGTACAACTAAATAACCGAGGATCTATCGACTCCAGCGCATGCTATTGTTCGACGTCAATCAATATTCAGTGACAATGGCCTCATATGTCATGTCAGACAGTTTGATATTAGACCAAAATAGATCGATAGATCATAATCGCAACTGTGAATGATTCGTCTAATGTATTTTTAATTTAATCACTGGTTTGATTGACTTATTGTTGGGATACATATGAATCAGTACGGACATTGTGTTCACTGTGTCTTATCAGTTAATTAGTTAACTTAATAATAACTAAGTTTCTTTCAAATATGTTCTAATTTTAAATGCATCTTGTCGTCATTTGAGGTGCATCTTGTCTTGTCATTAATATTCATTTACTTTTAAGAACTGTACTGTTATTACTTTTCTGTATTACTATTACTACTACTATACTATTCTGTACAACAGTACACCATTCCGTGATACATTTCCGTGTAAATTGTTTTAATTCTACCGCCTATTACACAATTGCCATCGACCTTTGCGTATATTGTTTTATAGCATTACATATTAATATGCGTACAGTTACTATTTTTATAACAACAATACAAGAGTGTAATCGTGCGGACAGCAACAATATTCCGCATTGATCACATTGAGGTAATATGTAACAGAGATATCGTCACGTAGATACTGATGATCACGTAGATGAATTTCTGTAGGAGTTCGGCTGAGTTTGTCAAAATAAAAGCCTGTGACAACAAGCATGACAACGTTTCTATTAAATGCAATAGAAAAAGAATAGTGAACTTCGCTTTAAACAACACTAAGGTCAGTATGAGTTTCCACCGCTGTGCACCGATAAATACATTGTATTTACCACAAGTACTAATTTCGGCGCGGCTGCGCTTAATACCTCAATGTTAGATCACATTTTTTTTTCATAATCGTGATATAAAACTATACCTACTTACTTTATTTATAAGGAAGCAATAATTACGTAGTAAATAACGATATTGTAAAATCACTGAATTCATGAAAACCTTGTCGACTTTACAACTACGTGATATACTAAGGCAATGCTAGAAATACATATTATGTATTATAATATTAAAAAATCATGAGAGTACATAATGTATAGATTTGCATGTTTAAGTGTAGTTAATGGATATACGTGGAATGCATTATTTGCAACTAATTTTCTATATATAAGATAAAATGTAGAGTTTACTACCACTGTGATATTTATTGTATAATTTTTCATAATATAATTGAGCCTGTCCCATGATATTTTACCCACGTTTTTCACGTTTTTGTCCAAGGGCTATTTTACGAAACAGACATTTTGGAGATAGCTAAACATTTCAAAATATTATTATGAAGTTTCGTCACGAGTATAAGGCATATTTTTTTGTTTTCAAATGACACTGACAGGGAATGGAAGGAAATTGAAGCTGGATGCGAAAAGCTGAGGACAGGATGAAATGGCACACACTAGGCCTACGTCGAGGGCTACGCCCAGTAGTGGACTGGCATAGGCTGATGATGATGACAGGGAAATCGCTACTACGCTAAGCTAGCAGTGGTGTTAAGCATACACTACAAACATCAAATACATGACTTTCTTCATATCACCGCTGCAGATTTTTATCTAATTCTAGGGCCCGAGTGACCTTGTCAGACATGAACAAAACGATTTCCGGAAAAATATATGAGTTCCCGGATCATCATAGCATGCTGAAGATGGCCACCAAGGGAGTTTAAGTGCGGTTAAAATTCCACACACCCCGCCCTACTCCCCAACAAGTCGGCAGCCTTGCCGTTTGCTTTGAACGATTTCTCCTCCCACGAGTCATTTCAGAGTTTGAGGCATAAGTCCCGGAACTTAGAAAAATGGAAACCAGATGAAAGAGGTTATGTAGTTTCGTGTTTACAAAGGCATTGAAAGATACAGAAATAAAAAGAGGTATCGTTCTGTCCAAATCTATCGAAACCTTTGTTTACCCCATAAGGATGAAAACCTCATAAGCTCATCTTAAGGAATATGCCATGTTAATACTTATGAAGTCATTGTCGGCGTACAAATTAGGAGAAGTCACGTTTGAAGCCCGTGTGATTTTGTATTAAGCAAAAAGTGTAGATGAGCACCGATGTGTGGATAGAACAAAAACAATAAAATATTTTGCTTATACAGTGTGTATACAGGTGGATCGGTAAATAATTTTCATTAAAGCTTTGATCCTCAAACCTATGCAGAATTTTACCACAGATTTAAAAAATATACTCAGTTATTACCTATACAGTACACTGTACTGTAGATCAAAGATAGCCTAATATGGAAGGGCTACTAAGTTTCGAGTGTGAATCTAAGGGTGTATGCACATTTACTTTTATTTGGTATCTCACTTAATTAATCTTACTATAGCAAGCGAAAGTATGGCATCTCGGTGGACTAATAGCTCCTAACCATTACAACTAATATTTCTGGTAATAAATGAGGGTTGATGACAATGTTGATGATGTTTAATTGCAAAACATTTCTATACAACTATAAAATACTCGGAAATTGTTAAAGATTTTAAAACATTATTTATGAAATCTTGGAGCGTGTTGGATCCACAATTAACTGATGAACACTATGCAGATGCTTTGAGCACATAATATCATTTAACTCCTTTTAAGTAAATTAAATTACTGGTGTATAGCACTGCAGAGTCGAAATATTTTTTAATGTCAAAACATGTTTGTCATATCTAACCAAAACAAATAAATCATATAAAAACAATCATTTTCGCAATAAATTTGATGACTTTAACTTTGGTTTCTTTTGTATTCACACTAAGTATACTACCTATCATCATATTTACCTTATAGCTCTTATTTTATGTTGTTTTGATATTTTTTAGTTGTGGTTTGCTATTATGGATCAAAATCGATTATCACTGACCGTGAGGATATAAATCTGTTACATAAATTAAGTCTGATTATGGTTAATCTGATTTGGAAGTAGTATTCCTGTAGTGTTAGAAACACAATCACTATCCATGAGAAAATCTTAGCTACGTGTTCATTTTTCTACCCCCATTTGTTACTGCGGGGTCTCCCTTCCCTCATTTCAGGTTTATCGTTTTAGCAGTCCAATCTCTCTTGTAAGGGTTGAGTTCGTCGCACCATCTTCATCTGGGCCGAGCATACTATCGATTCGCTCCATGTGGTACCTAAACTACCCAAATTGTGTTATCTCATACCATCCTTATATATCTGATTTTATCAAAACAAAAATGTAAATAATCTCCAAGTTATGGTCAAAGTCAAGGTGATAATTACTTCAAAAAAAAAAGTACGTTCATTAGCAATTCAATCGTTATACGTACATTGCATACCTACAATACTTCTTATTTTATTTACGGGTATTAATTATAATTGAGATATAAAATACACGTGGTCTAGAGGTGACATGGCATGGGAACTACTGCAAGCAGGTTTTTCCAACGGATGTCAGTTTTTGCACTGTCATAATGCCATGGTATTTTAGAATAATCTTTTTATAAGTGTTAAATATTAAAATAATATAAGATACATTTTTGGATGCGGAAAATCCTGATGGAGACGGCAGGATATGTCGGACTCGTACCTACTCAAAGCCTCAAAAATGTGATTGCGTTTTTTTATGGAATTCTTGCATCGATTTATTAGAGGTGTACATGGGTACAACTCTGCCTTATCCTTAGGGAAATACATACATGGTTTGTGAGTTATGCAACTGCAGTTTCTCAAAACATTGTTGAAGGATACGTAATGCAATTTAGTTTAAAAATCAACACCCGATTTTGTAGTAAATACTCGAGTTCCTTAGGGAAAAAGGTATTTTTATTTCTATAACATACATACCATCACGCCTGTATTCCCCGAAGGGTTAGGCAGAGGTGTACTTAATGTACACCCACAGTTGGCCGGTATGTTTTAGGTCCCATGTAATAGGGGGCGAGCCTATTGCCATTCACCGGGCACAAATCCAGACTCCGAGCTGCTACTGAGAATTTCATAGAAAAACCCAATAACACTTTGCTCGACCTGGGGATCGAACCCAAGACCTCTAGCGTAGCAGTCGCGATAGGGACCACTAGACCAACGAGGCAGTCACTTTACGTCTATAATTCACGTTATTTCTATAATCAGGTGATTAATACGAAACACTTTAACATTCTCACTCTCTCATTCTCAAACATAGGAATTCGGGTAATTACCCAAAAGAACCTGTATAATATTCATGTATCTACTCGAACCTTCCATAATTACCAAACGTGATTCAGACGCTCATTGTGCCTCCAATAACCGAACGATTGTCTAACAAAGCTATAAACACGGACAGTTAAGAAACTAAAATATCAAGTTAGTTGCACAAAGCAACCAGTACAAGAAAACCCGTGTACATTACACGGCATTAGCACACAGCGTAGCATTACCGGTAACAACGAACAGGGGAAATGCGCCTGCGCACCTACCTATTAGATGATGAAATGCTTGTAACAACTAACACCTGCTCCAATAACTGGTTTGCACGGGAAAAACGTGTTATTTCACTTATAGAGTTATGGATAAGTGGAAAAAACAAAAGTGGAAAGCGCGCGTGCGACCCTTGAAGACATACGTAAGTGAAGGCAGCGAGTTGGCATCGGTAAGAGGTTATGGACATACGTAATATTAGGTATATCTATTAGAGCCCCTATCGATTACTGAAGAATTATTGAACAATAGTGCAGTACATTATCAGCAGATTTGATAGCTTTTATTTCAGCCGGGATCGTCCTGGTGCAGCGCAAAGGATTCCCTTATTCTGGTTCTACTCACATCACACTTTTCGCTCATAGTTCATCAGACCTGCGGCATATTTATCCATCCCAGTTCGATTAAAGGTTGGCTGCTTTGTGACCAACATTTGTGAATCCGAGAGCCAGACTCCTAGAATTCATTAATTAACGATCAAACAACAGTCTTGCCCCCATTTACATGGAATCTCAAGAAACCAACGAACTGCTGGTTGTACATAGGTGCACCTCTGCCTAACCTTTGGGCAAATATAGGCTGAAGTCTGTGGTTTTAATCGAGAGCTAAATTAAAGACAGAGTTGCGTGCCTCGAAGCTTACGTAACTGCAGTCCATAGTTCCAGTCTTATGCTTAAATATAAGCACAGAAACGAATCGGTGTTGTCTATTGTAACTATATAAATTTGCTAAGCTTTCCTCAAATTAAGAATTCGACTTATCTCATAAAAAAATGATTTTAACTTCATAAACAGATACGAATATGTTACAAGAAACACGAAAAAAATAATATTCGCAAATATGCCAAAAATCCTTCGAAGAATATTCACAAACATTATGATGAACCTATTTTTATCGCGGAATAACAAACATTAATATGTTAAATAGTACGCCCAAAAATGTGCCAGACGGCGCCATATTAACATTATTAAAATACTAGTGTGTGTCAATTGGAATCAGACTAATATTCTGTCATAATGATAAGTGATTAATTTTAAAAACGGTAATAAATTATCCAAAAACTATCAACATTTAAAAGCTACTGGTTTTAAATTAGGCACCTCTTGCTTGATTTATACAATAACAAATAATAAATGCATGATACTAAAATGTACTGCCGGGTCAAATAAATTAGTAACCTCTGTTATTTACCTAGACTCAGATAAGGCATATGGCGTGTAGATTAAAAAAAGTAAAAAAAAAAACATTAAGAACTGGTAGTTGGCGCCAGTCGGTAAATAACATTTAAGGTATAAGGCTGTTTTCCTTCTTTGAAACATATACTTCAAATAATATTATGCTAACATATTGATGTTTCCAAGATAAAAACCCATTTATCTTGTCGAGATTTGGAATATTATATGAAATTTAACATTTAAAAAGTTTAAAACATTAACGAACATATTGTAATGGCCATCAGTATTGCCAGATATCGTGAGAATTCGCATTGCGGATAAACTTTAGTTTCAAACATGAGCATTTGTTATCTGGAATTAATGGCTTTGATGTAGTGGGAACCAAAATCGAAATCCATGATCTAGATGGTTCTTTCATGTTGTAAAAGCAAAGTATTTGACACTCCCAGCCATACATTTCTATTTTCTATTAAGATCTCAATAAAAACAACTATAAATAATGTGAATTCTTTAAATTATTACTCTTGAACTAGATTTTTTATTTCCATGTATATCAAACAAGTTTTAACTCTGTTCTTTTTTAGGACTGCTTGATAATACAGTAGAACTGGATGTATAATTTTCTTGAAGGTTCTTATATTTTTTAAATTATCCTTTCTTATCATACCGCACACAATGGACGAGTAAATCGATTGCCATGCAATAAATGTCATGGAACACCACTATACGTAGGTATGTGTTTTATTCGTTAGACTTTTTTTAAGGTTTCCGCGGGATTTAATCTTGGCGCGCACGCGTGGCGTTGTTCGCGCGCTTTTCATTCCGCGGCCATGTTGTGGGAATGCGCGGGAAAGTGGAAAGTACTCGGGTTATCATCTTATTGTCAGTGTCTAGGCCGTGTCATTGTCTCTGGGCATAATATTCTCTTCCCGTGTGAAAGCTGAGATGTAAATTCAATGGAAGCCCGTTTAGCTTTTGATTCAATTAAACGCTTACATAAACAGATAATTTGAGATTATTACATAAGTTACTGTTATGCAGCATTATGCAAAGCTAATTAGGTTTTGTTGCCATATTATAAAAATGATGCGTCTCCGTCGCCTGCAGGGCTCAAGATAACTCCAGATGAAATGTCTTCATCAGTAGCTAATCTGATATGACATGAGTTAGGAGACTAAATAATTTACTTAACGTACGTAATAACGTAAACTATTTCATCTCTTATAGTACTTCGATTTATTTAGGAACCCTAAGCTAAGATTATTACGTTACTAACAAATGTTATGTGTGTATTATGAGCTTAAATTGGTCTGAAATAATTACCCATTATTATCTGAGTCTTTTCTTCTAGTTTAGCTATATCCGCAAAAACTGGGCATTTCTCCTCGAGCTCTCATTCAAATGGGTTGTTAATTAAAGATAAGAAAAAAGAACCACCATTTTCATTAAACGCAACAATGACTATCGAAAGTGAACTCCCGCGCATTTACGATCTAGATCAATTAGTTGTTTCACACGAGGTGACAGAGTAAAACGTCCTTGACACTATAATTATATGCCATTATGTTAATGAAAAACGATGTACAAGAAATATCCGAAGATTCCAATGACTATCATATTTACACTGAATTACTCATCATTATTTTCATATTAGCAGTGATGGCGTCGTGATATGAAAATTGGACTGGACTGGACCTCCGATCGCTGCACGCATGTGCGTATTTATCATATGGAAAGTTGCTTAAGTGATCTCGACACCAAATCTGCCAACCTTTACCTGGCCAGCGTGGCGAGCTAAGTCTAACACGTCTCATTTCCAGAGGAGACCCGAGTCCAGCAGTTAGGCTATATATGGATTTAGTATAATTAGAAAATTATAAAGAAAGCTGGAGTGTGAGTTTTGATTTTAGAAAATTATTGCAATACCATGAGGATTTGTATTTGCAGGTGTAGTAATGAAGGGAAATAGTACATTTATTTTCATTTTCACGTTGGTTGTAATTTATCACCAAAACGTGCAAAGTATGAGTGCCAAAATTTGTCCACGTTTACTAATGCTCAATGAAATCAGGGCCTACAGAAGTTGAACACTATGAATCGAAGAAAAAGTAATGGAAATTACATTTATGATGATAAATAATTAACATAACATAACATACCATCACGCCTGTATTCCCCGAAGGGTTAGGCAGAGGTGCACTTAATGTACACCCACAGTTCGCCGGTATGTTTGGGTCCCATGTAATAGGGGGCGAGCTTATTGCCATTCACCGGGCACAAATCCAGACTCCGAGCTGCTACTGAGAATTTCATAGAAAAACTCAATAACACTTTGCTCGACCTGGGGATCGAACCCAAGACCTCTAGCGTAGCAGTCGCGATTGGGACCACTAGACCAACGAGGCAGTCTCCAACGAGATAAATAATTATTTCTTCTATATCTTTTAAACACTGTTAATTTTTTTTCTGAGAAGTAAAGTCGAAACAACTTCAAAGAATTATGTTTTAATGTCAAGACAGTAGTAGCAATCCGATATATGAGTTATACGAGTTAAGGCAATATCTGAACAAACTTTTTGAAGAAAAAGGAAATTTATGAATGCCCAGTTTGTCGAAAACTGTTGCTGTTTGACTTAGTTTATTTGCTGGAGAAGGATTCCTCTATAAATAAACTAATCGTAAGCGTTCGATATCGTAAACTTATACATTAATTAAATATTTCTGCCGGATAGATCATCCTGACAAAAATGTCAAGGCGGATGGTTGAGATTTTATAGTTAAGACAGCTTGACATTAATGTCATGTGCACTCAGAACAATAACATTAAATCTCTGACTGTAAAAATACAATAATGGTTCTTAATCAATGCTAGAAATTAGTGAATAATTTGCATCGTCTTATAATATGTAATTATACGCACACCAAAATATGTTTCAAATCAGATTTCAATCGAAATTAATCAGTTTATCTAAATGATTCCGCGTACAAATCACATCGAACATTTAAAGGTCATGATCCGATTTTGTCTACTTTTTTTTAAACTGTAGACCGCGTGGGAGTTTGTTTATTCCTTCGGACCATATTTTTTGCGATTGGAATTTTTATTGTTGGATTTTTTACTTATTTTGAACATTTATTTTCGTGATAACTCGTTAATTGTCGCCATACAATAACAATGACCGTCGACAAACGGCCATTAAAAAATATTGATAAGTTTTTTCGCCGCCATAACCACGTTTAAAGGTGATTTTGTTCTGTTATGCTAATATAGAAGTCAGATCGGTATAACCATAAGTAGAAACATAACTACTTGTTTATAATCTTTTGGCATTAATCTCGTTCATGGTCATAATAGTATCTGGCTAAATTCGTAACAGTCGAGATTCCATTTGTTGGCGCCGGCAATCCGATGTTATAAAAATACCTCTTGCTATACTAAGGCATGGCAAATAAAGTTAGTGTCGCTTAGTGACAACCGTAGTTTGTCATCTTCTTAGTCAGGGAGACGTCGGCAATTTCGGAACAAAATAATGGGTTGGTGTGTGAACTTTTGATAAGAGTCGTCGCTGATATGAAATGACTAGTCTAAAAATATGCAATTTTTAGGCTAAAAGGCTGTGATAAAGTTGTTCTTCCATAGATCGATTTTTGGCATCTCCTGAATATAGAAATAGAGAATAGAGCTTTGTAAACCATAACTTTTGTCGAGCTAGGCCACCCTTACATGCTAAGCGGCTTTGGCAATATTCATGAATTCCATTAGAATTTCAGGATTAAACTCATTCAAATCAACATAAAATACATACGAGCTCTTAGACCAGATACAACTTAAGTGAACATAACTCTCCTATGTAGGTAATCAAAATTCATATGAATAAAACGCGGGCTATCTCTCAGACTATATAGAGTAAGTATTATTATTCTCGCGTAAGTTGTCGAGTTTGATGGGAATTCCGCTGTGGGTCGTATGCGCATGTCCTCGGTCGGAATGCGGAGATGACCGCTTGCGCGCGCCGGCTTTTCGAAGCTCCGACATTTCGCCTTTCTCATTAGCATAACAGAATCTGCGATAAGATTGACGCCCGACCTTTTGATTTACACGTACGATCAGTGTCAATGCCGCGTCGGATTAACATAATTAACACAATAACAGGACGTAAGTTTAATTATAGAGATGTTCATTAAGAGTATTTAGACCCCGACTGTGATAATGTTGTGTCAAACTCGTTACGTCCGACGTTTGGTATTCTGACCTTTTAACTAATTAAACAAATTAAGTGTAGACCAATTAATAAATTGCCTGTGATATTAATCTAAGAGTTAAAGCATACTAATGCGAAAATTATTTTTCAATAACAAGGATCAGAAAAAGACATGCTCACGATATAACGAGTGATTTGTGCGGCCATTTATGTATCTTTAGTGATGTCCAATGTTTTCCACTGATCTATAAATATGAGGTTTATTAGTAGGCCTCCTCACGTGACCATCAACTTGAGCTGAGGTCGCCGGGTCGGCAGATCACTAGCACGTTTCAATACATTACGTTTTAACGTGACTCGAGCTTACGTAAAACGATACGGTTATCGTCGCTCATTACCGAGTAACTCTCCGTCTTGGGGTCACAGTTACAACGAACCGATGTAACGCAAACTGCAAATAAATAATGTAAAAATAAGTATAAACAAACAGAGATTCCGTTTTGACGTTTAAAGTTACTTTAGAATATTTGCTCATGTTGATTCGTTTTAAGAAAATAACGGTGTTTAATGGTATTATTAAGAGGTAATTGTTTGGATAATATTCGAGTCATTATTATGCGATGGAATGAGTTTGTATGGTCATTATATTTTTTTGTATGGTTCGTCAAGTGTGTTCCGCCCACCGCGTGATTATCCGCTCATTAATTTGAAGTAAAATGCACGTGCAGATCAAACTGATATCGTCATCGTTACGTTATTTTTGTCTCCTTTATTACAAATGGGGAAAACGGTTGATAATTATTTACCTTAATATCATGCTATTATTATACCTGTCTCGTCCTTTTCCTGTACAAATACCTCTTTACTAATACATGTTGTAGATTAACATGGTGGAGACCACAAAACGACAAATATATCAAATCTGAAGATTCATCATAAAATAGGAAATAGTATATGGTATTACAGAGTTGCGAGAATATAAAAGTAGCTTAATTTATTCGTGAAGGAATTATTAAAATCGGTTCAGTAGTTTCAGAGTTTTACGATTACAAAACAAACAGATACATCCACTTCATTAGTACTGATTTATAGCCAAAAAAATAAGAACTGAAGTTTTATGTACAAGAAACACGTATTTTAATGATAAGATTGTTCCTGCAATATTGTTGCTCCAATTTCAAAGACTTGCATTGGTTAAAATTGTATAAAGGACGAAACTACTTTTGTATAGAGCGCGGAGAGGAGACTATCCTCTTAAAATAAACATTTCACAGATAAAACACGAATTCTAGCTAGCGATGTAAAGTGCTTACGTAGACGGCGTTACATATCGCCAATTAAAATAGCGAAATGATTTAACAAATCACACGCATACAGCGGATACTTTGGTCGAGTTGCGAGCTAAAATTGATCCCTTTCCCTTTAAAACGACAAGTATTTTCCTTGGCTATGCCACTTTCTACATAAGAGTTACGTCCGCGAGAACCTGGCTCGTCTCGCATCCGTTGCGTAATAACCTCTCTACAGATATCTATAAAAACTCTTTTGTTATATTGTCCTCCTGTTTATACTTCCGCACCTAATTGTTTAAAAAGATTAAGACAATGCGACGTTATTTTGTATTTTAATAAGCTGTAAAACTGTCTCACATGATTTCGTAATTTGTATTAAGTGTTAATGTTTTGTGTTACGTCACAATTGTATTATATTATTATGTTTATGTATATTCTATTTAAAGCACTGCAAAAAGTATTTAAGATGTTATTTAAGTAACAGTTTATTTGAGATTTCCTTAATATAGTGAACCCTAAAACTGACGTCATTAAATGTTTACATATAAAATTATAAAAGATGCTGACCGCCTCATTAGTCTAGTACTCTTAAGCACGACTGCGAGAGGTCCTGGGTTCGATCCCCAGGTCGAGCAAAGTGTTATAGAGATTTTCTTTGAAATTCTCAGTAGCAGCTCGGGGTCTAAATTAGGACCCGGGTAACGGTAATGGACTCGCCCCTTATTGCATGGGACCTAAAACTTAACGTCGAAATGTAGGTGTACATTAGTTTACCTCTGCCTAACACTTCGGGGAATACAGGCGTGATGGGTATATGTTATACAAGATAGGTCTCATGCTAGACGAAGGATGCCCTTATGGTATATCATCATCAACCTATTTACTATATCCAGCAGTAGCTAGCTGGGCACAGTTACACTATACTCCACCAAGCTAGCTTACCGCGGGTTGGAAGACTTCACACGCTGTCAAGAAAATCTCTTAGTCATGCAAGTTTCCTCACGATGTTTTCCTTTCCCCCATTTAACCGAGTTATAATTATTAATACGTACATGATTTTGCTTTTGCTTTGGATTCGAACTCGACTCGACTTGGTAGTCCAATGATCCTATCACTAGACGCGCTCCAGTCTTTCCACTACTCTTGCCTTGCTCACTGGTGCATAACAATATCACACTTTAAGCCATCCCCAATACCTTAATTTCGCAGCAAAAACGTAGTACTTTTATTAGGCTACCAACGCGTAATACTGGCAGCTTATAGCGACCGCCCGACGCCATAAATTAATGATCATGGTAAAAAAAAAAAAAAAACAAGAAAAAAAGGCGCCAGATAGTGTCGCGTCGCGCCGCCCGGGATCCGCGTGAAACCCACTCGTTTGCATTTTATACGTTATATGGACCGCGAGCCGGCCGAGTCGTCCAAATCCGCAATCTCGTCAGTGCGACGACCTTGCTCTTTTATGAGCCGTTATGAATAATTCGCAAGGGCAAACGATGTAAGGTGAGAAGGACAGTGGGATTCACAAGCTTTATCGCTCGTGTTTGTTACATTTTTGGGCTGGATTTGTGCAGTGACAAGCGGCATTGTACACACGGCTACAGGTCAACCTATACAAATCCAGTTTAAGCTGATCTCGCATTTTATTGGCTTCCCATACAATAAGAGACCCGCGTAAACTGGTTTTGTATAGCTTGATGTGAAGCCGTGTGTACGAGGATAATGCTAAAAACATCGGCTTGGCATTAACTTATTACCTCTTCAAAATAAAAACTGCCTCATTACTCTAGTGGTCCCAAGCGCGACTGCTACGCTAGAGCTCGGTGTTTGGATTTGTGCCCGGTTAATGAAAATAGGCTCACGCCCTATAACATGAAACCTAACCATACCGGCGAAATGTGGGTTGTACCTACATAAATACACCTCTGCCTAACCTTTCGAGGAATACAGACGTGATGGTATTTATGTAATAAAAACTGCCTACTTGTGTAAAATTCAACGGTTTCTCCAGCAATATTCGGTTAATGATTTCCGATTTTGTCAGTCCAATAATGCACAACGCAATCAATAATTATTAAGCATATACCTACTTGGATCGTTTTAAAACTGTTAGCAGTGTATAATGCAAAATACACTCGTAAAAAATCTGTAAATACCTTTAGGACCAATTGTTGATGAAATGAAATGAAATGAAATGATATTTATTTCTGTAAATAGATCTTTTCAGGACACTTTTACAAGTCAATTTTTTTACATTTTTTTTTAACTAGATGGCGCCGACGTTTCCTATCTGACGACCTCTGAGAAGAAACGTCGAAACAAACTCAGAGAATCATGGTCTCTTTTAAAGTCCAGACAATAGTTGTTGTTAGATATGCGAGTTTAATAATGTAGGGCAAAATCTGAACAGGCCTTTTGAAGAAAGAGCCATAGCAGCTTTGAGTTGACGTGTCCTAACTGACGGCACGCATACATCAGTCATCGTGTAGCTCAACCATTTTATAGGGAGCTCAACGATACCAGATCAGCAGGACATTTGTGTAGGTCATGTGAAATACTCAAAACTGTCAGAGAAGTTTATTATACATCTGATACGTGTTAAAGCTAACCTACATAGTACTCACATTTACATTTTAATATCGTACACACAATTAACATTTGAAAAAAAATAAAAAATATTATGCATGATTACTACGATGATACCGTATCTAAGTAACAACAACTTGATGATGATCCTCGTGGTTTTTTAATGTGCCATACATCATCCGTGACTTAAATGTCGCATCGAAACCAGATTTTATTGCATATTAACGTCATTCTTTAAGTGGTTCACATATAAAAATAGCTAACAAATTTTTGTGTAATAATATATTTTTCTAGAACTTCGTAAGCTGACCCATTGCTGGGCATGGATCTCCTGTCAAAGTATAGTCCACCACGCTAGCCTACTGCGGGTTGGCAGACTTCACATGCCGTCAAGAAAATCTCTCAGGCATGCAGTTTTCCTCACAATGTTTTTCCTTCATCGTGTAAGCGTTTCTAGAACTTACTTTTAATTGATTGTATATTTTATCGTTCTTTTAATAAATCGAAAACCAACTCATGTTTTAAAGATGTAAGGTCTTAAATCTGTTTTATTAGAAGATATGTGTTTTTAAAATCAATTCAACAGTTATTAATTACAAAAAACTGCAGTTTACATTGCACACAAATGGACAATGATAAGAAACCTACTTTTAATTGGATTTCGTAGTAGCTAGAATTGCTGATTAGATCAGCAAAAATAAATAATTTTACTTGACTTCCATTTACGAGCTCTGACCGATAATTTTTTGTGTCCAAACATAAACTAGGTACAATGTACACACGGCTACACATCAAGCTATACAATTCCATTTTAGACTAACCTCCTTTTGTTATGGTTGTCCGTACAACTCAAGGCTATTCTATACTGGTTTTGTATAGCTTGATGTGTAGCCGTGCGTACGTTATAATTAAAGAGTACCTAAGCAATTTTTGTATTGAAAATACTGTAGAAAATAAGAAACTATTCTAAAGCCAGGTGCACATTGATAATACGGACAAATGTCAAGTCTTCACCTGTTACGTAAGAACACCAGTTACAAAAGAAAACAATAAATTCTTTGGGCGTTTTAATAACACCTTTACATTCTTGGCCGATCTTGCAGAACGTAGACAGACAAAAAATATCTTAGATATTAAATGTTATAAAATATATCGTAGATATTAAATGTTATAAAACAGTCGTCATAGTGGAGCAAGAAGACTGCGGTCTTTATCACCTGCACCAAAGAATTTATATTGTTCCAAACAAAACCATAGATGAAGGGTTATTTGTCTCGCCATTAGAGTTTGGATTTGTGCACCTACTGAGAATTTCTAAAAAAAAACTCTGCCCGACTTGAGAATCTCTAGCATAGCAGTCCCGCTTATGACAGTAGTATCAGACTATCAGTTATTATTAAAAGGATTGCTCTATTAAGGATATGCAAAGAAAACTATGAATTTTAACTTATTAACTCTCCAGGCAGCTGAGATATTCAAAGCACAAACAAAAACTTGTTTTATTTTATTTTGTTACTTACGTACGTTTTTTGTAACACACTAACATTGTCGGCAGAATAGGGTGTGCTGGATTCCTCGATACGTTTCCATCACCGTTATAAGAAAGAAATCTATCAAAGCAGTATCTCGACAGTTGTATTCACGTAAGTTATTGCCTAGAAAAACCTAACTGGGACAACGACCTATGACCATAAAAATATCGGTGGCGTATTATAAATTAATATTTTTTTTTTTCTGTGTTAAGCAAGTAACCAACCAAGCATTCACGCTTACAACACAAACGGTGGCGGTGTGTTGACTCGAAAAGCTGAATTTCAAAACATTCAGAGCAATAAATATTTTAATGAGAATATTATTTCAAAAGTTCTCGTAAACTATTCATTAGTTTGATTAATAATAGTTAAATAGATCGCTTAGATAAAACCAGTCTAATTGTGTAAAAAAAAAAGCGAAATATGTACCTCAAAGGTCACACAAAATAAAATAGAAAGAAATTTGAGTGGGAAGCAAAGTCATAAATTAGCCGCTGAATGTTGTCATGCCAGAATTGGTTCACCCGGATCAGTCCAAGTGGTAACCTTCAAAAACGGAAGACAAAACCACAACTAAAGTGATAACTAATTATCATATTCATCAGTTGATTAAAAAAAGCACAATCAATATAATTCTCATGCCAATTAAGATAACCGTAAGCGCCACAAAATATATTAATAACGCTAAGACTTTTTGCCAAAACGCATCCGCCAAATCATGATACTTTCATACTTTACCAAGCAACTTGCTAAAGAATCAAAATCTGAAGGGCTAAAATAATCATTTCGATAAATCGTGATCGGCTATGCATCTGTACATACATATAATAATTGTAACTAGTATGTGGGGAGTCTATTAGAGCAACAGAAGCCAAAATAATTCTTAGATTATAAAACTACTGCAAGGATTGGATCGATCGATTATAATAAATAAAATAAAATAAAGGATTCATTAATCCTTTTGGGGGGCCAACAGCTAGTTTCATAATATGAATTGATTCCAAAGAAATTGCTAAATATGTCATTTTTAACTCCTCTGTTTACAAAGGTACGTAATTTATGTGCCAAAAGTACTTAGTACATAGGGCCCATTTAAAATCTCCATGGTGTAAATTGGAGTTGCATAATAGAATCGCGAGTTGCATCGAGTGCTAACACATCGAAACGTGCTAAAATATCAGAGGAAACTAATTGGAACAAGGCTTTTTATTGCGAAACCCCATGAGAAATATTTATGAAAACGGAACAATTGAATTAAGTGATTCCACACCGAGCATCGAAAGGGTTCAATGTAAAGTTTATTATAATTGGTTGATTGATAATAATTAACACCCCGCATAACGACTGAAGATGAGATACGTGAGATAATTGAATTTTTAATGGATCGTTAATGGTTGGCAATGATTTTGCTAGAGATAAAAACATCGTAAAATATTTACCATTTATTAGAAGCTTGGACCGCTTATAGGAGTTCGAATAATCAATAGCATCTCACATTGATATAAAATAAGAACAAAAGAGTGTATACACAGCTTAAGCTTTATAACTACCTAAGACTTTAAAATGATTGTGCATTGGTTTTAATCAAAATGTTTAAGCACATATTCAAACTATAAATAAACTTGTACGATTGATAATTCCAATACATAATATAATGGCTATTTTATAATTGTTGTTTGATTATCTGTTGAAAGGAATTTACTATCTTGTTGTCAATTAATTAGGCAGTCATAGTAACTTGGGTATTTCTCAAACTAAAGAATTTGTATAAACAATTTATTTGCGTCAAGATATAAGAATTCCAACTATTTGCCATAACGTCCATATGTGTATAAGAAAAATACATAATTATGTGTTCGCTAAAAAATAATAAGTTCATATAAAATTAATAGATTGGTCGTGTGATAGACGTCATGGAATAATTTTATAGATTTGGCGAATATTTTAATGGACCAAGCACAAGTTTTGGAATAATAAACAATGACAAGATCGAACACCAACGATCAACATAATGAGGTCTTTGCAATTTAGAATAAATTATCTATTCTACATAACATTAAGCGTTTATTTCGAAGAGCACAATCAAATTCTAGAACAAATAATAATCAATAAAAATAGTTAACAATAAAATCGATTTCAATAAAAAATTTACAATCCTTAGTAGATCAACAAAAAAACCAGCTAAAGTGACTAGACTATAAATACCAACAAAAATAAATTGTGATCTAAAATCGTTATCAGCTTGCGAATAGTGTTTCTAGAACGAAACAACGGAAACAGTATTATGTAAGTTAAGAGCCTATGATCAACAATAAAGCGGTACGGATGTAAGCGCGAAATCGATTACAATAACGATGAAACTGCCAAGCGGTCGATTACAATTAATAATCGTAATGAATGTAGTGGTGTGTCCGATCATCGAACAACGGAATATAAAGATCAATTATTATGCTATCGGTAGCAAAACTTTCGCTATATCGGATTACAATTGTTCATCTCTTGGATAGCCTTCATAAAAACTGCAGTTTCTGGAAAACATATTAAACTAGATGAACAAAAGCCTTGTCATAACAAAGGCTCAGTATTTTGGAAAACCACGCATCCTCTCAATACTCAATACTCAATACTTTATTGCATTCCATAATGTAAATATTAACAGGTATTACAGTTTAAGAGAAGTGTAACAATTATGGACCCTGTCGGGCACAGCAAAACTTCAGTAATTATGTAGAAGAGAGGAGGAGTGCGTCAAATTATAAATATAATTAATTATTAGAAACTTCTTAGTAGGTATTTTATAATATATAATTGAATCATTTAATTATATTGTGATATAGGATCAAAATTGGATATAATTTATTTACTCTTTATCATAGACTAAAATATATTGGTCTATGCTTAGTTAATTATTATGTATTAATAATTTAATTATTTATTTTATGTATTATTTATTATTATTAATTGTATGTATTATTATCTATTTTATGTATTATTATTAATTTTATGTATTATTTATTTTATGTAATATTTATTATTATTTAACTATTTATAATATATAATATATGTTTTCTTTATTTTTTCATTATTTATATAGGGTTGGTATAATATATGTGTTTACACTAGTTTATTATGGGTATAATTATTATAATAAATGAGTCTGTTGTATATTGTAGGGTGTTATATGGATTTATCATTTAAGTATTCATCAATCCTGTAGTAGCATTTCTTTAATAATAGCTTTTTTAATTTGTGTGTGAATATATTAATCTTTTTTTCAGTTCTAATTTCTTCTGGTAACTTATTATAAATTTTTATTGACATGACTAGAGGGCTAGTTGAGTGAATTTTTAGGCGAGATTTCGGTAAATTTAATCGTGTTTTATGTCTTAGTTTGTATCTTGTTTGTATGTCTTCGCGTTTTGTGTAAAAGTCTTGGTGTTGGTGTGCAAATTTACATATTTCCAGTATGTATATACAGGGTACAGTTAAAATATTATGTTTTTTGAAATAGGGTTTGCAGCTATCTGTTTGTTGTAAGTTTTCTATGATCCGAACTAATTTCTTTTGAGCTGTAAAGAGTCTTGGTGCGTCTGTACTATTGCCCCACATAACTATGCCGTAGCTAAGCCATGCATAAGCATATGCATATAGTCCTCCTCATCGGTTTCGATGACGGCGACCCTGAATTATTAATTATATATATTATCTTTTTTATATAAATAGTTTTTTTTTTATTTTTTTTTTATTTATTACTTTCCTAATATTTAATTTATACCTATTACAAATAATACAATTTACATTTTAATTATTTCTAGCATGAGCTCTAATATGGCTCGCTAAACCGAACTTCGTTTTGAAGACTCTATCGCAAGTGAAGCAGTAGAGTTGGCCTTGTGAGTTGTAAGTGTAAGTATAGGATGGCTTAGGTTTACTTTTTTTGACCTGGCGTTTGGAGTCTAGTGCCTCAAGCCGACTTTCCTCAAAAGTTTTAATCTTGGCGTTTATGGTAGAGCGCCATGAAGACCTTTTTGATGCGAGCTCCTCCCAACTTGTAGGGTCAATAGCGCAGGCGTTAAGGTGACGCTTGAAAACATCTTTGTAGCGCAGATGCTGACCGCCGTGCTTGCGTTTACCCTCTGCAATCTCAGAGTAGAAGATAGCTTTGGGTAACCGGCAGTCATCCATGCGGAAGACGTGTCCACACCACCTCAGCTGACGCTGCATAAGAAGAGCTTCCATGCCATACATTCCTGACCGACGTAAAACCTCCGTGTTAGGCACGCGGTCTTGCCACTTGATCTTTAGAATAGATCTTAGACATCTTAGATGGTAGGTGTCGAGTTTTTTAATGTCTGTTTTGTAGAGGCACCATGTCTCTGCTCCATATAGAAGGACAGGTATGATTAACGCCTTATAAACGCTAATCTTCGTTTGTAGCTTGAGATCATGGGACTTCCAGACACGATCAGTGAGTCGTCCGAAATTGGCAGCGGCGCTAGCAATGCGCGATGGTATCTCCGAAGCTAAGGTGTTATCGTGCCGGATATTCATAGTAAGCAAGCATAAGCAAGCATAGTAAGCATATGCATAGTAGGTAACCAGGGCCGTTTGCAGATTTGTGGATATTTTCACCTCACGCAGAGCATACGAGAATTTTGAAAGTTTTGATGTAATTTTTTGTATGTGTTGCTTCCAATTTATATTCGTGTCTATTGTTAAGCCCAGTAAGTTGAACTCTTTAACTAATTCTATATTGTGATTATTAAAGGTGAAATTAACATTTAGAGGCGCTTTTTGGTGGGGATGAAAAGTAATTAATTTAGTTTTTGCAAAGTTCATTTCGAGGTTGTGTTCATTCATCCAAGTTACTGTTTTTGAAAGTATGGCGTTAAGGGTATTGTTTAAATTTATGGTATCCTGACATGAGGTGATGATGGAGACATCATCCGCGAATAAGACACATGGTCCGTCTATGGTCTTTGGGAGATCATTTATATAGATGAGGAATAGAAGACATCCAATAACGCTTCCTTGTGGTATTGAGGCGTTAATCTCTTTGATATTAGATCGGAAGTTTTGTAGTTCGTTTGTTTTGTTGTTAGCGAATTCTATTTCTACTTGTTGTTGTCTGTTTTTTAGGTAAGATTTAAACCATTCGTATGAATTGCCTCGGATTCCTATACCGTATAGCTTATTTAGTAGGATTCCATATTGTACTTTATCGTAGGCCTTCGTCATATCAAGCAATATGCCTATGGCATATTCCTTTTTATTAATTATATTATGGGCTTCCTGTACATATTTATAGACCGCCAAAGATGTTGATCGATTTTTACGAAAGCCATTTTGGCATTCGTCAAATATTTTATATTTCTCACAGAAGGCATATACACGATTGCACATAGCTTTTTCAAAAATTTTCGACGCAGTTGGTAGTAGGGCAATTGGTCGGTAGTTGTTAGGGTCTGTTTTACTATTTTTTTTGTGGATAGGTTTCACTAATGCTTTTTTTAGTTGATCGGGGAAAACGCCTTCTTCGAAAGACTGGTTAAGTAGTTTGTAGAATGGGAGAGTTAATTCGTCTGCGCACTGTCTAAGTAGGATAGGTGGAAATTCGTCTATACCGTGGCTTTGTTTATTTTTTAGACTTTTGATCAAAATATTTACTTCTCGTGGATCTACAGGTTTTAGAAACATGGTGTTTTCAGTTGGAGAGAGCACTTTGGTTCTTTCTGGCTCTCTCTGTACTTGTGAGCTTTCCTCTCCGATGGATGCGAAGAAGTTATTAAAAATATTGGCAATTTGTTTAGGATTTGAGGTTACATTATTCTTGTCAGTCTGTAATTTTATATTAAATTTTTCGTTCTTGATTGTAATCTAATTCTAATCATCATTAACCCATATTGCCCCATTGCTGCATGGGTCTCCTTTCAGAATAGGAGGGGTTAGGATATAGTCCACTATGTTGCCCTAGTACGGTTACGGCACGTCCTCTAAGCTATAAATTTAAATACAAACCTACAATTCTAGAAACAAACAATGAAAACTAAGGCAACTTATGAGACGCCTACAAAAAGCGATGCATTCACAAAAAGGCATCGAGAATACCTATTCGATTACATAATTTAAGTGGAGGAACGGAGCCGAATTTTGGCGAACGCGGGACAGCCGGCGCCTGCGCTGATGTTCTCGTCCTACCATGGTAACACGATCAAACGGATTTGAAAAAGGCCGATTTATATATTTCTGTTAAAATTAGTAACTGGTTTACATATACGTATTAAAACAATAACCCGTTAAAAACAGTTTAAAAGGCCGTCAAATAATGACGAAATTTTTTAATTTTACTTTAATGTTATGTTTTCTGCCAATATTTAGGCATTTTCGCATAGCAGAACCAAATCCTGTTTATTTCGTAGCCTTCCTAAGTCATCGCCCCACTAATCGATTATCCATCCTGGCAGACCTTTGGTATATACAACTAGTAAAACTAGTATGACAAAAAAACAACTTTCAGTACAGGAAATGGTTTATTTTGGACCTGGCATCAACTACACGGGTTTATCAGACATATCGCTGAGTAATAATTAATTTCGCTTGAATTGAGATCTTTGAGACATCTTCTAAATGATGCAGTGTATATTTGAATATGACAACATAATCATTAAAACGTAACGAAACAGGAGACTGTGACTAATTCCTGAGCAAACGCCAAACAAATGTCAAATTTCATATAAATGTCTTCCACTAAGACGTAAACCACAGCTGCTTATTTCATTCACGAAACAATAATTAAAACAGTAACTGAAGGAGAGTGAATCACGAAAACTATAAATCGAACGTGACAGGAGTGTTACACGGTGGAACTTGAAGAATAAACGTGACTTAATCTCGATTTGGGACCCGTAGTAGGGTCGCCAGAGTTATGAAGTGGTCAAACGGTCAGAGCCGGCAAGCGCCTCCGTGTCGCGGAATGTGGTACGGACGCGCCGCGGCGACAACACCTAAACACGATTCCGAGAAAAAAAACATAATGAAAATAACAAACGACCATCGCGAATCGCTCCCAAGCCACGGCGCTCGTGAATACGACTTGATAGAATTCCACGCGCTAACTTCAATTTAACTTATAATACGCGTACAATCAAAATCTGACCGCGATGCTGGAGCTACAACAAATATTTTTCTGTCACAATACTTGTATTATTTTAACAAAGTTCTTATTTATGTGTATTGCTGAAGTTACCGCCAAAACGGCGCAGTGTTACCACAAACAGAAAATAGAAGATAAAATTATTTGTGCGAATCTATAGATGTTCGAGTACCTGTTTCGAAGTCTATTGTAGTTCAAACACTGGATTATGCGTCAGAGTTTCAATAATAACACACCCACTTGGCATTTCGACAATGGTTTGCTGTATCAATTAACGTCACATGTAAGTAACTCCAACATTTAATGATTAAAATGTCTCATATAAATATTAAAATTTTCTTGTTATAGGTTATCTTCTTTTTAAATGGTAGAATCACTACAATTAATCATTTTATTATTTGGAAGAGATGATCGATTACAATCTGGCGCCAAATTAAAAAAAACCAATATCAAATAACGTTCAACAAATTACGTTAACGGCACAGCGACCTCCTATATCACTTTAATAATTATGACACTTCGAAATTAAGACCTGCAAAAAATTAAAATCCCTCACGATCGTGATAAATGTGTATCCTGGATCCTTAATGCGGCACAAATCGGAATTATATAAACTTGTTTCTGCTGTAAAAAAAGCACATCACTAAACTATATGTTCCCTACCCCTACTGTTGGGAAAACCAGCATCCCAAGACGAGCTACACAAAAAGACGAACCAACGACCTTTTTAAAAGCTAGATCCGGCACGCACACAACAACACATAAACATAATGATACACGACGTTGATAAGGTTTGGCGATATTATGGTAATTTGGACGGTCCCGTACGGGGTCCGTCCGCGACCTTCCGAGGACGCGCCGGTGTCGATGACTCGCCGACGCTTGCGCAACTCAGCGAGTCGACTCGTAGATGATCGCGGAGTAAAATGCGGATCACTACGTTCGACTTGAAATATAGTTGCAGTTTGACCGTGTCAGATTTGAAATGCGAACCAATTCAAGGTTCATGGTCAACAAACAAAAAAATTTAGAGATCCCTAAAGAAAAATACACAACCTAGATCCCAAGGTACGATTTAAATGTTATTTATGTTCACGATAAAACCAATCATTGAATTGGTAAAATCGTGTTCACCTGTTCTTCCTTCTAAGCGCGAAGATATCAGAAGACGGGAAACGCAATAACTTTCTAGTCAAAGGTTAACAGGGGCGGAAGTGGTTAAAGTAATATGACATCACATCCTTCGCCCAGAAAGGGCACAGCGTCTTTACATTTAAAGATTGCCAACTGTTCGATTCATACCGCGTTTAATTCCAAGAAAATTTATTTATCATATAATTCTTGGTGACATACCTCATAGCCCTTTGGACATTGGTGAGGTCTATGTGATGTCAATTGTAAATAGAACTTAGTCATACAGCATCGTCATCGTGTTGACCACAAGTAAATTTAAGTCTGTCTGAAATATATTATTAGACAATACTATAAATAGAAGCTTGCAATTTACATTACATTGACACTGTTTTACGTCGCTTTCATTGACTGCCTCATTAGTTTTGGTCGTAAGTGCGACTATTACGCTAGATGTTCTGGGTTCGATTCTCAGGTCGAGTAGTGTTAATGATTATTTATCAAATTCGTAGCAGCTCAAAGGACTTGTATCCGGTTTTTAGCAATAGCACTAAAACTGTGGGTGTCAAAATCCCTCTGGCAAATCCTTCGGAGAATACAGGCGTGATGGTATGTCCCGTTGTTTTTTACTTAACCTCTCCCACGACTAGAATGCAACCTATGCAAAAATGTGCAGTATGCAGGTGCATATATGACTATTATTGCCATCCTTTTCGTTACCCTACAATTTTTGCAAATTAGATCAGGAAAAATATAGTTTTACGAATTTCCATGATAAAAAAAACGCAATTTTGCCGATTATACATTTGCCGGGTTAATAGTATTTTCATCAGTGTTGCTTTTCCTTAGATAGTGTGGAATGGACTTCAGTTGCAGTTTTACCCAGACCTATATTCTAAGACAGATAGACTTGCATACGGGACCTTTCTACAATTACTGTTTTTCTCGGTATACTATCACTTTGTGTAACCCGGAGACCTCTAATATCAATAATTATACGTTTATTTTAATTATACCACTTGCTGGAATGATATCATGCTAAAATGCATACAAATATAGGTCTTAGGCCTTTGTTGTACATTTTGTTTGGATATTCGCTGACGTAGGATATTTTTTTAAATAAATCCGTGTTGCATAATAGTTTATATAATGTTAAGAATTTAAACTTGACCTCATCGCTGTATGCTAATCAATGCATTCTTTCATTCTTCTTCATACAAAAAAATAATGATTATGAATATTTTTTAAATTAGATTGCTACTGCATTTAGAATTGTGACGAATTAATTCATACTATGTGCAGTTTAATATAACATGGTACACATGTACGTAGCAAAATATAAAGGACCTCAAAACAAGCAATTTAATAAAGATTAAATAATATAAATTGTACTTGCATACTCAATCATAAATTGTCCATAAATTGCATATCATAAATCTGTCACGTCAATCAGTCAGCTTCGTGTTTAATTTTTTACATATAATTGAACAGTCATCGATTTGCGCAAATTGGATCATTAGGACGCTTACTGGATTAACGAACAATCCCTGACTGAAGGTATACGGGTTCTCCCATCAATTTCATCTCAATAGATGACTACACATCCGATCCGGCGCATCGCATCGTAGGCTCACGTCACGGTGTCCGTATAGTGTGACACGCGACAGTGTGTGTTTGTCAAGCGGCTGTGTGCGTAGGCGGTGCGCACGCGCTACAGCGGCGTATTTACACCGGCGCCCCCTACCACCGCAGCCACTCATGCGCCGCGCGACCTGCCGAACACACGTGCACCCCACCACTGACCGGCGCGGTGACCCTCGGGACATAACACAACCGACATTCCACCGCTAAGCGACAACCGTGACACTACATCCCCAGTATGTGCAGTGACTGATCACCAGTGACAAATTAGAACTTGAGTGAAGTGACTTTACAGCGTCGTCGTGTGATGTGCGATTGAAGACGAAGAACAGTGTATACAGCCGCAGCCTCAACCGTTTGACAGAAAACGTAAGATTGTGTTTGTTTACAATCTTTATAGTAATAAAGATGATTGGTTTCGCGTTTGATAGTAAGTTAGTGAGCGTTGGCATGACAATCGCATGCATCCAGTCAGGTCCCCGACCCAGATCTCACGGGCTAGACGGTGCTGCCGGCGCACCAACAATAAGCGCGACTCCAGAAACAATGCCGGTATCACGACACAAATATTAAAGTCAAAGTTTCACAGCGACCAACCTTCGACATAAAATCCAATGACGCCACTACAAACACCTGTGAGAATATTTAAACAAAAGTGTTTAAAACATTTGTGTGAGTACTGAGTAGTGTTGCCTAACAACTTAAAATATGGAACTGACGTGACCAAATTCAATATTCGCTTCTAGTTCGCCTACTTGCGCTGTAATTATAAAGCCGGTTACCATTGTATAGCTTTTACTGACGCTATCCGTTCCACACAAAACACCCACTATATAAAAACATAGCCCACGCGATGAATAGTAAATCCTTTCCGAAAATGATGAATGAGCCACTTTGTTTACATTTTCACCGCTGTTTATTGTAAATAACGTAAAAATATATCTCTAAAAATAGATATTACGTGAAAACTAAGATGCAATAATGGTCGTTCCCGAGCTTAATGGCACCGATGCACAAGAAATACAATCATCCTTGCTTAATTGAATTGCATCAACGCATCAAGCTTAAGAACGCATTAGTCATAGTCTAAGGCGTTATAATGAGCGAAGAATATTCGGTATTTGGGTAATTCCGAGATACAAAGGTACAACATAATAAGATGGTTAAACGTGTTTACGTGATCGATCAATGGTGATTCTGATGTCAACAGTGCAGCCATAGTTAACGGAACTCCTAGGCGGACCCACATTTGTACGCGTGCAAAATGTATAATCAATGATTCGTCAACGTCATTACGTGACTATTTTATATACCTACTATTAAATAAACATCTAAAACGGTCGGTGTTGTTTCAACTTATACCACGTACCGATTGGTTCCTAATTGGTTTTCAAAGTAAAGCCTCGACGCGATAAAAAAGGATTTGTATCGTATAGGAAAATTTAATTTATATACAACATCGTCGTCATTTTTATTTTAAATCTCAATCTCGTCATGAGAACATTATTATTTTAAATAGTATCCCTATTAAAACCCACCGGTTTTCAGTTATGTGCTTCCTTATTACTGCCGAAATACCAAACATAGGTGTGGCTAACAGAGAGATATAAATATAAAATCTAGATTTCGTGTTGATGGTCCGTTATATCACAACAACAGACAGACAAAAAGCCGTCTTCCGATCGTGCATAGGCGCACGTAAAAGCGGACAGAAGCGATACGAGGCTACGAAAGTCGAACGTGGACTTAATATGCCATAACAAAATGATAGCAACCGACATCGAATGTTTAGGGAAGCTCTGCAATTCTGCATATATACCAAACACATTTTCCGCATAGCTACTCAAATATATAGACAAGCAGTAGCCGGATAAAATAATAATAAGCACGCTAATGATGACAATAATAACGGAAATATTAACAGTCGTCACAAAATACATGGAATTTGAAACATTGGATATGATTGACCGAATCAAAATAAATAGGCGCATAATTACCGATCTGTATAAACCGTGTGAACGTGAAACAAACTCCAATTAAAACGCGGACGTAAACACTAATATCCGTGAATATATACAATCATAACATTTAGATTAACATCTTATTGGAGCAAGATATTTAGATTTCCGGCGTAACACCTCAAATACAAATTTTCTAGGTGAAAAAAAGTGTGTTAAGAACTTGTTAGATCTAGTGAATACATGTTAGAAAGTCAATGTTATCGATACTTTAATAGGTACAGTAATATATTTGACACTGTCACGTCAACATACATATATGCCAATAAACAAACCGGTATCGTTTCAAATAAGCATCATTTGTATAACGTGTCTAATTTACATTGTTACGCGGCTTACGCGATAATCAATTAATATGGCATTCTGTGGAATGCAGACGTATATATGATCATAAATTTAGAAGTACTCAGCTAAGTTGAACATGATATAGACTTGTTGATAATAAACGGAAGTATAAAGGACATACAAGTGCAGTCAAGGGTCAAAGTGACATATAGGTAAGGCAATGTGAAGGTGTTAGTGCATTTATAGTACCTAAAGGTCCTATTGCATTACGATGACACATCGGCACCAAGGCAGTTTACCTTCTTCGATCCCGGAATGCCATACCCAACAATCTACCTTGAGTTTATTTCTGTCTATCTGTTTCTCGAAGCTTTGAATAAGAAGCACACAATCAATATCATATATGCAGAGCATGCAATAAGATTATTGTTTTATAATGTCTCTCTTTCAAAATTGATTACGCATCACAACGTAAATTTGAGACTTGCTACGCTTAAATTTTATCGCTTTTGTTGATGGGAAAGCCAGAAATATCGCAGTAAACTGTAAAACGTTGGGTTTCATACTTCATAAAATTCTTAATAAACAGCATTGATGCATTGGGATATGGCCTCGCTCCAAATTTGATATTTAGTCAACAATGCATTCTTCATAGAAAAAAAATATATTTCTTTTGCTTCATTGAACGCAGTGTCAAGTGTTGACATTAGCTGTGAAAACATTGAATTCAAAATTTCCCGTCGATTCAAAGTTATTTAAATGACGATAATATAAACATTAGATTGCGTCATGAGCTCTTATGTTCGTCAACAAAAAAATAGCATCCGGCTTCAAACGATGAAAAGTTTACGATAGCAGTGCGGCAAAAAAGGATCAGCACTTGTAAGAAACCGGTCGACAAGTATCTCGCTTACGAACAAGGTCTACGAAAACTTAGAGAGTCGAGAACAATGACAAATTGTTTTGTGTGTAGCAACTCTGAATGTGGCTAGAGTGACAGGTTAAACAATAGACGCGCTCTCAGCAATTAGTTGCGCCCGCGCATCGTCAGCATCAGCACCAGCATCGCTAATAGCCGTGACGAATTTAAGTCGTCATTAGAGACCCTTTGTCACGTAACGTGTAAACTAAGCGGAGAAACACCGTCGAAGTAAAAATCCGATAGGTACGGCCGGCTTAAGCGATCACAGCAGTTGCAAAAAGTATTACGAAATTCGCTATTAAAATATGCAGCTTTTCCTCGCACGACTCCGAGCGAAGGACTCGGGCGCAATCTAAGGTTGCCTATTATCCGCCACGCTCCGAAAACCACCAAAAGGTAACACAAGAACAGCGGAAAAATTTTGAAACTTATTGCACAAGAGACGCCTCATATTAAACAATAAAGGAGTAACTAATAACGTCGATTATCTATCTGAAATCAGTTAATTGATGTTTACTACACCGGTAGTAGGAGCTGGGAGCGCAATAGAAGAACCGCCCCTACAGGCGATTCGATCTAACTTACTTAAACAATGTTACTTACCGAGACAGCATAAGCGTTGATTTAAGATATAAAATGTTACCTGTAACAAACAAAAAGCATCGTTAGAACAGAAAAAAGGCACAGATAAGCAAGTTCATAATGTTAATAAGGGGCACGTACTCAGACAGTAATTGTTTTAAAAAACATAATAGCGGAAAGTGGATAAATGCAGTAGGTATGCGGTAATAGCAATTACTGATGACATGTGAAAAAAACGGCTATTACGCTTAAGATTACATAGGAGACAGTCATCGGGGACTACTAGCCAATTACGAAACAATGAACAAGAAAGTTTGAAAACAAAGAAAAGAAACCGCTTGCGCATACTAAAATCGCATCACGTTCTTTTAAAACCGCATTGAAAAATTGTAAGGTAACTAAAAACCTTAGATAATATAATAAATAGTAATAATATGGATCACGTTTTAGCTAGCGCCACTTCCTGCATCTCAAGGACTGCTGAGATAGCCGTTTCTAGATTAAATAATAGATATATCGTGACATCTTTGACTATATAGACCGGGTATTACAAACTTACTTGGCCAGGCTATGCGGAAGCTTCGGACACTTAATCGGTGTGAAGGCTATTTTAATACTCAAGGGTGGGATTAACATTGTATACATAATCTGTATTTTATCTGGAAAACAGGCGTTGTTATGTTGTTAGTCCATTAACTTTATAAGAATATACCGAGGTAATCTTTAATGAAACTGAACTTGAGATTGTATTCTCAATTTAAAATGAAGAGATATTTTTTCGAAATTATTATTGTTCGTTTTTGTATTTAAAAAAAAAACATTAGCCTTATTGGGTTCTTAGTACCGCATGCCATGTCAACCATAACTTACACAATATAGAGCAAAGCGATCAGCCTTGAAAGCGAGCTATGAGCATAAATCATAAATCTGCCAACAATAGTGTACATGGCAGTAGAAATTGTTTCAAATATTTCACTATATGGCCCCGAGACGGCGCGTGCGCACTCCATGAACGCAACCGGTCACGATTTACAAGAATCGATTTTTCATATAATTGTGACCTTTGTAGCGAAGGAGATTTAGAAAATGCATTTAGGTTTTGTAGCATATACGTTATTATGTAAATGTATAGTACAACCAATAACTACTTGTGTCGTGCACAGTACGATAAGAATAAACAATCGATGATCGAACAATAGTTCACTGTAATGACTTTGTACACAGTTAACATCAAACAGAACCCACGCAGTAAGGAGCATGGAAATTGTGCAACCAACTAACAGCGGGGATATTTTGCACAAAGTAAACAATTTATTGCAACAATCTGTTTCTAAATAAACTTAAGATAATCTAAATTGGAACTAAGAAGTCGAGGAATTTATAAAAGAATTCCCACATTAAAATGCAAGGTCTTTTAATTGAGAGGTTTTGAACATAATAAGGCACGTCTAAGAATGATAATAAACAGAATTCGTGAGACCATTCGCTTGGAACCTTATAATTGATTTGAAAATGAGCTAGATAATTGACACAAGTAAAACAGGAAACCTTATGATGACGTAAATCCAGCCGGTTGTTAACTTGCTCTGATATTTGGTATTTTTTACGAAACTGCGACAAGGTTATTTATTATAAATTTTGACATAAGTAATTATTAATATGATATTCCTATCATTAAAAGCTTCCGTCAATTTATACGCTACGCACAACTTGATACTGCCACTGATATTAAAACTTTGGGTATCAACATTACTACATTAAATTCTGAACAAGACGTTGATTACAAAGAAGTAAATAGATGCTTGAATGCAGTTTAGGGCGCTATAAGCCCTCATAAACAAAACCGATCGTAAACAAAGTCGATAGAGACCAGAAAATGCATTGAACACAGCTCTAAGATGGTGCATTTGATAGAACTGGTTGTTGGATGGCTTCGCCTTGACCGAGCTACTTGTCCACCATAATTAAACGCAGTTACTTGACACTATTAGCATTTCTCGTACTTCGCTAGACTAGCATAGCTTAGCGTAACATCTAACATTAAAGGCATAGAACTTAATACCAACATGATACGCTGAATTCCTTTGTGCTTGCGATAATGTTTTATAGGTCGTATAAAATTTAAATTTACTAGTTTAATCTTACACGGTTTATTATTAGATTTCTGAATATTATTTTTCACTGTTATTCAAGTTAGATTTAGAATGTGTTGTAAATGAAACTCTAATGATGCGTTCAGGCTTTTAAAATCATTAATATCTTCTAATTAAGTAGAGATCATTTATAATCAATTGCGTAAGATTATGTTTTATATCTGAACAATGATCTGGTTAATCATTCATTCTGTTTGTAACAAAAGGTGGGCAATTTAGGAGGTTAGGTATTTGGCGTCGAAAATAAAAGGGAATTGTAATGAGTGAGTTGATCAATCAAATGGCACGCGCCGGTTACGCCTGCTTCTTAATTAAGGTTGCCACGACAGTTAATGTGCAATTAAATAATTTTTATTGTTTTCTACTAAGAATTTCGTAACGGTGACATTAATTTGTTAGCAGAATTAATGCATTATTATAAATATAATGCTTTGTTAAACTTTATAATATTTAATTGGTCTCAGGGCCACAATAGGAAATAATGTACTGACGAATTTTAGCGGTGACCTCAAAAAAGTGGTATATATTTTATAGTATATGTTTTAAAACAGTGGTACTTTCATGTTTTAATTATCGAAATATAAGATACTTCATAGTGAAATGTAACATTAATAATCGGTGCAACCCTACTTAATATCTTCACTAATGAAGCGCGCGCGCACTTAATAATTCAGTCTTGATCTGTAACCCCCGTTGTGTTTTTAAATCTCTTATGATAAATCGAGATACATATAATTAAGCGCACGCGACCGCCCGATGATACACCAATTATTTTCGTCATGATAAACACATCGGGACAAGAAACATGATGTTATAATTTGCGACGCTCGAAGGCAGCATCGCTGACGGGTACAATTCGATACAATTTCGTAATCGCGCGACAAACCAGCACACCCAATACCGTAGCATATGTAAGAACGTTTTATTGATTGCTGATCGCGATCATTATTATTATTATACACTAGCTTTCCGCCCGCAGCTTCGCTCGCGTGGACAACACGATTTTGACTGTTTTTCTATTTCTGACGGGATATTGTAAATTATCTAAAATTAAGACCATATAATTTGCTCCACTATATTATTTTATTGAAATATAAAAATAACATGTATTTTTTTTATTAATTTATTCATGTCCTTTTAGCTAGAGCGATGGTTATTCTGGACGCCTCGTAAGGTCGATTTCAATGAGGAGGTACAAATACCGGAAGACCACTTTGCTCTCAAGAATTAAAATTGCACTTCTTTGTATACCACATTGGTTTTTCTGTCTGGTATCAAAATGACCAGACTGCTTTTAATACAGTAACAGGCAAGGTAGAATTTCCCGTGTAAGAAGCCGTTCTTCCCTTAAATCTATGCCTGCTACCCTTAATGACTGAAATTTTATTTATAGCATTACAAAGAATCTTCTTAAAAACATAGGCATCAATTCACACATTCGAGGTATGAAAACTGAATCTCCCCGAGCACATCCAGTAATCACAGTGACCTTTTTAATATTTTTGTGCAATGCTGATACTCTCAGTCTAGTCCCGTTACATAGCTTAAGCGCCAATCTATATCTTCGTTTGTATATTAGAAAAATCAGGATATACTCTAAGATCTATCATAGTCACCTGGCACTATTGTATTCAGGAAAGATGATAAACATATTTACAATCTCCATTTACTATTTTAAGTGATAGCTCAGAAAACCTCCAGCAGACGCATCTCTCTCGTATTTGTTTTTAAAGATAATCATTATGTTGGGTCATAGGTATGACGATGTCAAGGAAGCCCTGACTTCGACTGCTCGGGTTCCTCTAGGTACAACAGAATCTGACGGAATTCCCGTGCCAGCAGCACAGTAACTCCACCCATCACTCTATTGCTGCCTCTAACATTTTTAAGAAGGGTTCTATGGTGTGCCTCTCAATCTCAATTCCACTTTTGTGTGCCATAGAAAGTATTTTATATGTTTATCAACCAACATTTCTTAAATAAAATCAGATTGAGTTTTCAAACATGACATGACATGTGTTAAAATAAAAAGTAAATTAAATCAAAAGCACTAAGTAGTATTGATATCAAAATCGAAGCAAATCATCCCGAAAATAACATTCCCCCTTTTTTAAGTCCGTTAGGGGATGAATTTCAATAAAATACGAAACACGTCTTCCATCAATTCTGTTTAAGAACGTTTATGCAAAATTTGAAGCAGATTGGACCAAGGAATCACGTTGTCCCATACAAACTTTGCCCCCCTTTTTCACCCCCATAGGGGTATGATTTCGGAAAATCCTTTCTTATCGGATGCCTACGTCATACAAAGAATATACCCTCCAAGTTTCAGGTCTCTACGATCAGCGGTTTAAGCTGTGCGTTGTTCCGTCAGTCAGTCAGTCAGTCATTCAGGACAAAGGATTTTATATGTATAGATTGCGCAATGTTCGGCACACGCGTGCCGGACATCGAGGTCTGGTCAACAAACGGTTATGTCGCAAATAGGCGGTTACAGTTTGTAATAAATAAACGCCACGCCGCGCCGGTCGGCTTTCCGTCGTTCCGCAAACTCAAGGAGATCAATGCATGTAATTACCAACCAGTACAAACGCACATACCTTACTTAAGAGGGGACTTATCTCACTAAGTAATTACGCAAATTACAGCCATATACGCATGCTAAAACATGACAAAAATACCAATAATTATGCCCGTATTAGACATATTTGCATATCTTATTTGAAAGTGTGTGTGAATATCGTGAAACGTAGCAATCGGCGTGTCCTGGCAGTTAAACCCGCGTCAACACAAACAAAGGCCGATGGAAAGTTAGTGCAGAGCGCACGGGCCGAGCTCTGAATACAAATCGTCAACAATACATCAGCCGAGAGAATTTCCCAACGCTCTGTCACAGTGAAACTAGAACGTGAAGAAAGCTTTTTTATTCACATACGAAAACCCTATAAAACAATTGTCGTGCTGCGTTCATTCCAGCAAGGTTGTCGGTATTGTTGAAAGCACCGGCCACCGTGACACTCCCAAGCAACTAGTTGGTTAATCACTTCACGTTTTGTGCTGACCGCAAAAAAATCGGGCACCTTGCAGAGCAAGGCCACGCGCTTGTCTTAGTTTCCATCGCTCATGTTAAATAATTACGACAACAATGCACACGGTCTCATTGGAACGCAATGCTTTTGAACAATCGCGACACAATTTTTATGAAGGCAAACTAGATATCGCAAACGAAAGGATGCAACCGAGATGAGCCTAGCAGTCGCGGCCAAATGTCAAGTCGGTATGCTCGCTGTGAACTTTACGGCTCACCTGTCTGTTGCTACGTGCGCATTGCAAACCACGTCCATACTTTACAGCGACAGTAAATTCAATCGACAGTTTGTTATGTTACAACTTACAGATTTCCGAAAGGAAAGAACCGGTGGCTGTTACGGCAAACTGTTGCCCAACCTCACTCCGCGCCAAATAAACGTACTAAATGATCATAAGCCGAATCAAGGTTATTCATTATAAATCACGTGGCTAATGAGCAGTATCGTTTCCCTATTCCATTAAGATAATTTAGCCGAAGATTATAAAGATAGGAACCCAAGTGCATTATTGAATAGTACACAATTTTGGTTGAGGAAATAGGCTACAGTGACCTATTGTAGTAATATTGTTGGTATCCGACTGCGCCACAATCGAAACCAATTAAAACGTCGATGGAGCGCAGCATTGCGAGGCGTTAGCGCACGACGCACGGAACCCTCGCCGCGCTATGATCTACTACAGGTTCGGTGCATACTTTAACACAATTACGAAGCGGGTTAGGCTCGTGTTTTATCGAAGGCGAAATCGAGTTGGGTGACCGTGCCTTTCACGGAGCCCGGGCACGCCCACCGGACACCACGGGCGACTTGCCTTCACTGCCCTAATAGTTCCATATCTAGTTTCTGCCATTATTCCGATCGGTATAGTTCAGACCGAACGCTTTCGTTCCAATTAAGCTCGCGCTGTTTTGAAACTGTGGTAGTCAGTTCTTAAACACAGCAACCACGTTACCTGATATCTCTATTGTTTTCAATAAATGGCGTTATGTATACAAACTTAATATAATATTAACATAATTTCGTGACTGCGGCGCTAAGATTAAGCCGCGGAGCTCGTGCCGATCGATATTAAAAAATATTCAATGATTGTTTCAAAACTCTCAAAGATTTCTATGTCGTTAGCGGTTACAAAGTAGGCTAATGAACATTTCTCCAGTGAAGTTACACAGATACTGTAGAACAATGAAGCCTCGGCCCGATAACAACTTGAAACAATGCGTTGATAGAGTCAAATTGGGCGCGACACTAT
Source organism: Subacronicta megacephala (assembly GCA_958496365.1). Lineage (NCBI taxonomy): Eukaryota > Metazoa > Arthropoda > Insecta > Lepidoptera > Noctuidae > Subacronicta > Subacronicta megacephala. The sequence continues at coordinate 9,460,020 of OY292528.1, forward strand.
TTTGACGTATTTAGACTTCGCGGCCTTCCTGTCTCGCGGCGGGCGTTAATTCGCCATTCAATTTCCAATTAAACGCTTGATTCTCAATGCCAGCCGGGTCGGAGGTGGTCGCACTACAAAACTTGATAAAAAGGCGGTGGTGGCGCGCGGCACGCCAGTGCCCGAAACACCGCCACTGGCCGACGCTTTTGTTCCTTCGGTCCTTTCACTTTGCGCGCTCATGACCGACTACGTAGCGTACACGATTAGCAAAGAAAGCCCGACTTAGATAAGTTTATGGATTAACGTGTTGTGTTATAGTGTTAATGTTTGTGCAATATAGCTAAAGAGTGATGTTTTCCAAACTTTCAGATGGTGAGAGGGGCGGCGTTAGCGCTGGTGCTGGCGCTGGCATGGGCGTGCTCGTCGCGCGCCAGCGTGCTCGTGCCCACGTACGTGCTGCCGCCTGACTCGTTCGTGCGCGATCAGCGCAGCCTCGGCGCGCCACCGGCAACCGACACCGAACACGCAGAGTCTCAACGAACAATAAAACGACTCGTTGGTGGACATATTAAGATTAAACCAGAAAAAGAGTACGGCAATGCTAAAAATTCTTTATCGTATGAAGAAAAGAGCAGCACCGGTAAATTCGCTGGCGTGATCGCGCCGGACCAGTCGGGCGGCAACGTGGGATGGAATCAAGGAATATGGGATGATGGCATGCTCATGTCCAGCGCTGGCGAAGGGAAAGACGCCGCAAAGACCAAAGAGGTCGATGAAGACAAAAAGACGCTGGCAGATCAGGTGGCCGAAGGAAAATATGGTCTAATTCAGAATGAAATATTCTCCAAGGCTCCTAAACGACCAGGAATCGTCAGTTATGAGCCAAATGCGGAGACAAGAACAAAAGATAACCTTCAAAGTCTGGGAGGACTTAAGAAAGATGAAATCTGGCTCGCGGAGGATCATTTGTTAGTTTTGAAAGGAGGATCATTCCCTGAGCGAACTAAAGAGACTGAAGGTAGACCATGGCCACCGATTGACAATTACGAAGCGCCAAACAGGCAAGTAAAGCTACCGCAGAAACCCAAAGTGCCACCGCCCTTTCCGGTACGACTCTCCGACAACGGACCGCTCGTTTTCCTCACGCCAAACGGCAGTGTCCCTGCGTCCCTTTTCCCTCCCTTCTTTGCAGGAGAGGGCGAAGGCCCTCTTCCTCCTACGCCATTCCTCTTTCCATCGGGAGCGCCCTACCCCTCGAGTGATAATCAGGGAAACACTTCTTCCGGGGGAGCGACGCAGCCAAGTCCTCCGTTCCCATTCCTTCCCGGGAATGCGAGCGAAGGAGCATTCCCCTTCCTCCCAAACATGAACGGCTCTTTTCCAGAAGGCTATCCACCGGGCGCAGTGTTCCTACCACCACCGAGCAACCAATCAGACCTGTACGACGAAGACGACCCTTCGATCTATTATCCGCCGCCCTACAATTTTTCCTACCGCGCTGATTACAACAATAAAGTGCCTGCGGGACCACTTGTACCTGGAATAGTATTGCCACCTCCACCAGACTTCTTTGCTCCATTAGAGGAGACCACGACGGAGGGAGCTAAAACTACCACGGCAAGGCCGTCCACAGTGACGTCATACACAAGGACTAAGACGACCAGACCAACTTCTACGCATACTGTGCACCGTAATAAGTATAAAACGCGACCTACAACAACGACAACGGAATCGACTAGAACCACTGAAATACCATCGACGGTTACGATACCGCCACCAGTCGAGGTTGTGACCACACCTAAAACGAGGAAACCACAACGCGTACCGTCAAGGCATCCCGTGAGGGTCCACAACTTGCCAGACGAAAACACAACAAGAACCAAAACAGAGAAACCCGTTTACAAAACACGAACGAAGGTAACATCGAAGCCTCTGTCAGTGTCCGTTATATACGATTACCCAGAACAGGTATACGACAACAAGGAACCAACAACATCTGAGAAACCTTATATAGTATACAATGTGCCTCAGAGAACTCCACCAGTGACAGCGAACGACATTTTATCAACACAAATACCGCTGAGGGCGCAATATTCGAACACACAAAACGACGTGCCCACCACAAAACTGCAACCTGTCTACAACAACAGAAAACCAAACGAAAATGCGTTTGCTTCATACTACTTCTATGATGAGCAACCCAAGACCTCGCCTTCCCCAGCCACTTATTTCGATGGCAGGAACTATTACAAAACGGTGCCAGTTAATCAAACACCTTACCCGCAGAAGCACAATGTCGACACGCAAACAGGCTTTAACCCCTCAGTGGATATTTCTTACGGAGCTATTGACCAAGCTGATGCACTGTTCCTGTGGCCACAAAAACAAGGACCTCGAACTCTCACACAGGAATACTTTAGCATACAAAAGCCGAGACCACAAACTGTCTACGTGCAACAGCAGAAGCAGAGGCCAGAAGCTTTCTATCAACAGATCGCTGATATCCAGCAAACATTAGATTTCTTCACGACAAAGAGACCCAAGACGCATTCTCATAGGCCACACACTCACAAACCAAAGTCTATTAATAACAGACCTGTTTATCAATTCAACTATCCGTCTCAGCTGAGACCAGAACAGCCCTTCCGCGCGCCTAAACTGGACCCCGAACCTTTCAGGCCAATGGTGAGCTACAGCAAACCTTTCAACGTGGCTAACGAGTTTAACGGACTTACGCCATCAGTGTCCCCTGGTTACCATCAACAATATCTGGTCGAAAACGTGCAAGTCACGACTGAATCACCTACTTCCAGCAGATACTACCCTACAACGAAAACGCACAATGAGGAATACGATGACACACCGTTCCCAAACGAAGTCAGGAATAAGAAAAACAGAAACCAATTTCAGATACAAAGCGACCAGCCCGCACCAGTACACCATGTGACTAGGTATCCTAGCACTACACCAAACCCTATCAGCCAAGGATTCTACACGAAACAGGACGAGACATACTTCGACGACATAACAAAGAATTCTTTCGACGTTTTCGGTAAGAAATTAGAGGATAACACTCACGATGTAAATGGATTAGCAGTGACGGCTCCTCTCGACACCGTCAGAACACCGATAGACAACAATATAAACCTGCAATATGACTACGAGATTGTGGAAAACCAGAGTCCTAACCCACCGTCTCTGGACAGGGACACTCTCGTCAACTACCAACACCCACGACCAACTATTAATCCAGACAGTGAGCCAGTACCACAAGTGAACGCAGATCTGATACAACAGAAGCCGCCATCTCTAGCAGACGACACATTAGTCAACGATCGGTTTCCACGACCGACAATAAATCCTGACAGTGAGTTCATTCCCATACCGAACCCTGGCTACCGGACATCACAACAGTACAGAGCACCTACGCAAGTGCAGAGGCCTCAGTTCACCGGCGAGCAGTACGACCTAAACAGGCCGTCACTCGCGGACGACACGGCTGTCAACTATAGGAGGCCGCTCCCTCCGGTCAACCCTGACGCGGAGTGGATAGGGCCAGTGAACACGGCGGGTGAGGGTAGGCCTGGGTCATTCGTGTCCTACAGGCTGCCGGGGGAGGGGGCGCATGTGTACTTCCTGACGCCCCAGGCGGCGCAGGCGGCGCAGGCGGCGCGGGAGAGGTACAGATCGCCGGGCTACGGCCGGTGAAACCAAAGCTCTAGTCTGAACTGTTAGCGTCGCCCGCGCGCGACGCGCCGTGTAAATAAAAGCGCAAATGTGATGTTAAAGTGTCTTAAGTAGTGTAAGGTACGAGAGACTAGCGGGATGGCCCGCGTTGCCATAATATTTAAACAGCGAGTTTTACGTTAGCTTTACGTGAGATACGTACTCAAAGCGATGTTGTGAAACGTAACGGACGCTATACTTTTGATACGTTATTTATTAAATTATTTGTAAGAGACTGTGGTGCATGCATAATGATAGTTAATTTATTTATGTCAGTATTCAACGAACTATAAGGAATGATGTGATATGTGTGGCGATGATTGTAGCATTGTTATTAAACTTAATGATGGCAGCAATTGTTAATTGTATAAAATTGTTATTTAAAAAATATTGATGAAAAATCAATGTGATTTTGTACTGTATTTTTAAAACAAAGAAATTGAATTAAATTAATACAAAATGTTTTTAATTGTGTTTTTTATTTCCCGTTACACGAAAACGACCGTACTTAAAAGTACGAACCACGAAACGAAAATGCTGATAAAAACAAAATATCTAAGGCCAGTAATTTATGCAAGAAGACATAAAATGCTGTTACTCAACCAGCGATAACTAAATCAGATTACTTCATGACGTAAAATAGTTCAGGCCACCCCGGTCACTGTTTTTTAGCAAGAACGTGTTTAAACATTGAATGATCGATTGTAAACTAAGCCAGGGACAAAAACCGCTGATTTAGAACAATTACCTATAGTAGCACAAAAACATTCACAACTTGACCTAGCGCAGCGCGCATCAAGGTCATACGACCACTTTCTCTAAGTCATTGCGCTTTTATATACTTATCATTATGTAGAGGTAATTGAAAGTTATTCTTGCATTATATTGAAAGTGCATATAAAAGATAATATTAGTATATTGTGTAGAGATGGATATAGTAATATATTATAGCTACTTGGCGGACATTAGAGTGAGCCAACTCTTTTCTTGAACGTCACAAAAGACAATGGTTATATTAAGATACTGTTGTATTGATTTGTAAATCATTTTAAGATATGTATTTTTTTGGATTTTGAATGAGACAGATATTTGATTAAGAATAATAGCCTGAATTGAACAATGCCCAATTGATCGAATAATACCCAAAGTTAGAGGACAACCTGTAGCGTCTATAGCTAAAATTATACTCTATAAATAAATTGGGTTATCCATCTGTTTATATTATGAGACAGATATTATATGTGCGATAGAAAGAGACAGAGAGAGATAGAGGGACATAGATTATGTAATTTACTGTTTCATCTGGAAAAAGTTTCTACTCCTAGTATAGACAAAATTAACAATCATTCACATAAAATCGATATTTTTTGACCAAGTCTATAGACGATAAAATTATTTTTAGAAATTTTAAATATTGTTGTTCAACTAATAAATTCGTTCAGAATTCTTATTTAAATCGAAACATGTAAGATGTATAACAATAGAGATTATTCATAAAATGAATTATATTTAGTCACGCCTGTTAGCTCTATCAAAGCATGAATAATATACGCTAATAAAATACGCTTAACATAGCATAGAAGGTGTTTAGGTCTCAAACTAACAATACTATGACTGTTATTATACTGTGTGGGCTAGTGTTAAATAATAGATTTACTATCTTTAAATAATAATAGTAAAAGAGAAGTGATAGCGTAAATTATCGTAACTTGACTATGTCTTGTCTTATCACTAAATAGGCAAATAATGATTATCACTCGCTTAAGACCTGTGGAGGAAAACATTGTGAAGAAATCTGCATGCCCGAGAGAATTTTTCAACGACGTGTGAGGTCTACCAACCCACAGTATGGTGGACTATAGCCTAAACCCTCTCACTCCTGAGAGGAGTAGGCTATAATAGAGATACGAGTCCATAGAAATCCGTACCCAGCAGTAAGACCGTAAGTGCGTGCGCGCATACGCTTTACATAAATCTATGATAGTTATGTTAGTAATACATAGCAATATAAAATCTACTAGACTGCCTCGATAGTCTAGTGGTCCCAATCGCGACTGCTACGCTAGAGATCTTGGGTTCGATACCCCGGTTGAGCAAAGTGTTATTGGGTTTTTCTATGAAATTCTCAGTAGCAGCTCGGAGTCTGGATTTGTGCCCGGTGAATGGCAATAGGCTCGCCCCCTATTACATGGGACTTAAACATACCGGCGAACTATGGGTGTACATTAAATGCTCCTCTGCCTATCCCTTCGGAGAATACAGGCGTGATGGTATGTTTATGTTATAAAATATAGTGGGACAGACCTGTATCTGGCTCCGCGGTCTGCGGCGCGTCCTGCAGCGGATGTGCGTAGAGGCGCAGGTACACGGCGATGGCGGCGCGCGCGCACCGGAAGTAGAAGGGGTGCGCGCGCAGCACGTCCTCCAGCCGCAGCAGGCCCACGTACGACCGGAGAGTCATCTTGCGCATGCAGTACGAGTGGAAGTCGAACTGGTCCTCCATTATCTCGGAGAAGTGCTGCGGACGTACAAACAATATTAAAATATACCATCATGCCTGTATTCCCCGAAGAGCTAGGCAGAGGTGTACGACCTAAACTTACCGGTGAAGTTTGGGAGTACATTACCCACTCTTCGGCGGTGAGTTTAGGTCCTCATGTAATTAGTTGGCGAGACAAAAATACTATTATATACTAATTCGATTATTCAGTAAGAGGCAATTTTTCAATTATATTCAAGAAATTTGACTTTATTATAGTACGTATTAAGATAATAACACCCGTCGTTTTTGCGACAGGGGTTAAAAAATCTGTGAAACCGTCTTTATAATTGAAAATTCAACCCTAACTGACACACTCATAAACTTAAATAAAATAATAATAAGAAATCCTGGCCAATCTTTCCCTATTTCAGTTTTCTATCGGCGTCCCAAGATACTGTTCAATATGGAACTAATACCAATAACAACGTTGATTAATGACTCCGAATGCATGTCAATAAATCTGACGAACCAAAAAAAGCTTTCTTTCTTTCCATTCCTTTCATTCAAACATTTAGAGTTATAAGATTATTGACCATGCTTTCGTTTAAAAATTAAGATATCAAAACAGTAAGTAACCCTATCAATTCCGCTTTCATAAAAATAAATATCACTCACCCTGTCAACTTCATGTGCTTTTTTTAATGACTCCCCCCACTGTTGCAGCCGTTTGTACGCCGCCGCCGCTTCCGTTTGGAACCACATACACTGCATTTCGTTTAGATTCTCCGTCGCCGGAACACCTGCAATCACAGAAAAAATATTAATTTATATTCCGATAACCCCAAAAAGGAAAAGTTTTCCCCAATTTCTGAGCAATAACGGTGTCCTTAAAACTGGATATCAGGTTTAACAGGCTTATGACTACCACAATGTTTGCCAAAAGTGTTTGTACAATATGTAGGTAAAGTATGTGTTTAACTGGATTTGGCAAGGTGAAGATCGGGCTCTATGGCATTCACTTGAAGAGGCCTACGTCCAAGAGTGGACGAATATTTCCTATGGACGACGACATAACCTACCAATGATCAATCAAGAGACGATAGAAATACTAATAATTGTTCTTAACCTCAGGGTACCGGACTCTTTGATGAATTTTCAGAGGCATGATAATGAACTGAAGAATAATTCTATAGTCGGGGCCAAGTTTGCCTAATGGCAAACTAACTAGCCCTAATGGCATTAAGACCGCCTTTGAAAAATATTTATAAATAAATAAATAAACTTTGGCGGATTATAATATGACTAGCTTTCCGCCCACAGCTTTGCTCGCGTGTTTTTTCATTCAAACTTTCATCCCCTATTTTAACCCCTTGGGGGTAGAATTAATCAAAATCCTTTCTTAGCGGATGCCTACGTCATAACATCTACCTGCATGCCAAATTTCAGCCAGATCCGTCCAGTGGCTTGGGCTGTGCGTTGATAGATCACTATGTCAGTCAGTCACCTTTGAGTTATATGTATTTAGATTCACGGACCATCGAGTATAATTTGGTAAAGAAAATAAAGTCCGTTTGGTAGCCACATTCACTATGGATGTACATATATAAAACACTAGCTTTCCGCCCACGGCTTCGCCCGTGTTTTTTTTTTCGGACTTTTTTTGCTATAAACCTCACAGAGCCCGAGACCTTTCCAACGAATGCAAAACCGTGGAAATCGGTTCGTGCGTTCTGGAGTTATATCGTCAGGAAGGAAAACCCGACTTATTTTTATATAAAACATGTATGTTAACCTTCTCTGGTGAACTTGGCACACATCTCCTCAGCCCGCTTGACATGTCCCGCGCGCAGCATGTACCGCGCACACTTGCTGTTCACGTATCTGTCGGCCGTGTCCATCGCCTGCGCCTCCTCTAACCACTGATACGCCGACACTGGATCGCCCGCGTGCTGAAAAATATACACCACACATCAGTATTACGTTAAATCAAATCAAATAATCAATTATTTCAGGAAACTATTCCCATACTATTATCACGACAAACTACATAGTTAAGGGAACTATATTTCAGAAAGAGAAAAGTCCCGCTGCTTCTGTGTGTCTGTTCCCGATAAACTCAAAAATTACTAAACGGATTTTCATGCATTTTTTACCAATTTACAGACTAACCCGACAGACATTGTCCTGTGTTAGCCATGAATATTCAATTGGAACTGGAATAAATAATAAAAAAAACGCGCGTAATTGACATAGTCAATAAGTTTTCTAACATTTTCCAATTTTTTGTGCAATTTTTCTTTTCGCAAGAACTTTCTACAAAGTAATACTTTGTAAAAACTTTGTCGTTCTCAAGTTATGGGGTGACAAATGGAAATAGGGAATAGATTAGCGAGCCGCCTAGGTATCGCACGGATCTGATCCGATCGCTACGTAACAAACAAACTCACTTTCGCATTTATAATATTACTTAGATTAATTTAATGAAGAAGAAGCCCAATATAGACAATCCTGGACGAAGTTAGGGAAGGCCTTTGCCCAACAGTGGGACACAAAAGAGGCTACAAAAAAAAGGTAATGACCATACCAACCTTATATATCCTTCCTTTAACGATAAACAACTCTATTAACGTAGGTGTATGTTCTATAGCAGCATCGATATAGTGAAGCGCGCGGTCAGTGTCCTTCTTATAATCGAAGTGCTGCGCCGCGTAGTAGTACGCCCATAGAAGCGCGCTAGCGGGCTGCTTCACTTCACTGGCGTCCGAGCCAAATGTGCCGATTTTGGATAAGTTCTCCAAATACTGGAGTATTAACTTCTCTATCGTGTCTGCTTTGCTTTGGATTAGATATAATGATCTGGAATTGTTTAAAAGACATGTTATTTTTGCTACTGTGTAAAATGGCACTTTTTACCATTGTGGCCTGTTCAGACATTTCCCTACATTATTAAACTCGCATATGTAATAATACTACTGTCTGGACTTTAAAAGAAACCTTGATTCTCTGAGTTTGTTTCAGCGATTCTTCTCAAAGGTCTTCAGACAGATCAATTTACAGAAATAGATATCATTTATTTACAAGAAACGAAATAACGATGAATTATAGCAATACGTTTTCTACTGCATCTGATGGTTTAATGAACGTAATTTTTATTTAATGTAGTTGCTTTGCGTTTCGTTGTTTGTTGCTTACTAGTTCCTGCTCAATTGTCCACATAAGTTTTTAACCTTCAAAACCGGTGGCTACCATCAGCACATGGAGGGGGTAATGTGTCCTCTTAATAGACCACACAAGAACCAAATCCAGAAAAATCAGAGGCAAATCTCTGTGATCTCGACCTACCTGAGATCAACAAATAGTGGAGGTATTCCTTTATGCAGTCCGTGTCTAAGGTACTCGTCCACTAGCTTCTCGAACACTGGCTGCGCGTGCGCCTCCGTCAACTGGAGCCGGCGCGGCGCTATCGCTCTAGGGAATTCTTTCCTGGAAAATTTAATAAACTTAACGTTAATGAAAATTACATAATTAGTCTAGTGATGCCTAGGTCAGTTTGTGGATGGGTAACCATATCGAGACTCCTCAGTGTCTCGGGGAGTAGGTAAAGCCGTTGGTTCAACCATATTTTTTAATTCCCGTTTCTAAATCGTTTTTAAAATATATATATATATTTTTTTTTACATTTTCAAATAATAGAGAACAGAGACATATACTAGTGTTTGCGTCAATTACAGACATGCACAGCATTCATAACAAAATAGAACAAAAAATAATAATAATACAGTATTCACGTAACAAGAAAAGAAAATAACAAAAGCTCTTGCTGGCAAGAAAGTCACGCTAGTGGAGAGAATATTCCCGATTTCTTGTTACAATATTGACCTATACGTTGACCTTGATCCACACCAGGACTATCTTCAGTCTTCCCCCATTTATGATCTTAGATCTCAAACGCGCGGGATGGTCGTGGAAGCTATCTAAATCATAAATATTGTACCAACGATTGTAACGCAAAGATATGAATTTTCTAATTAAATAAAATTTCTAGTGAAAGAAAAATTCGATCTTAGGCAGGGTTTGAACCTGCGTCTCTCTGCTTAAATACACCAGACGCTTTGCCAACTAAGCTTCCGAGACAACTGCCTGTGATGTCGAATTTCTCTTCCACATTTTACGTCTTCAGGCGACGTCGCAAAGCGGCAAATCGTCTGGTGTACTTAACCAGAGAGACGTACGTTCAAACCCTGCCTGACATCGAATTTTTCTTTCACTAGAAATTTTCTTTAATGAGAAAATTCATATGTTAACATTTCGCAATATTTAATGCTAAAAAATAATAATAAATAATGAACGATTGTAAGTTAACATAAGCATTGCTATCGGAGCATTCATAGCTAAGTTAGTTCTATAATGAAGGAAAAAGGATGTGCACTTTCATATAACTCACTGCACTTGTACATAATAACAAGCGCATATGGCCTTGTACCATATTCGAGTAGGCATTACACATACAAACAGTTCTATTAGCACTATCATTATCGATTGGGCGCACATTATATAAGTGGGCTGCTAAATATGTAATGTTACGTATGACTAAAGATAATGCTCGCGACGCATACATAATCATATAAATAAATGCATATTATTATCAGTGTGAGATTAACATATTTACATAAATACACTTAAATTAACTTTAGTGTTATACATCCAGTATAGCAACAAACGGCCGAAATTAATAACCTATCTCTTGATTGGTTTCGCTACTGAACATGTTTTTTTTATAAATATACTAGCTTTCCGCCCACGGCTTCCCCCGCGTGTTTTCTCGACTTTTCTGTACAATAATATGTATGTATTATACATATAAACCTTCCTCTTGAATCACTATCTATAAAAAAACCCTATCAATATCCGTTGCGTAGTTTTAAAGATCTGAGCATACATAGGGACAGACGGACAGCAGGAAGCGACTTTATTTTATACTATGTAGTGATAAAAGAATAATATATAAGGAAGCAGTGATAGTCTAGTGAAATGACCATTAGACTGCCAACATGTAGATCTCGAGTTCGAATTCAAAGCAACCTCTGACTTTTCGTAATCATGCGCATATTATTAATTAATTATCACTCGCTTAAAATGGTAAACGAAAACATCGTGAGGAAACCTGTGTTTGAGAAAGATTTTTTCGATGGCTTGTGAAGTAGGCTAACATGGTATAACATGGTGACCTAATATCCCGCTCACTCTGTGAGGAGACCCATTATTTTTTTTTTATAGTATAACTCGGCAAACGAGCAGGCGAGCTACCTGATGGTAAGTAGTCATTGCCGCCCATGGACATCTGCAAAATCAAAAGAGTTGCAGATGCGTTGCCGAGCCTATTTAGGGAAAGGGAGGGGAAGGAGAAAAGGAGAAGGAAGGGGATTGGGGGAGGAATTGGGCCTCCGGCCCTCTCGCTCACCGAACGAAGCGCAGTAACTAAACGCTACTACTCGGACGTCGGTCTTCTGCGAGAGTGTGTACCACACTCTCGCAGAAGACCGGTCCAGTTCCCCGGTCAAGCCGGCCCATTCATGCTGCGAACAGCGTGGCCCTACCACAACAATTTTTGATCAACTGTGGCTGTACACCAGTACACGTCTACCTAACACTTGTATATGGGATGTAGGTGTGATGTTATGTAAGCTTTTCTGACATTAATTTTTTTTTTACATCTTTTGCGTGTGGAAAGTCTCATGGACTACCGGCGCCCGGGGAAGGCGACGACGGCGCTTTTGACTGCACCCAGAAGGGTGATACCGACTAAAACCACAAAAGAGTTTCATCTCTCCACATTATTACCCTTACTTATCCTAACCCATACATAAAAATAAAAATATAGTCTTATACTCACTTATATACATCAAAGAAGGCCACTTTTTCTTCAGGATTACTAAGTTGTTTAGCTTCTATAAGTTTTTCATAATACATCACATTCTCAGGATTTCTCTTCAACAAGTCTTCATAAACAGATTCGGCTTCCTTAAATCTGAAACAAAGACAAGTCAGTTACAATAAGAAACAAAAAACAGCCTATGGTGATGTGGCTCAAAATTTTCAGATTGTGTTCTAAAAATTACTAAAAATTAAATTCCGTTTTGAAGGTAAACATTACGGTCTAAAGTTAAGAAGCGCTTGCACAATTTGGAACAATAATGACATCATTGTAGCCAACAATTTGTGATATTATATTCCAAAAGAAAATCCCCATCAAAATCTTATTAGATTTTTTGTGAAATGAAATAATGTCTGATTTGCAGGAGATTTCCAATATGATTCTAATTTTAACAAGAATTCAGTGTCTTATATGTTGTAACCACATAAAGTAACACTTACCTCTTCAATTTCAAATAATATTCTCCGGAAGTTTCCTTAATAGATAACTTATCCAGGATTTGGGATGAGAACTTGTGTAGATGTTGCAAAGCCCTTTCATACTGGCCAGACTCCGCCAACACCATGTTCTGGTATAGCAGCAGCTCTGAATGCTCATAGTCATAAGGTCCCTTCATCTGGTTGGTGCGGAAGGCGTCTAGGATGCTGTTTGCCATCTCATAGTCACCAAGAAGATGGTAACTCATGGCGAAACCGATCCATGATGCTCGCTGTGTCGGTCTGAGCATGAACAGCTGGTAACGAGTGTCCTGCAAAGAAAAGATGCTGATTATGAACAGTTTGCGAGCCAAGAAAGCATTGTTCATCGCATATTTCAGCATTCCTACTCAGAGGTCAAAGTATCTTTAAAAGATCTATTTACTGAAATAAATATTATTTATTGCAAGCTTTGTAAATTGTATACAAATTTGAGTGCTGCACAGTTAACCCTGACAGCCAGAGTCCCTTATAAAAAAGTATGATGAACATAAATGTTATTTCATTTAAAAAAAGATTTACATTCATACATAGTATTGAACGGTTTAAGAATAGAAGTCATTGAAAACATAATGGAATGTTGTTCTACGAAGTAGTTGATAAACAATAACAAAAGAAAGAAAATAAATCTAGGCTTAGAAAGTGGTTGAATAATTCTAGTTCTTTAAAAAAATTTAAAGAACTAGAATCAATTTTATGCCTAGAGAGCATAAAATATGTCACTTATTACTGTTCATCATCAAGAATCAATCACTCCAAGTAAAAAGTTTACAATACAATAGAAAAGTCAACAATCAAATGACATAATAATGCAATTAGTTATGATATCACAAATCAATGCATACAAAAGCATATACATATAACACAATGAGTATGCCACAAGCATGTTTTGTTTTCAAATAAATGTGTAATTTTGACAAACTTCTAAATCCTAAAGTAAGTCCTTTTAGAATAAGGGTCCTGTACTGTCCTTTAGGGTAAGGGTACCTGGGTTCTAAGGTCATTCAACTAAAAGATAGTTCATAATTGCATAGATTCCACAACTTGCATAAAATCATTTCATAAAAAAAGATCTGGTAATCAATTACTACTTAAAACCTTTTCCATATTGCTTTTAAAACACCAAACAATTAATTTTTTAATCCTAGCATTCCATGAGTTAATGGAAATTTTATGGATGAGTAAATGGAAAATCACTACATAGTATAAAACAAAGTTGCTTCCCGTTGTCTGTCTGTCTGTCCCTATGTATGCTTAGATCTTTAAAACTATGCAACGGATTTTGATGCGGTTTTTTTTAATAGATAGAGTGATTCAAGAGGAATGTTTATATGTATAATACATACATATTATAGTACAGAAAACACGCGGGCAAAGCTGTGGGCGGAAAGCTAGTTATATTATGTTTTTAATTATTATGCCAAATCTATAGTATTTCAGAAACACACTCAATATGATCCAATTACATAAACAACAGAATTTTCTTATAATCTTGACAATACTTGTTATTAACTTACTTTGTAACCTTCCAAGTCACGCATCTGAATTTGCAACAATGACAAATCTCTTAAAATCTGAATGTTTTCCTTCTCCCATTTAAGAGCATTACGGTAACATTTGATGGCTTCATCATACTTCTTGTCAGAACGTTGTAGTAGCCCATACACATGCCAACAAACTGGAGACTTCAGATCATTGCGGAGTCCTCGGCGCACATACTCATAAGCTTCGTCTTTGCGACCCAAGCAATTTAGAGTTAATCCTTTCATAGCCAATGTTTCTGAAAACATAATTTAAATAAATAAATATTTATTATGTCTTTTGAATTTCCATAATGTACCAATCCTCCATTCTAAGATGCCTATATTATGATAATATTTATAGTAATGAATTAATGCAATCTCCCAAGAAATATTTGTAACAAATTCAGCAAGGGTAAACATTGATACAGTCAAGTGTTTTGAAAACAACTTCACAAATTCAAAACTTCAGTAAAGAGAATAATAATTGGTAGTTGATATTGTCATTGATTCTGAGGTCTGACTGTACTGGAATTCTAAATAATTGCACTACCAAATTGGCGATCTAAATCTGAGCATGATTATTTTATACAATCAGTAGTAGCTCTACTACATTTGTATTTGTAGTAGTATTGTAGTATTACAACTTACCTCCATGTTCTGCAAATTTAGGATTTGATAGTATCTGCTTGGCAAATTTCAACCCATTTTTATATTGTTTATGTTCGTAACAGCGCTGAAAGATAATAATGCATAATATCATTGAATCTTTAACCTCTATTATTAGATGCAGCTAAAGGGGTGCCTACTACATTTTGTACTCCAATAAATTAATGTTTTTATGATACCTTGACTCATTTTCTAGTCTGGAGTATTTTGAAACCAGTTCCAGCATCAACTCAAAGCTTAAAATTACTTTATTTTTGATTTGCATTATTATAAAAATTCAAGATAATCGCTAAGAATGACAAGCTACACCAAACCAAATTGTATGTTTACAATATAACTTACCAAAATTCTTTTGAAAAGCGCATTTTCTTTAGGTGGCAAAGGATTACTGGGTGGCATTTTGTTCGAATAAAATGAAGTATCTTTTTATTATTTCACTAATAAATTGAAATATTTCTAAAAACCTCGTGGCTATAAACCAAAGAAGTCGATGAAGGATTGCTGTCTATGGTTTACTTCTCAACAAGAGGTGGTCACGTGACCAAATTGCCAGTCACAGATGAAAAATATTTTTTTAACGTTGCTTTGCTAGGGGCAGGGGCCACGAGCTATACGGCTTAAGGTTATCGCTCATCATAACGGCAACACTCAGACACAGCACATAACTTGCAAAATAATAATTATTGTGAATTAATTAATTTACTATAATAGGCATGATGACTGATTTTCAAAAACTGATCTAAAATATTCTTATGTATATACTATTTCCGAAAAATAATTTTTTTCTGCAATTAAAAAAGGTTTTTGATACAAAAATGCGATTTTAATTCAATGTTTTTAAATTAGCGCGAAAACGGTCCCTGGTGTCATGGCGTCTGCTTATGACGTCACTTCTATGTTTTGACATCGTATACAATAGGAGATTAAGGCCGGGTGGTACTGCAAAGCCCACATAAAAATGTGTTTTTAAGTAGTAAATAGTAAAATTTAAATCTGAGAAAATAAATTTATATTGTTGAGTATATATTCTAAGGAACACATACAAGGGAAACACGATTTGATAAAGTTGGCTCGATAGAATAAATTCACAAAGATGCCTCTTTTTTTGTAATTTTATCTTCAATTTTCGGTTTTATTCTTAAAATAATAAAACCGAAAATGATTTGACATCATGTTTTATTTACTAAAATAAAGTTCATAGATAGCTCGAGAGATTTCACCCGATAGATTTTCTTTATTACATTAAATTTTTAATCAATTATTTAAGTAACTTACGAGGCGAGACACTGACTGAGCCTGAGCCTCGCCGAATGGATCGTAAATTACCTACTTGAATAATCGGTTCTTCACTCCTACGATGGACCCACATGAGAAATGCAATGGCATGTTTGCAGCCTCCTTGTGAGGCAACGCAGTCATGGCATTCTACCGATATAACTTCTTCCTTTACTTCGTCAACTATTAACGTCACTGCATATAACTTCGCGTGGACCTTGTGTTCTGGGCAGATTTTTGATTTAACTATAAGTACATAGATTTCCATCGCGTTTTAACTGAACGTAGCTAATCGCGTCGTCCCCATAAGATGGCCTGGAGGATCTAAAACAAAGAAATCGATAGGAAAGCATATTTTATAAAATCAAAACATTATTAAAACTAAACATACGAAGCTGTGCTTTTTAAAAGTGATTTTTTTTTTTTAATTATAGTAGGTATAATACAAATAATAATAAATAATACTTACATTGTAGTTTTAACATTTCTAAATTCTGCTGAACAGAACTATTTGTTTAATACCAGGAACTGTTCCAGCATTAACAAATCAATTCTGGGCAAATTAGAGCTGTTTGCCTTGGTAAACCCTTGTTCCATTACTTCATAAGTTCTTACACAAGTTGTAGGACAAAAGCTAAGTAATATACAATTAGGAAATACATAATAAACAATTTTAAGCGCGGAGATCGTCGAAATTCGTACGAAATTTACGTGACAGCGACAGTTCAACATAGATGTGACGTAATTGAATCTGATTGGTGTTCAACTGAACATGGCGGACTAGTGTATTTTGTAGTTTTATTTTATCAAATAAATTAATAATCCCGTCATAAAAATAAAAATAAATATTCTTTTCTAAACATATTAATTATATTTCAGTATATGAACATATTATTTTAGTAATTCTTGCTTACTGTCATCATGCCTATTAACTGCGTACTTTTTTGCGTCTGAGATTACAAATATTTGCTGGCGATGGCGGTAATAACTAGCAAACCCAGATTTCATGCCCTAGTCGACAGGTTTAGGTTTATCAAATATTTGGTACGGAGTATCTTGGTTTGAAAAGTTAGTTTAAACAGATGTATTTTTTGGAGGTAGTTTTGGAGGCAGTTCTGTGTTGGATGTCGTTATTTCATGACAGCGCGGCGGGCAGTATCGTCTAGTAAGTGCGGTAGTTTCTACCAGTCTCTCTGTCGATATTTGTGTGTAAAACGTGTAATAAACACCATCCCCCTTCGGAGAGCGTTTTGCTTTTATCCGCCAGTCGAATTACGAGTTATGGTCAGGTGGCATATAGCTTTAAAGTGCGCTATACTGTTCGTTCGACAGGCCAAAACTTTAAAAGCTCAAATCAGCATCAAACGTTTTGTTCTTTAAATGTTGGCACATTAATTG
This sequence comes from Subacronicta megacephala, assembly GCA_958496365.1. Lineage (NCBI taxonomy): Eukaryota > Metazoa > Arthropoda > Insecta > Lepidoptera > Noctuidae > Subacronicta > Subacronicta megacephala. The sequence continues at coordinate 9,477,483 of OY292528.1, forward strand.
CATCAAACCTTTGGACCACCCGGGGGACCCTATATAAAACCATTGTTCTTATTTGTAGTTTATATTTAGAAAGAGTTCCTTGCTTGATAAAAACTACCTTTTTTAAATATTATTTATAAAACATACATACATACCATCACGCCAGTATTCCCCAAAAGGCTGGCAGAAGTTTACAAATGTGTGTGTACATTTGTAAACTTCTGCCAGCCTTTGGGTATTTTTGGAAGTATAAAAAGCAGAATAAGAAAAATCTCTTGAAACATTGCTTTTTGAGCTACAAATAGCAGTACGCTATCTGATTACTGTTTTTTTTATTTAAAAATATTGCATACCTTACCTTATGTCAGATTGCCAGAAATCTGTCAAAGAACTGTCAAATTAAAATAAATATATCGAAGAAACGAATAAAAAAATTGCTAAATTAACTGTAAATCTTATTTATTTCTGTACAGTTCACACAAAGTCCATTTTATATTGTGAAAGTAATATGGGAATAGAAAACATGCGTCGTTGGCCTATGTATATCGTATTTGCTGTGTGTATTTTATTGTTACTTTCACTATTCAATAGTTGGAGTGCGGAAACTGAATTGCGAAACAGAGTATCGGAGATAAGTATACAACTTCAAGAATGCACAAAGCAACAATCATCGTGCATGGAAGAATCTTTAAGCTTACTCGAACAGCGCGACGGATACGTAGTCAAAGTCAATGAATTAGATAAACAAAAATCTAAATTAGTGGATGATGTTGATGACTACAAAAGTAAACTTTTGAAATCGGAGGGGCAAGTTAATCATACGAAGGTAGACGTGGAGCTGTGTAGGACAGAATTACAATCATTGAAGAATTTGCAAGTGAGTAAGACTGCCATAGTAGAAACATTAAGGTTAGAAAAAGATACACTAACAACCCAGCTAGCTGAAAGGAAGCAAAGGATAGAGGAATTGGAGAAAGAGATTGGGAAGCTGAAGTTAGCTATGACTACTAAAAGTTCATCAAACCCTTCAGCACCACCCAAGGTGACTCCTGCTGCTCAACCGCCCAAGATTAGTCCAGCACTTAGTGCTCACAATCCTATCAATGAACCAGTACTAGAAAATAATGCTAAAGAAGAGATTGAAGACACAAACGTCTTGAATGATGTGAACGACTTTGATCCACAGGTGCAATAGGCTTAAGTTTTCATTAAGATTATATTTGCAAGTGGATGGTGTGATAATGACAATTACCATGTAGAACACAAAGTAAATTTAAAAGGAGGCTGATAGTAGAAAGGCTATAAGCTGTATAATAATACTTGTTTGCATTAAATCTATGAAAACTTAGCCACATTGAAAAATATTTGTAGACTTAACTTTTGCATTTATAACAAAATTTCCATCTAACTGCTTGTTTATGATGATTATGATAAGTACTGTGTGAATTTGTATGAGATATTTATTATGATAATTAATTATATAATGCTAAACTAATATAGATAACTTGGCACAGGTCTTCCTTATCAATATTTGTATATTGAACATTAAATTGTTTGAAACAAACCTTTTAATTCCTATAATACCTACTATAAAATAATAATAATCATTCTATTTGAATCCTAACTTGTCAGAATTTATCAAATATTGTTTCCAACATTTTATTGTAGTTAAGAAGATATTAGGTACCTGGTATTTTTGTATATTATTGAATAGGATTTATTATTCTTATGGGTGCAGACTATATTTTATCAATTTTATCTGTTTAGTATGGGAAGATGTTTTGTCTGATATTGTGCGTTTAGATGATTACAGTAAAATAAATGTATTGTTTGTCTTCTATGGTTGCACTCTTAAGTTTATTTACCATTGATATTTGTTTATGCCTTTCTACTGCCACAATTCAAAAATGCAATTGTTTTTTTATTATACCTGTAATCTCTATGAAATAAGTAATGGCTCGATTTATCTTCATAATTTTAATGAATGTAATTTCAGGTACAGCCATTATTCATACTCATTTAGCAATAATGTTAGGTAATATTTCTTAACTCCTAAATAAATCACAAGTATTAATATGAATGTTGGTATTAGCTAGTTAGTCAAAGCCATTTTGGTGCCAGAAAAGTGTAATTAGATCTGACATTGTATCTATTTAATTTGCTCAATTTTTGAATTTTAATTCCCTCATCTTGACATTTAATACTATTAATATTACAATGAGAATGACATTTTTTGCTTCCCTTTAGAAAATAAAAAATGTAAAAGTAGATTTGAAACTCTATAAATAATTAAAATGTTGCTAAGCATGTTATTGCAACTTGGAACATGTTTCAAATTATGTCGTCCTGTTATGTACGTATTTATATTTTATGAATAACATTAGTATGTACTGTATCGTTTTGGTAATTCTCTTTTATATAGTTGAGGAATAAATTGTATAGATTTTTCCTTTTTTATTTGTAATTTTATTGAAACTCTAATTTACATTTTGATAATTATCAAAATATGAAATTAATTTTTGTATCCCCTTATCTTGCGCAAGGGTACGCATGAGGCACAGCAAATTAATAATTCGTGTTTGTTCCATCAACAAACTTGCTAGTTTTGGGTTGACCACTATTTATACGCTTGACATGCGTCCGTGTGCGCCGCACACCCTGCATCATAGGTAAAGCCGGCCCTGTAAACAGCTTTTCATCTTTATTATCTACTACCCTCAGTTACTTACTTACTTACTTCAGTTATATTGTGCAATCACCAATGTAACGTATAGAACCACAGATCTACTCTGTGATGGAAGTTCCGCCCTTGACCGCCACGTCAATAAAGAAAAATAATGTTCCCTGCGCCACGCTACAAACGCTCAGTTATATTTTTGTCGACATTTGCCGACGAAAGCGTCGTGAGCACGTTCTGATTTGTCAAGTATAGCCGACCGTGGCGGTCAAAGGGTTAAGCCCCATGCCTGAAAAGACAGAAACTCAGACAGATATGCGCGCTTAGCGAGCCAATTGCCACTTACCGGGCTAATAAACTCCAAGCTGTTACAAAGAGCTGTTACTGCTCAATATGTTTTGTCTGAGCAGTTTTTTTGGTATCATCGTAATCACTTAAATGTCTGCCCGAGGACAGAATTCAATTTGCGATCAATTTAAAACTCTTGATTCCTTTATCTTTATTACAGACTAGCTTTCCGCCCACGGCTTCGCCCGCGTGGTTTATCGGCTTTTTTGCATTTAATTTTTTCCCGTTTTTGTAGCATTTTTCATTTCTGCTCCGCTCCTATTTGTCTTCGCGTGATGATATATAGCCTATAGCCTTCCTCGATAAATGGGCTATCTAACACTGAAACAATTTTTCAAATCGGACCCGTAGTTCCTGAGATTAGCGCGTTCAAGTAAACAAACAAACAAACTCTTCAGCTTTATAATATAAAGTATAGAAGTGTAGATACATATATGTACATTGTATTAAGATAACTAATATTTATCTCACCAGCAGATGAACCGCACTAAAAAAATACTTCAAACTGGTTAGGTAGGTAATTAGTAGGTACTCCATATTCTTGCAAAATAAATAGTTTAAATTTCTTTATCGAAACTAAGAATGTTAATGGTGGGAATTGAATTTATTTTAATGCTAATACTTAAAAATGCTTATCGTTCAAAATCAATTATGCACTACAGTACAAGAGTGGAGCTAATAGACGACCTTCCCGAACTCGATCGTAGCGCTTTCTACGGGCCCAATTGCTTATTTTTGTATATAGGTATTATACAGGGTGTTTGGTGCATCGTTTGCCAAATGGAAATGGCCGGTAGAAGAGGTCATTAGCTATCTCTTCAGGCCCAATAACTCATTCTTTGTCACACCGGTTTTTTTATAACCACTTTTGAAACTTTATTTGGAAAAAATCCAGAACCATGACCTCTTCTATCGGCCATTTTCATTTGGCAAACGATGCACCAAACACCCTGTATAATCAAAGATAGGTACGGTGGCCAGCATATAGAGAGTTACCACAAAATGTCAATTATTCTCAGTCGATTTTGAACTTTATCAACATGTTAAGCTTTAAAATCGTTCGGAGAAATTTAACAGTTTTGTAGAACCTGATGTGATGACGACTGTACATACATGTACAATTAAAAGTTGATATTATTTCTAAACAAGTTTATTTACCTTATACATCTCTAGCATAATCAAAACAAAAATATTCCCATCGCCATTACTTCACAAGTAATGAGTTAACAACATAATAAAACTTAAAGTAGTTAAAACTAACGACGTACACTTGGCAATCTCATTTACCGAATTCCTTAGGTCAAATCATATTTTGTTAAAATAAAGTAAGTAAGTAAGACTGCTAACATATGGCCAACTTGACGCGCCTCATATCGCGTCAATGCAGCTAGTAATTAACATGATTGCTGAAACTAATTTGATCATTTCATGAGACTAATTGACGCTAAAACCATAATAATTAGTCATCAAGGCAATCTTGTATAACTGTGCCATTGTTTAAATTAATTATCCACGTTTATGGTCGAGCCTGATCTGAAAGATACGTCGCCATTCGTGAGTGAATCTCACCATTCACCATCGAGTCATGGGTCCTTTGTCGGTAGGCGTTTTGTGACTGACGATGAGCGATGCATCTCCCCTCAGATTAGGCACGACCTTTACTATGGAATCAGTTAGATACATACCTTAACGATTTAGAAGAGGCTACCAGCTTACAAATTACTAAAACATTTTATGACATTCATAACATGAACAATATTGAGTCATAATTCTATGTAGTCCTAGTACTAAGCTAACATTCGTAACTATAATTAATAACTATGCCTAACGAATACAAGATATAAGTCGGTGGTAAATAGAATAGAATAGTGGAATCGACAGAGATCGTAGTGAAGGTAATTGAACCGTCAATTAAGATTGCTAATCATTTTTAATGGCATGATTGGTAAAACGAAGTTAATTAAGACTGTTTTGCTTTATTAACAAGTACATAATTTTGTGACAACACTTTATCCTATACAAAACCGTGTCGATCAACTTCGTCTTATGTATTTAGCCTCAGGAGTGTTACCAATCGAAATTGACGGTTGGTTTAACAAAGAGACAAGCAGAATGTAATTCTAACATCATTAATTCATATTATATAACTTCATTTCATTCTGCATTATTGGGAGTAAACAGAACATAACATGATACAGACAAAGCCGTCACTTCAATTAATAAAATTACATAATTAGAATGATATTAGTGAAAAGATAAATTCTCTATTTTTATACTAGATTCTGTACTAGGAAATAAAAAAGACAGTACATAGCCATAACACATGCTAATCAAACTATGTGCCTATTTGTCTAACCCCCATTTAACAGTTGACTGTGATGGTTAAGACAGTTTTTCTTAACTTTTTTTACATAGAGAAAACTAAACTGGGTAAAGCTTTGGTAGTCTAAGGAGTAGTTTGCTATAAAATTATTGCTAGTGTACAAATTCATGTCAAGAGGTACAGTTGGTCACATTGTAAACAATCAGTATCATAAACATACATAAAAATAAATGCTATAATATAGAAAATACATCATATCACATGGTTATCAAATTGTATAAATTGCTCCCATTCAATGGGTTTTATTTAATTTTACTGTCAAATACAAGTTTTATTTTTTAAATAGTTTCCATAGTCTCTGCCTACCCCTGTGGGAAAAAGGAGTGGGTGTATGTATGTATTTTGAAAAAACTCAATAGATAGAATAGTAGATATACCATATTGCATATTCAGAATATGGCAAATTATAGTAAGAATTATTTGAATCCTACAAGGTAACTATCTACAATGAAATAGAAAGTCTAATGTTGGAATGCTTGAAGGTCATGGATTCAAAAACAATTTAAAAATATGTTTTACATAGGACCTAACCTCATAGGGGAGGCCTATATCCAGCAGTGGACTTATATAGGCTGATTATGATGGAGACCCATGACAATACCAAAACAGAAAATAATTTCATGAACAATTTTAGCAACATTACACTTTGACAGTAAAATTAATAAAAGTCGGTTTTAAACTTTTTTAAGCTCCTCTTCCTTAGCAACTTCCTCAAAAGCAGCCAACAGATTTCTCCTGCACTTACTCTCATCTGTATATCGTAACGCCCAAATAATATACTCTCCAACATTTAATGGATCTTCGGAAAAGCTAATTTGTACTTTGCACTTTCGCTCCCATTTCATAGCATCCGTACTTCTGCTGTTCCGTGTTCTAGTAAATTCTATGTAACCATTACATTCTACAGCTAATTTCGGCAACTGAGCATTCAAGGCATCATGTGATCTGTCAGAGTCTGTACCACTAGTTGAAGGAAGGCAATCACCTTGCCCCACTTCAAGATTGGGTGGTGTAACCAGCACACACTTCCGTTTTGCTTTACGTAGTCCATCACCTATGCTACTTATATCTGAGTCATCATCTGGATAAGATCTTTTCAGGGAGTTGAGATTTATTTTAGTTTTATTTCTATCATCTTCATCTAGTCCAGAAGTGTCAGTCTTTTGTTTCTTGTCTATGCTAATTTCTTCTTGAGGCTGGCAACCCTCAGCCCACTCTGGACTGTTGCAATTAGACCTCAGCCTTCTTTTATGACATCTGTCCTTTGTTCTGATAATTTCTGGGGAATGTAGTGGACTAGCCAGTATGGGCTCATCTCTTCTGAAAATATTAATAACTTCATGAAAAAATATTCTTTCTGAACTGTTTATTATATCAAATATTCAAACCATCATTTTGTAGGATATTGTTACTACTGTATGTGGATTTGGGATAACCCTTTTAGTGGCTTTATATGATCATTTAGCAGCAGTTTCAAATATAGTATCACAATTTAATGAGATGAGCAAGATTTCAAATAGGTATTACTAATACTTGACATTAATTAGAATTTCTTAAAGCATATCTTAGGAATGAGCAGAAAGAAGGGTTAAAGAAAGAAAACCAAATTAATAAAGGACCTAATTTAATCAACACATAATACAAACCTTTGCAGTCTTTCATGCCTATTCTGTATTTTTTCTATACTTTCAACTGTTGTAAAATCATGGCGAGAACATTGCATATCATATTTCAAGAATGCAGTTACTTTTTTTCTTGTTTTTATAGTTCGGCCAAACCATTCAAGTACTGCATCATCAGACAAATACAGGGCTAAGTTGTACCGTTCATGGTCTATCATGCGTTTGTACCATCCAATAAAAGTCCTAGCCTGTTGACGCTCAGAGAATCTGTTGCTGTTGTTGTTATTGTTTTCTACTTGAGTTTTTGTGAATTTCAACTGGTTATTGTTACGTTTGCGTGGAGTAGTTGGTGATGACATTTTCTGAAAGAAAAAACATGTACCTCTTTTAGTCTAAAATCTGTTTTCTATAGGATCAGTAACTCAGTATCCATTAATAACAGGATCTGATTTATCATAAACAAGTTTTATTTGGGCAAATAAATAAGAATCTTATTAGAAAACAAATTTGGTCAGAGTAGCCTAATTTCATACAAGTTACCAAGCCCAGATTACTCACATTTATCAGACAATATTTCGACTACTCTATGAGAGCTCTTTGCGTCGTGCGCCAAGTCCAATCGGAGCCCTGCGAGACGTTTCTTACTCTCCTCAATATACGCAGTGATTGATAAGTTTATTTCTAGCAGTTCCTTGTGTAGTAACGTTAGGTTCTGGCTGTTCGATGATATATTTTCTGCAATAAATAAGTACACAATATTTTGCCATTGTCACACAAAAAACAATTGAAACATGACAAGCTTCGATATTTAAAACATAACCTACTTATACACCTTACTGCCTCTAATGTAAAATGCTCACGGGTTAAATCGTCAGATATTGTCGAATTCATCTTACGTTTGCGTTCGCTTATATCAACATTCGCTGCTTTATTCACAAAACTCAAAGAAAATATTGTGTTTGTAAGCGCAAGCAAGCGTCGTTTTCCGTTTTAGCAAAACAAAATGGCAACCATAAACTATTTCCGATTTTGATTGACAAAAACTAAAATTGACATACAGTTTACATAACCTAATCTCTCATCGTTCGTATGAATCAGAACATTTTGCCCTAAGCAGAAAAAAGACAGAACAAAAACCCATGCATAAGTTCAGTAACAATGATAAACAAGGAGAAGATTATTGTATTGTATTGTATAACTCGACTAGAGATGGGTAGCTCGCGAATGAGAGATAAAAATGAGCTAGCTCTTTGTTTCCAATCTAGCTCTCACTCACTCACTCGCTGAGAGACTAGCTCTCCGGCTCAATTAGTTCAATGAATCTTCATTGTAAATCGATCTTTATTTTTATGAAGACAAAGTAGAAAATGCTTTATCATATTTACTTATCTAGCTCTTCGCATCAATTAGCTATGTGGTTCTTCATTGTAAATTGATCTTTATTTTTATGGAGACAAAGTCGAAAATGCTTTGTCATATTTACAGATCTAGCTCTCGGTCTCAATTAGCTCAATGGATCTTCAATGTAAATTGATCTTTAATTTAATAGAGACAAAGTAGGAAATGTTTTATCAGATTTACATATCTAGCTCTCCTGATCAATAAGTTCAATGGATCTTCATTGTAAATTGATCTTTATTTTAATGGAGACAAAGTCGAAAATGCTTTAGCATATCCACATATCTAGCTCTCCGGCTCAATTAGCTCAATGAATCTTCATTGTAAATCGATCTTTATTGTTATAGATACAAAGTAGAAAATGCTTAAGCATATTTACATATCTAGCTCGCTGATCGCTCACATGTTGTAATGAAAAGGTATGTAAGTATATCTCTCGCTCACCGAATAACTCATTGACTCACAATTACAAGCACGAAAACGAGCAATAGTCTTTGGTGATTTTAACATCGATCTATTATCTAAAAACAAAACATTAAAAAGGTACAAACAGAGACTACACGAATCGGGACATAAAATACTAAATAAAGTCAACCAAACCTATTGTACACGAGATTCAACTACTAAGAAATCTATCCTGGATCACGTAAGCACAAACTTGAACAATGAAGAATATAATTTTGCAATCATCAACTCGTCTTTCTCAGATCACAAACAAATCTATTTACAACTAAATAAGTGGAAACCTCCAAAACTACGTCTAAACTATGAAACTATAGATTACAACAAATTATACATTACTCTTGAATCGCATGGACTAGAAAATGCTGCAAACAGTTATGAAGAATTAGAGACTACGTTAATACAATGCATCAAAAGAAATACAATTTCCAGAACTAAAATCGTGAATCCACCACGAGAGGAATGGGTTAACAACGAAATTGTTATCGGGATCAACTTAAGAAACCACCTATGGGTGCAGCATAAAAAGGATCAAGAAAATGAGATATTATTAATTGAGTTTAAAAAAATCAGAGACGAAATTGCTAGATTAATACAATTTACTAAAAATGCCTACTTCTATAATCAATTTACGAAATATACTAACACTCCTAAAAAAATGTGGACTCTTATAAATAATTTAGCTAACAATAAAATGTATCAAAATAGCACTCCTTCAAAACTTATTGTTAATACTGACATTGTTAGTGGCACAAAGGAAATATGTGAACTTTTTAATGGATATTTCTCAACAATAGGGTCAGTACTTGCTGAGAAAATACCTAGAAAATTTCATGATTGTTCTAAAATATTAGAATTAAATAAACAATACGATGCCACAAGTCACTCACTTACAACACTGCAGCCCTGTTATGCTGAAGAAATTATAAAAATTATCAAAGACCTTGATGCCAACTCTAGTAGTGGTATAGATAAAATCAGCATTAAAATTATAAAAAACTTACAAAATCTAATCTCGAATGTGCTGGCAAAATGCTTTAATAAACTTATGACTGATGGGGAGTTTCCCGATTCCCTAAAGGTTGCAAAAGTATCACCAATCTATAAATCTGGACCTAAGACCGACCCTGGTAATTATCGACCGATCTCTGTACTGCCAGTCATGTCCAAAATATTAGAAAAACTTATACATAGTCGCTTATTAAATTACTTTGATTCCATTAACTTTATATCAGACCGCCAATATGGATTTAGACCTAAAAATAATACCACAGTAGCTACAATGGATCTAGTAACAAAAATCAGAGACAATATAGATAAAAAGAACATTGTTCTGGGTGTATTCATTGATTTAAAAAAAGCGTTTGATACTGTAAGCCACACACTCCTTTTAAACAAGCTTGAACATGCTGGTATCCAAGGAAACGCACTCAAAATGCTAAAATCTTATTTAACTAACAGACACCAGATAGTTAAGATAAATGACGTTGAGAGTAGTGCTCTACCCGTCACATACGGAGTACCCCAGGGATCCATACTGGGACCACTGTTATTCTTAACTTACATAAATCAGATTGCAGCACTTAATCTTCATGGTCATATAACTCTATACGCAGACGATACTTGCTTATTTTATTTTGGAAAAAACATACACAATATCATTTCACAAGCCCAAGAGGATTTAGATACATTATTCGAGTGGTTCCAATGCAATTTACTATCTATCAATATTTCTAAAACATGTTTTGTTATATTTAAAGCTAAAAACAAAAAGATTCCTGATCATAGACCATTAACTATTGATAACATTCCGCTCGAACAAAAACAGTGTGAAAAATACCTTGGCTTAAAAATTGATAGCAATCTTAATTGGAACAACCAAATAGATTATATTAAAGATAAACTCTCGTCACTCACTGGTTCTCTCTACAACATAAGCAATTGTATACCAAAAAATATTCGTTTTACTATTTATAACTCTCTTGTTAAATCACATTTACTATACCTAATAGAAATTTGGGGCAACTCAGGTAAAACAAAATTGCAAGAATTACAAAGAGTACAAAACAAGATCATTAAAATATTATTTCGCTATCCATATTTGACACCGACTTATAGAATTTTTGAAGAAACTAAATTAATGAATATTAAGCAACTTTATACGTACACCACTTGTATTCTGATAAGAAAAATTTTAGACAAAAAAATTAAAACCAATTTATCATTTACCAAAATTTCGGAAGTATCTAAACGTAGCAGGCGTCGCCCTAGTTTACTTGTATTACCAAGACCTCGTACAAATTACTCCAAAAGAAACATCACCTATGAAGGAGCAAGTATTTATAATAATTTACCGTCTAACATTAAAAATGTAAGCTCGTTCAACATTTTTAAATCTCAACTGTCTAAATATATAACAAAAAACTTTTCTTATCCAAAGTTACATTAATCCAGTCAAGCCAACAACAGCAAAAAAAAAAAAGTGTTGAGCGGGTACCTGTTTAACATTACGCATATTGTCGCTTTTATTGTTTTAAACTACCCTACCGGCCAATAATATTACATATCAAGTCTCTAATGATGTTACGATTGTGTTACGTAAACAGTTTTTACTTACTTATCTCGGTGGTAGTAAATTGATAATAAAACTAAATGTTATTCTGTATTCTCATGTAAGTGGCTTTATTGTCTTTTTGGGAATAAATGATTTAAACACTCAGGATTCAATTTGAGCTAAATGAGCTAAAGAGCTAAAAGAATGATATATCTCTTTTGATTGAAAGAGCTATATCCCTCTTTTCTTTTCATTGAGCTATTTCTCCCATCGCTAAACTCGACCTCTAAAAACTAGTGCTAGTGTCTATACTTCCGGTAGCCCGCCAAATTCAAAACTGTAGCGGATAAAATGCAGCCAGATTCACATTACACTTACTTGTAGCGGCGTAGTTTCTGATCTTAATGCATCAGTATGCCTATCGGTGTCATATATTTTATATTCTTTAAGAAACATAATTGTTTGTTTGTATGGAGGCGTGCACACATCATAGTCACGTCTTCGCGTCGCGTCATGGTCACAATAGTGTGCACCAGCCCGCATAATGTGAATCCGGCTTAAGTATATTGTGAATCTGGCTTCATCATCATCAACCCATTACATTGTCCCACTGCTGGGCACGGGTTTCCTCTCATTACGAGAGGGATTAGGCAATAGTAGTAGGAATCTGGCTTGACAGTATTTAACTAGTAACACGAAAAGCTGATCTCACATTTTATAGGCTCTACATACAAGAGGCTAGCGTAAACTAACTCGTCATGTAGCCGAGCAAACCTTTACAAACAAACAGACAAGAATTACTTTCATATTTATAATATTTGTTTATTATACTGAGACTTGTACCCTATGCTACTTGTTTTAAGTGACCCGAATGCTACTGATAAATGTTTATTTATTTATATTCGTAAAATTAGAAGACTAGTCTCAATTCCAATCATCATCATCATCATCATCATCATATTAGCCTATCGCCGTCCACTGCTGAACGTAGACTTCCCCCAAAGAGCGCCAACAATTCCAATACAATTATTAAAATAAAAATAAAAAATTCTCTGCCCCTTTTATATTGTTGTTTTGTATAGCTGGTATGACTTTACTTATATGTATTCTTTACCCAGTTTATGTCCGATAAAATCTCGTACATATATAATTATGTTATAATACCTTGTAACAAGCTGATGGCTGTACATATTGGTGAAAAAATAACATAGGGGGCAACCAAAACCAAAATATGTAATTCAAAATTTTCATTTGTTTGTATGTTTGCCATCACACAAAAACTAATGCATGAAATTAGATAAGGTTTTCACAGTTGTATTGTTAGAAGTTTAACTTATCAGCGTATCAATAAGTAAGTAATAGGAATTCTGTTCATTCTGTTGTAATAAAAAGAGCCAAACCTGGGCTAACAGTAGAAAATCTATACTAAGGTAAAAAAGCATAAGTATACATACGTATACTTATGCTTTTTTTCGGTTTGTCGAGATAGGCTAATTTTGACCATAGACAACGTATTAATTACGTGAACGATTGGATAGCTGAGAGAGCGGGCTTCTTGGGGAGTGGTAATGTGCCGAACCAATCTACTGCGTTCTTGCGATCATTGACTTCGGCCATTGGTCTATCTTTTGTCAACCAATCATTGAAAAACCAGTGAGGACCCAATGTAAGTTTACAATTTATTTTTGCCGAATATACTCGCGTGATGGCTGTACAGGTATTTGTTTGGAAATACACGAAAAGTTTGGGTTTTCAAGTAAATGTTTCAATCATGTCTGATGAAATTACATGAGAAGCAGCAGCCATTTTGATTACGTTGCTTTCCTTGGCCTCGTAGCAATGACGTGTTAAGTTTCCTGTGAAGTGCCAGTGAGTTTGTAACTTTGAAATTTATACCTTTTAGACCACCGAACGAATATATTCGCATAGATATTAGGTAACCGAGTCTCCAGCTTCGTCTCTACAAGCTGACGTGACGATCCGCCAAGATTATCAATCTTCCGGAGCGGTGCGCACTATCCTACAACCTTCAAGCTTATCTGCAAGAGCGGAAAAATCTAGTGCGACTAAGATCTTTAGTGTAGTGAATGCAAGGGTAACATGACTAATGCCATGATAAAATAATAAGCATAAATTCTAGAAGTTTAATTCTGGATTGACAAGATAACATTTAAAAGAATTTTAAATCTGCCCCTAAGGCTACTCTCCGACCCAAATATTTTGGCTTACCTCATCAGTATCTAAGATATGCAAAAATACTTTCTTCAGAGTGACTCGCTATGGAGCATGCACAGATCCAGAGCTCGGATGGGGCTCAGGTGATGACTATAAACGGGCAGCAGTACTCTCTGACCCAAATGTTTTGGCTTACCTCATCAGTGTCTAAGATATGCAAAAATACTTTCTTCAGAGTGACGCGCTATGGAGCACGCACAGATCCAGAGCTCGGATGGGGCTCAGGTGATGACTATAAACGGGCAGCAGTTGCAGTTGTTACAGATGAATAACTCCCCACATATGATACAAGGCCCTAATGGACAACAAATTGTGGTACATGCTGTACCCGCCAATGCACCGGCAATACAGGTAAAATTAACACTATTCTTATTCATACACCTTTAGATTTTCTAGAGATTGCTCTAAAGCGTGCTATAATTACAATCCTCCCTGCAACATCTTTAAACAACCCTGATTGAGTGACATTGTTTTCAAAAGTAAGCCCTGCAGATCTAGATACTGGAAAATGCATGAAATGCATATTAAAAATTTAATGCATGTATTAATGAAGTCCATAAAAGGAAATATTTATTTATTTATTTATTTATTTATACTTTATGCACCGTCGGTACAAAGGCGGTCTTAATGCCATTAGGCATTTTCTGCCAGACAACCTTAGGGTGATGCAGAGAATTATAAAATAACAGTAGTGCACTCTAAATATAAAGCGAAATAAGCGTAGACTAAAATAATTATATTAATAAACTATACGTAAACAAGTACATTCGATACATAAAACAATTATATATATAACTTATACATAAATATATATATAAATACATATTTATAAAACTATACAGATAGGGCAAATTCAAGATGATGAATTCGCGAGGGTACAATCTTGGAGGTATTTACGCAATTTGTGTTTAAAAGATAGTCGAGTGTTTGTCATCCTGATTTCGGTTGGGAGAGCATTCCATAATAAAATAGCCTGGACAAAGAAGGTAGAGTGCACAAAGTCAGAGCGGTGAGAGGGACATTGAAGAAGACGATTATTTGTAGATCGAAATAGGCTGTTATTCGAAGATAAAACCATAAATGTTGTTAATAAAATGCTATGCTAATTGTAACTTCAGTCTTTCTTATTTTTGAATTTTTTATTAAATTTATATTTATAATTGAGACCTTCAAGTTTATCTGCTTAGCATAATCTCAAAACTAAAATTTATCTTTGCATGCTGCCTTAGTTATTAAAATAATACTGTCTATAAAATTTAATGAGTACATTTTTACTTGTTCATGCAACCAGATTGGAACACCACAAATCCAGGTAGTAGTATCATACTTATGTTTCATTGAACTAAAGTATTGTATATTAATTTAATTATTATTTTAATTTTAATAACAAGGTTTTACTCAAAATAACTATCCATAAAAAAAAAATCTTTTCTGATAAATGTTTGTTGCTGTAAAATAATATTTTTTTGAGATGTTATTGTATTTTTGCATCCTTGAATAGTGAAACATGCAATTTTTCTACTGTAATCCTTTTACCATGTAGAAACATGGTAAAATAAAAATTTATATCTCTAAGTTTGTGAATATTTGAAATTATGTAATGTTATAGAAAAGTCTTTAAGATGTAGGATATCTTCAAGTATTTTCCATTACATTTTATTGCTACAAAAGTTAGAGTGAGAGTGTGTCTAGTTTGATGGATTAACTTAGATTTTAAAAGAAATTATTGGCACCTTGGCTTGCCTAGTTTGGGGCCAATGTAAAGTAATGTATTCTAGGTTAATAAATATCCTATTTTTAATATTTACAGGTGGCAACACCTGGTGGACAGCAGCTGCAACAACTGCAGGTTGTGCCAATATCTAGTATTCAAGGTATGTATAATACTGTACCGCAACCAAATTGCGGATGTTCTTCAAAAAGGCCAGGTTCCGAGCACCCTAAACCGACGGTCATGCATGAAGAGATTAATGAATGTAGATGAAGCGAAAGTAGTGTGCCAGGATCGTAGCAAGTGGAAATCTATAGTTTCTGCCTACCCCCATGGGAGACAGGCGTGACAATATGTATGTATGTATAATACTGGCTACCAGCAAAGTTGGAAAGTTATCCATGAATCCATGCCTAAATGCAATATGCGTCACTGTCAAGGTTTTATTAAGGTTCTTGTTTCTATCTCCACAGCTGGTGGAAACATTCAGCCAATGCAGCTGGTTCAGACTGCAGATGGCCAGACCTTTATATATCAGCCAGTTGCAGCAAGTGCACAGCCTACCATAGATCAGCATCAAATTATTCATCAACCCACCAGTAAGTTTATTAACTTCCATTGCTATATTTACCATATCATTAGCACTACAAATTTCAAGCGGATTCTTATGTCAAACAATCTAACATGAAGATTTCAAGTCCATTATTCATTTAAATATCGAACAGAAAAGATAAATAGGAAACAGGTTCTCGCCTATTAGATGTCAAACAATACATATACAGTAGTAGATATCTATTAGTCTTTGCATGTTATATTCTTCTTCTTATACATAAAAATTAATTGCTGGTTGTTAGTCTCGCTAAAACTCTAGAATGGTTAGACCGATTTGGCTAATTTTGGTTTTGAAATATTTGTGGAAGTCCAGAGAATGTTGAACAGTGAGAAAATATGGAAAAGTTGGACCCGGGAGCCCGGGCAGGACAAGTCTGTCAGGTCCACTAGTATTAAAATAAATGTTTTAATTTCAGTGATCAATCTCAACGGCAATCTCGTGCAAGTGGCGGGTGTCGGTAGCCCAATGCAAGCGCAGCAGATTGTGAATCAACCGAACATTGTTATGGTAAGCTTATTAAAGATAGGTTTTTATATAGAAGTCTAGATTTATTGTCTAGTGAAAATGGGCATAATAATAGTGTTACAAGTTAAGTCCATCCATATGTTACCTATTCTATTTTCCATGCAAATGTCATCAGGTTTTGACTTGTAACTTCTGTGATTGGATAAGTATAATATATAGGTATCGCACATTTTATATTTCAGTAGGTCAAATAACTCCTCAAATTGTATTATTGCAGATGGTAAACAGCGCTAACAACGCAGGCGCGAGCTCTTCCGTGTCCGAAGGCGCAAGTTCATCGGCGGCAGGGTCCGATGAAGAGCCGCTCTTGTACGTCAACGCACGGCAATACAAACGCATCTTGAAGCGTCGCGCCGCCAGAGCTAAGCTACACGAGCAGGGGAAGATACCTAAAGAGAGACCTGTAAGTATTGTTGAACCGAGTTTTATTGGATAGTGCCTCTTATTAAGATGGGTTAGATTTGGTTTTTAGTCGCTAAATTTGCTACCCCAGCACAAAAAAATATATCTTACATACACACTTACGCCTTTTCCTACAGGGCAGAGACTACAGATTCTTGCATAAGTCTGTTGCTTCTTGTGTATGAATACATCTTGTGATATACATACGAGTGAGTCTAACAAATCTTATGAGTAAATGAATATGTATACTGTACTGTAAATTTAGCGCGATGAAAGTGACAATCTTCTTTCTAGAATTAATAAAGGTAAATTGTAAACAACGATTGAAGTCCAACCAAGTGTATTAAGTTGGTTGGTTGGACTTACAATTTTATATTTACTATTATATTGTTCTGTTTATTTTCAGAAATACCTTCACGAATCGCGACATAGACACGCGATGAACAGAATACGAGGAGAAGGCGGTAGATTCCATGCAGGCAGCAGAAAGTGAGTTAATAATCTCATTCTTCTATATTATATTTCCATTTAATTTTATTTGGTATTTATCACTGAAAAGCTTTATATTTATTTGTTTTGAATATGCTGTCATTGCAGGAAAATGGTAAATATCGAGCATATGAGTCAAGACCAGAAATTGTTAGAAGATATCAAGCCAGATACTGTATCAATAACAATTATCCAGGTAATTAAGCTTATACTTTTGTTATCTTATGTATTAATTTTAACTAATTTTATGTCACATTGCCTGACTTAGATGTAGGCCCTTATAGTCGATAAGTAGATCCCAGAAAATGTTAAACTATTAGTGGATCGGGCGTTGATATTTTTCGCCGTGATAATATGCCGCAACATATAGGTATTAAATAATTTTAAACAAAGATTGAAGTCCAACCAACCAACTTAATATACATTTAGAATTTCATATGTCTTGCCATCTGCAATCCAGGCCTCTTGTCCAAATAGAATATGGACTCCATATAATTACGAATTATCACAAATATAAAATCTACACGTGAACCTGTTTTTCAGGACGACGATACACAGGAGCAGCAACCAGCCCAGTGGAGGCGACTGGCGCCGCAGCAAACACTTCAGTCAACGTAGCAAACGTCTGACAACAGTGATACATAAAGAGACTGTCTGTGATCTAGTGAATGGGTCATACAAAACGTGAAAGACTCGAAATCAAGGAGTTTGGTGACGTTGAAATGTGTTTTGTCTACATGTAACCTTAACAAGCAGTTTGTCTTTACAATGCAGGAAAGTATCATTCTGTGATCTTAGAAATTAAACAGCAATGCATTGTATGTGAATCCTGGGCATAGTATAGTCGGAAATCAAATTTTAAAATAATAAATTCTAATAAAGGGAATTCAAGGCTGATGTGAATAAACTTTATTATATAAGAGGCTAGGTCAGTTCACGCTTGTTGGTACACAAATTGAGATCGCTCTGAACACGACTAGCCATAGGAAAATATACCTTATGTAATACCATACTTATGTGCATCTTCAGAGCAGCAATAGGTAATAACTTATATTTTTTTGTCGTGATTTTGTGGAATTTGTTAACTGTTTCGATTCCAAAATTGATCCGTTTTTTCTTTGTTCTACTTTATAGTCGTAATTAATGTTTAAGTATTAGTAACACTTTATTCGAATCTGTAGTCATCAGTTTATCGTGTTTTTTTTGCATTAATCATCTTTTTTCAATATTAAAAGCCAAAGAGGTGTTCCACTATTTGTTTCAGTTTCGTTTTTCATAACACATGTTCAGACTTGTATGTATGTAAATATTTATGTTAGTGATAGGTGCCTATTACATTTATAATAAAACAGAAACTTTTATAACGCAATTTAAGTACAAAATAAATATGCACTTAAAAAGACTGTTTTTTATTACATAATTATGTAGAATCAACTATTTTATAAAATATTATAGTAAGTTTAATTATAAAGAGATTCATAAAACATGAACCAAAAATGAATGTCAGGTAGATCAGTAATTGATTATTTACGCTACAGTAATTGGCATCAAATATTATT
Organism: Subacronicta megacephala; assembly: GCA_958496365.1. Classification (NCBI taxonomy): domain Eukaryota; kingdom Metazoa; phylum Arthropoda; class Insecta; order Lepidoptera; family Noctuidae; genus Subacronicta; species Subacronicta megacephala. The sequence continues at coordinate 9,496,440 of OY292528.1, forward strand.
TGTACCTAAATTACATAACCATAAGTATATTTACGTGCATTTCTATGTTAATTATACAATATCGATAACAACTTATGTATAATGATTGTACTAGAAAAAATTCTCTCGCGAATTACAAAAAAATCCATAGTTTTGTAAATAATTGATAACAATACTGATTAAAAACAATAACATTTCAAAAATTATGGAATTATGATGCATATAACGATATAAAAATCCATCAAAATGTTGTTATGCCAACATTTTCCGGGCATAATTGACAAGTATACATAACTATAAAAACATACTTAAAAATAACGCAGTATAAACGGAGATTCATAATAATATTCATCGCTATTCGCTAATAATTGCACTTTAGACCTTTTTGTCCAATACTTACCTGAAATACAAAGTTATTCATTTCAAATTGAACCTTATCGTTAGTCATATAAGTATGACATGTCATATTAAAACAGATTAATAGTGTTTAGGTGTCGTTAACTTTGCCTTCATAACCGCTTGTCCAATATCGTCCTTATCTGATTTCTACTAAATTTGAAAGTAATACAAACGTTTCACTTTGGACTAATAAATACCTACCTATGAATAACTTATCTGATAAATATAACCTAGACCTATGTATTAACAAACTTACCCTTATTTTACTCTATCAAATGGTGTCGCATTAAAACTTAAAAATTCTTCAGTTTGGCTTGGTGGTTGGTTTACTAGCGGTCTCCTTGATGCGTTGTATCTCTGTCTTGATGGCTGATATGAGAGGTATGGCAGGGTCCTCACCCGGCAGCCTGCCCTCAGTCAGTATCAGCGCCGGGTTGACGACCGGCCGCGCACCTAGGGACTACCACCGTTAAATTATCATCGAGTTGGCATCGCATTGCTGTGTGGAATGAAGTTGGCCGTTTCATATTCGAGCTGTTTACGTTATAATCCCCTTAGTGCAACGTACTCAATTGTATTTTAGTAACATTATAATACCATTTTGTTTTAGTTTAGTCAACTCTGCTAATACGCACGGCTACACAATACACATCAAGCTATACAAATCCTATAAGCCACTAGTATATCATATAATTTGTTACCTATATAATATAGGGTAAAGCACCCTATTACTGACACCCCCCCAATTTATTGACACTCTATTTTTATTATCAAAATATAAGGAAACTTGGTAACCTAAGTGTATTATTTATTAAAATCATTTTTGATAGTTTATTTTTGTATACCACTGGCAAAACTAATCTGTTAAAAGAACTAAGACGGCGCCAAATAGCTGATTCAAGTAGAGCAATCAGTGTTTTAGAAGGAGAAAGTTGGTTTCCTTAAAGTTTCGATAAGGTAAGCGTTCATTTTAATCGTGTTAAAGTATTCAGAAATTCGAAAACCTTTCTTTGAATGTTGTGTTATTCTAATTATGAAGGTTTATATAGCTGATTTCAATGGTTATTTCTCACTTTACTGTATTAGTTTAATTTTTACAGGGTGTCGATTTTTGGTATGTCGAAAATAGTGAAATTCCAATTTATTGACACCCATGTCAATAATTGGAATTTTCAAATTAATTTTAGAAGAGGCTAATTCAATTGTATATACCTAGTTTATGACTTGATATATGACTACAAATTAGATTAAAGTCAAAATACACCTTTATTCCAAATTCCGACATGGGTGTCAAATCAATATTCTCTATACAAACATCAGTGTTGATAATTGGGCAAGGCTATGTCAATAATTGGAATACAATGAAGACATAAGAACTCTCTTCCATAAGTTACATGTTTGGATACTTCTGCATCCTTTACACTCATAAAATAAGGATTATGCAAGTTATGATCAGATAATAATGCGGTTATCATCAGACGAACATTATGCTTGTGTCGCATGATCGCTTTCATTAGTGCATAGGTATGTGTTTTGTAGTTGGACAATTCCTAACATAAAATTTCGAACAACATTGATTAAAAGACTTCAGAACCCTCAACATGAAGCCTGTCCGGGTCCTGTTACTCTCCTGACCGAAGCCGAAGAAAATTACTTAGTGGAGTGGATCAAGAATCATTAAAGATAGAGAAAATCCTCCTATGATATTGGAAACCTCAATATCATTTTTAAAGACCTATCCATAGATACCTCACACATATGGGTACAAAATTTTTGAGTTTCAGTTCTAAGTATGGGGAACCCCAATTTTTTTTTTTTCTATTTTTGTGTAAGAATCTTAATGCGGTTCACAGAATACATCTACTTACCAAGTTTCAACAGCATAGCTCGTATAGTTTCAGAGAAAAAATGCTGTGACATACGGACGGACAGACAGAAAGACAGACAGACATGACGAATCTATAAGGGTTCCGTTCTTTGCCATTTGGCTACGGAACCCTAAAAATGAAGCATTGACTGTAGAAGAAATTGAAAGATTTTAATCACAAAGATAATACCCAAGTAGGTACCTACCTATTTAGAAGTTCCTCATAAAAATTACCTCATTATTTCCAGTGATTTCAAGTATAAACAAAAATACGATTTATTTGTTAAGTTGACTGATTATACTCAAGTTTTTCTATTCGTAAATACAATTTCATAATAAATTGGTTAATTACAAACAATTAAGATTTGTTTGATTTAAAAAAACCGTATGTAATTTTTATTAATAGGTAAACCTACTAAGGAAATTGCAGTGTCAATAAATTGGTTCAACACCTGACGATAATAGGGCAAAATGTGTCAATAATTGGGTAAATCATAGTAAATCAATAAAACTTGAAAAAATAATACCAATTATCATCTAAATATGTTTTTTGGTAATTATCAAGGAAATACAATACTTGCTCTATTATTATAAACCGGATATCCAACGGGCAATACCATAAAATGGCAGATATTAAACTATTTTGGCACGACAGCCCTTAAAGTGTCAATAATTGGGTATCTTACCCTATAACAAATTATATAATTATACTAGCGGACTCGACAGACTTTTTCCTGTCTAACCAACTTTCTAACCATTAAAAAATAATTTTTCGTTCCGCTTGCGTTCTACAGAGTATTAGAAAACATAAAAAAAATTTACTGAAATAGGTAACGTCGTTCACAAGTTATGGCGTGACGGAGGGAATTAGGGATAGGATTTTTCCTTTCACCCTGTATAATCACGGCCGTTACATGCGCCACTACCAAACAAACTGGACGTGAACATTTTATTCTTCCATAATGGTGGCATGAAGTACCTACCTACGCAATAAATGATAAGCTAAGCAGGGAGGATAGTACTAATAACTATCTAAAAATGTTGTCCAGAAAGTTCTTTCAATGATGGTATTCACCAATATCTTTGCTGCAAAGGTGGAAATCTACAGTTGTCTGTGCCGTTAAGGTTCTACCTGGGGTGGGGTATGTCCCCAGGCCCTGGCCGGTGGCGGCACTCTCCTCTCGGCAGCGGTCCTTGTGAACGATGTACGGGGACGACTGCCTTCCTGCTGCTGGACTGGCGCCGAAGTGCTGGGACCAGCCCGTCTGTAAAAGAAGGCGTATGGTACGACTTATTTATAAAATTGTAAGTATATTTAAGATTGAATTAATAGTGTTGTAGTACGTAGTACTGTCGCCAGCACATCAAGTTATAAAAAACTGACAAATTTCTCCAAATGATTTTAAACCATAACTTGTTGATAATAAAGTTCAAAATCAACTGAGAAAATTTGACATTTCTTGGTAACTTGATGTGCTGGCCACCGTACCTTTGCGCTTTATTAAAAATTTTGCTTAAAAATCGTTGTCGTAGAAGATATTGGTGTAAAATAGATGATTCGGCCAAAATAAACAAGTTACACCAAAGTCTTCTACGATATAATATTATACGATTTTGTGTGTATCGATAGTTAAGTGATCGTAATTAAAATATAAAATATTTTGTTTTTTATACACCGAATATCTGATCAATGTCATTGAATCTACAGTTGTGTTAAGATCAAAGAAAATTATGTCGATTGTTGATCTATCATTAAAAGGGAAATGTAGAATAAATATTTTTACCCAGGGCCAGCAGATCGTCCTCTTACTGTGTCCATAGCGGTGTAAGGTGAGCCAGGTAGTCGCACGTTGTCATTACGCGCTTGCGTCAACTGCTCACCTGATTCTAGAACAAATTACAAATAAATAAAAACCTTTCAGGGTAGTCTGAACTATGTACTCTGATCGTAATTGCTGACGACATTATCAATATTATATACCTACTGAATCAAAATAATTGTTCTGTGTATGTGGATACATTACCTACTGCCCAAGTAATTATATTTGCAATCGGAAAATACTTCAATGTATTTAAATTAAAATCTTTTTTTTATGGGATAACTCTGCAAACGAGTAGGCGAGCTACCTGATGAATGCTAAGTAGTTATCGCCGCCAATGTATATCTGCAAAACCAAAGGAGTTGCTGAGCCTATTTAGGGAAAGGGAGGGGAAGGGGATTGAGGGAGGAATTGGGCTTCCAGCCCTCTAGTTCACTGAACGCAGTAGCGAAACGTTACTACTCGGACTACTTCTTCTTCCCCGGTCAAGCCGGCCCACTCATGCTGCGAACAGCGTGGCCACCACAACAAAAATGTTTCAAAGCAGAGAACAAAGAGTTTACTCGATCTTTCATTATCTCTCACATCGAATTGTGAAATTCCGTGACAAAGATGTATCTTTGAGACCTTGACCGTGATGCAGTTTACTCGATTATCTCATGTAACATTAGAGGTCGCGTTACCTTCCAGCTAACAAATCTCATTGTTGACCAAAATCGCTGGTAGGTTCGTTAATTTTATTTTTTAGTTCCTACCTTGTTTCTTATCTTTATCTTTGGAGTCTACTCTCTCCTCAACAGTGTAAGTGTCGTGAGAGTTGGGGCTGGAGGCGACGCTGCCGAACAGTGTGAAGGCGTCATCCATCAGCTCGTTGAACCGCTGGCGCATGCGGGACGGGCCAGGGTCTTTGCGGCCTGACGCCGTTGACCTGGCTGGACTCGATGGCTTTGAAGCTGGATTGCGAATTGAATGATTTTGATGTTCAATACCATAGGTAGAATAGAATTGAGTAGAATATTCTTTATTGCACACCAAAAACTTATGCCAGGAATAATTTTATAGTTCAAAAAGTGGTTTAATGGGTAGTCCTATCGCTGAAAGCAATCTTTTAAAGACAACCTTTACATGATGAACCTCTAGATGACCTATGCAAAAGATACAATTAAAAATGTCTTACAACCAAAGGTCTCTTCTGGTAAACCTGGAGAAGCTGAAAAAAAGGACACAAAAGACCACTAACCGTCTTTAATTCTCTGACAATGCAGATCCCAGACTAGAGGCCCGATCACCCCAGGATCCTTGTCTATACTCCCAAGTCGCACTAGTTGTGATGCCATCTGTCTTCGAGGCACCACGTCTTTGGCTTTGCTAGGGTCTTGCTTGCTCTTCTTCGGCGTAGATGACGGAGAGTCCATATCGAGATGACGAACTGACACAGGTTCAAGGATGCGAGAGAGAGGTTCTACCACGTTGCCTCTGGAAATTTAGTAAAGGAGGTTATCATTCATCATCAAATGCTTCAGCCGGATACAAGAGTTTCGGGAAAAATGTATTGCTTCTAGCTTAGGATGCCACGGATACTTACCCCAATATCCTGAGACCGTAACAAAAATTGGATGTAAGGGCATATATTTTTATGGATTGTGATTCATACGAACTTGCAGTCAACTCTACACAAATAAAACCAAGTATAGGTACTTTCACAAAAACAATCTCTTCAAAAAATATAAAAGTTATAATAAACTGAGGTAACTAAAGATAGAAAAGAGGAACATCTAAATAAAAACTTCCTTACCTGGGGAAAGCGTTGACGGAAGGCATGGAGAGATATGAGGTAGGTGTAGGGGGCGCGGAAGGTTGTCCACTGTCTGAACTGTCCAACCCAGCCGCTTCTAACAAACTGTCAGTAGTACCCACTGGGAAGAAAACATAAGAACGATCGAGATGCTAAAATAACATTAAATTGAAGATGGAACATGACTATAAAATAGATTGGTATCATAACTGACCTCTCTTCTTCTGCGGCATCCTGAGAGCGTGTGGTTTCTTCTGCCTTCGACGAAATGCTGTTGCCACCTCGGATACTCCCGATGATGTAGTTGATGAACTGATGAATTCATAAAATGACGAAACAGACATCTTATTATATTCTATTATTGTTGTTTTCTCAAACAAAGGTCTCGAGATCGAATCCAAGGCGCGTGTCGTGGATTCGATCGATTATGGAAGAATTATAGGTATTATATAGTTGATTATCATTCGCTTAGATGCTAAGAAGGAAAACATCGTGAGAAAACCTGCAAGCCTCAGAGATTTACTCGATGGCGTGTGAAGTCTGCCAACAAGCAATTAGCTAGCGTGTCGAACTATAGCCTAATCTCTCTTATACTGTGAGGGGACCTGTGCCCAGCAATGGGACTTTATAATGGCATAATGATGATGATGAAGCGGTAACCATCCTTTCGCGTATTGAAACCTCATCCAAAAGGAACATAACTCTACGAGTGACACTACAGTAAAATATTTTTCATCATGAAGATAGGATCAAAAGTGCTTTGACGAAAAATATTTAACTTAAATATTTATATCCCTACTACTATTAAATCTCTTTGTTATAACCACTTTTCCATTTCTTCGTATTTCTAACTTACCTATCCAGACAGATTAACGCTTACTTTAGTATCTAGTAACGTCCGTAAGATCGCTCCTAGACACGGAAGAGATAAATAAGGTTGGAAAGGCCCTAGCTGCTGTTTTGTACTAGGACCAGTGTCGCCGCTTTACTCCCACTATTTCAATTCCCAAACATACGCAACATTATCTTTACAAGTTTTTCGCACACAATCAAATCACACACACATATATCAGTGGGCAGCAATTTGTTCACACACTAGCACCAAGCTCTCGTAGGCATTAGACACACACACGCAACACGCATACGCTAGTGCTTGAAAAGCCGACTGAGAATTTATCGATATTTTTATCGATACATTCTCAGTCTGTTATGTATTTTTATATTGAATGGGGAAAAGGGGAACATAAAAATCAAGAACTATTTTCATTTAATTTAAAAGAATTACTGTCCTTGGAACAAAACGTAATCATTAAGCAATTAGGGGAAATCTAACATAACATAATAGAGTTATAACATAACATTATTATAATTAATTGCATAATATTTCGAATAGAATCAAATATTAAAACGTATAAAATAGGTAGGTACGTATAGATTTGACTTAGATTTGACTAGACTATATTGTATCTATTCAGTATTAAAATCTAAGTAAAATAAAATGGTCTACATGCCGCTTCATCTTCATTCATTCAATGATTAATATAATATAAAATACATATAACTAAAAATATACTCTCATCAATTAAATATATATTATTTCATAAATAATCTTTGCCAACCGTAACTATAGTTGAGAATTCTATCGATGCTTTTATTTACCTCGATATCGATAGATGTACGCCGTGCATCACTCACGGCCAACCCCGGCAAACGACGAACAACGGCTATGGTTGAAGAGTAGAGAACGCAATGCATGCAGTACATTGCAAGCGGACTACGACATCGTGTTGATTAAGCGAGAACACATCGGGCAATGTATTTTATTTGTAACTTGTTGCAATAATATGATTGATGTTTGGAATTTCATAGTGATCAGTATATTTTTATGTTTTTACCAATTATTTTGCAATTAAATGCTATTTTTGACTTACAGATGGAAAGATATACCTCCTCGCTATATACTGGTGGTCTGACATTTTGTCTATTACGTAAGAATAACACAACACGGCAGTTTAAAGCGGAGCTCTGTTCTCTGAAGTAGTCATAAGCACACTAAACGCGGCGAATGTATGATTCGGGCGAGTTATGATTTTCTAATCAAGACTGTGGCGCGCCTGCCCCGCCCACATGGCCATTCCAATCTTCTTTATCTCTTCCGTGCTCCTAGACCTTTAAATATTTAATTTCTAATCCCAGTCCGAACTCCGGATAATGGATTGAGCAGACTATTGGAAGAGCTAACCCTCATTTGTTGCCTTTAGAAATCTCGCTAGGGAGGGTATGTAGCAATAGCAGGATAGTTTTCTAACATTCTTCTTGTTTACCTACTTACATTGAATAATTTTGAGAGAATTATTCAATTATATTTGTATGACAGACAAACGTAAAACACTGGATATTGCTACAAATTGCTTATAGGACTTTGGTCAAAATAGGACTAGGATTAATGTATGTAAATGATTGAATTAATGAATTGGAACGTACTTGCTGGCAGCACTAGCTGCTCTGTAGATGGGAAGGAGAGTGCTACTTGGTCTCGTCCTACTCGGAGACACCACACTGATCAGCTGAAAATAAATATGAAGATAAGTTTTCAGAAGACAAAAAATATTCTTATAATGCTACGTACCCCGCGTTTCCACTGACGACAAACCATGTTGCAAACAGCTATCTAACTTTATTTAACTTTCAAAGAGTGAGTGGGATAGGTAGCTGTTTGCAAATTGTTTTGTCGTCAGTGGAAACGCGAGGTTATAAAGAGAAAGCAACTTTGCATGGATCACAAAACGAAAATTGATTTCGTTTTGTGTTATCAAGTCGTTGCGTTAGGTATAATAAAACTTGCCCTCCCATCTTTTTCTTCGTGTACTTGCTTCAATTGGTTCCTCTCAACCTCCCTCATAAGCTCGTTTCTGTATGCTCGCATGGACGCTGCAGATTTTATAGATTTTTTCCTAAAACACAAAAAAAAATATAGTTAACTTTCATCTGACCCATAGTTGTACAGTACTTACTACATTTTCACATTTCAAAGCACCCATAAATTTTATAAATTTAGCATCTGATGCAGAATGTGAATCTGCATGATCCGGTTTAGTTCACCGAAGATCACACGCTTTAGGCAACTAAGTTACTGAGATCATTGCCTGTGATATTGAATTTCTCTTCCACAGTATTTGAAGTTTATTTCTAAGCCCTCACCTGTGAGCTAGACACAGTAGTGCTAATAGCACCAGCAGCAGTAGTATCGCCACGGTCGCTCCTACTGCTAGCGCCCACAATTCAGTGCCATGGACGCCACCCCCTGCTTCGCCCTCCAAACCCTCCGCTGTTTTCAGATACGCTGCTAAAGAGAACGGATATTACACGGTGACTTGATATCTATGACTGAAATATTTGTAAACCACTAAACGAAAATTTTAATAATTTAATTTTCAATTGCATTGACCTATTTTAGTTCACTGCTGTCCACAGGCCTATTGCAAGATTTTAAGACAATCATTCAGTGAATATAGTTTTCGAATATAAAAAGAAGCCTAGCAAGTTATTTTATTAGAACAGTCATCTGGCTAATGCAGTTGTGTCAAATAATTGTTTAAAACATCTTCGAATTAATAATCGTTAATCGCACTCACGCTCAGCCTTTGTAGTAACAACAGCTCCTAGTTCCCTCGCGACCTCAGCATCCCTTACGAGCCTCATGTCTCTAGCAGCCACCGCTGCTGGCACTGCTCTCCCTCCCACTAAGACCACGTACACTATCTGAATGCTACCCGTATCTGGGGACTAATAGAAGGCATTGTTAATAAATTGTTTTGGATTCGTCCAAGAGGTTTTTTCAAGTGGAAATGGGCTAGGCCACTGTTACATTTAAAATTGAAATCAGTGCATTGTTTGATACCTAAAACCATATTTATGGTAATTTATATCGTTAGCAATGTTTACTTCTATAATAAAAGCCCTGAGAATAGTGGATTGTTAACATCTTTGCTTATGTAGATGATTGTTTCATCAAGTCAAAGTCTAATATTTGAGAATAACTTTTAATGTGTAAATTACCTCTGTTATGTTTTGTATGTGAACTTGCACAGGTGGCTGCTGATCTGGTTTCAATATTTCACGTTTGTACAACATTGTTTCATTACCATCCAATTCTAACGGTATATCTATTGAATCTTCTCTTATTTCTTCTAATTGTTCTCGATCTATCACTTCCCTTTTACGAATAACAACAGTAGGTGTAGCTAATATCCATGATTCAACTTCATTTAATTTTGTTGCTTTTATTTCAGCATTTAGCGTTACAGTGTCTGTGTCTACAGAAAACAGTTCTACATTTACTGGATATACAAAATCGACTGAAGAATTCAGTTCATTTCTACTAGAATTTGCAACGTTTGTAATTAATTTACTAGCTACTGATTCACTAGAACTTATCATAGAACTATCAATATCAACGTATTTGAAAGGCGTACTAGTACTTTGGGGACCTACTGGACTAATATTATTGTCTTTGTTAACTGCAAATGAATGAACATCATGTTTCTTTCGAGCAGGGGGTGCATCAAGAGATTTGATAATACCCAGATGTCGTTCTTGCTGTCTGGAATAAATAGGAAAAAAATCAATGAACTATAGATTTTCAATAATTGAATTACGTTTAAGCCAAATAAAGCTTGCTTGATAGATTGTCTAATGATAATTTCTGAATACTACTAGTGAAATGGGCTAGGTACAAAATGAAGTGATCTAGTTAATTTACAACAGTCAGGTAACTAAAATCAAACAAATTTTGTATGCAAAAATGTCATTGGTCAATTTTACCTGTTGGATAAAAATTATCTGTTGATAGAAAAATTAAATTAGATAAAATACGCAGCGTAGCGAAGTAAGCTTGAAAATAAACAAGAAAATATTTGAAGTTAACGGTTACTTCGGTTACCTCAAGAAGGCTTTCTGGTACAACCTAGCTAGTCTCAATTGCAGGCTATCTGGAGTGGATCCCTGAATGACAGTGAGGAGCCAGTACCTTCGATCATCGGGGATCTCTGGCTCCAGGCTACCTGGCACGCCAGGCTCTCCACAATTGAGCATGCACTCGCCAGTAGCTTTGTCTGTCACCGCCTGTAAGAAAATTAAAACTATTAGAAAATTATGAGGGGTTAAAAAGTAATGTAAATGTCTTACATGTTTAGAAAACACGAACATGAGAATAAAAATTAATCATAGAAAAGGGTTACGAAAATTAATGACTCAATTGAATGAAGGGGAACTTTTGAAGTTGTCAAGAAAGCTATGTATCTTATTTAAAATAATTTTAGTCATAGAAAAGCGAGGCAAGAAGAGCTTTCGACTTTCGACCTATCAGCAAGGAAAACAATGCGTAACAATGATTGATTGTGTCAGCACATGATCCTGACTTCCTAAGACAATAAGACGGTCTAAGTTCTGTCAAGTCTCCTAATTGATCGTCCAGTGAGAGAGAGACATAAACCACAACGTGTACTTTACGTCACATTTTTTCATACTCAATGATTAAATTACAGTAACTAACGTTTCAAGCTAAGTTTCTTGTTTTTACTGATCTGTTGCGTTCTCAAGTAGACTCTTCTAAGTACTTTTACCTTCATATAATTTATCATGCAACTCGAAAAGACTAACCTGTGGTGGATAGGAGTCCAGGTAAACCGTAGCGAGGACTGTCGTGGTTCGTACCACGGGCGTAGAGGGTTGGACAGGTGCCGGAAGCGGTGGATCTGCCGGCGGCGGAGGCCCGTCCCCCGACCCAGTCCAGAAGAAGTCCTCGAGACGAGGAGTGCGCTGGTGGTGGTCTTGTGACACCAGCATGTACACTGGTAATTAGATAAACGGCATTACTCAGGTACTGTGGCCAGGACATCAAGTTATTCTTATTCTTTATTGTACACAGAAAAACATAGTAACACATTAATTATAAACAAACAATGTACAAAGGCGAGCTTAACTCAACATTGAGTTTTCTTCCAGCAAACCTTTGAGTGATCGTTATCACATCGCAAGTTACCACAAAATGACATATTTTCTCAGTTGATTTTGAACCTAATTACTAACATTTTAAGATTTAAAATCATTTGGAGAAATTTTACAGTTGTGTATAACCTGATGTGCTAGCAATTCTACTATTCTTTGGGTAGGTATTCAATACGAACAAGGTCTGTGCCTCGTCAAGGTGTCTATGCTTATTTTTAACCCAGTTTATAAGAGTATACAAAAGCCTTAAGAGGATAGTATCCGCTCCGCGCTCCATACAAACGTAGTTTGATCTTATCTTGAATATTAACAAATGAAAGTCTTTGGAATTTTGCAGTAACAATCTTATCATTAAAATACGTGTTCCTGTAGTATACAATTTTATTTCAATATACGGTTAAAAAGTTACACGAGCTCAAAGATTGGCAATTTTCGTTGAAAAACGGCCCAACTTAATGCTAGTATTTCTCGACAATGTATCAATACAGAAACATTCTGATTCGAAAGAAACCCAGATAATATAGTGAATATATTTTTACAAGTTTTTTTTTTACGTATTAACAATATTATAGGAGTAATCTCCAAAATTCGGAACATAAGAAATACGTGTGAAAATGTTGTATATGTATTGTTGTTTCTCCTCTCGGGCACGCGTTCGCATCGCGAGGGATAGAGACAGCGACAACTGTGCAACATTGTTGCGTTCGCGAGGGACACTCCTCTTAAGTTACATTGACAACTTTGAAGGCTGTCCTTGGTCACTTTTTACCTAATGAGTAATTAAAAACGGCATTTTTACCATTGAAATGGACGTATTTCATCAATTTATTAAAAAAATTAGAAACCCCTGACAATTGCATTATAATATCTCGACCGATTTTCATCAAAAATAGCTATGAGCACTCCCGACTAATTCAACTTTCAAACAAAAAAAAAAAAACAAATCAAATTCGGTTCATCCGTTCCGCGTTCGGGACCTACGACGCCACAGATAGACACACACACACACACAAATACGTCAAACTTATAACAGCCAGTCGTTTTTGCGTCGGTGGTTAATAAATGCGTACATAGCTTTACCTACAGTACCACATCGGAAATCAGCTTTTATACTATTCGACTCGTATTATTTCCGCCCTAATATAATAAAGCCAGATTACATTTTAATTTTCAATTGTTTTACGTTGAACGCAATCAGTTTTTGTTTTTCAATATAAAACTAAGTACCTATAAATCAAATTCACTCGTAAAATTCATGGACGGACAGGAAAAACCCATTTTCAGCTGGCGAGAATTTCATAGAAGAGGAATTTTAATGGTTTCAAATATTTGCATAACCACGCGGAGTATAAAACAAAAGTATGCGATATGCATGCAACTTGCACCTGACGAGTTCATAAATTTACAAATTGCGCTCATGTTTGAATGTACCTAAAATGTGAAGTCAGCCGTCGTAAACAAGTCGACAAACATGTCTGGCTTTTGTAACATCGCGTGATCTTCCAAATAAATGAGGTTCATAGTTTATTGGCCTTCCCTGTAACTTTCAGTTGCTGGGAGTATTTTGTGTGGTGCAAATTACAGGAAGCTAGCGATTGAAAACGACGCATATGGGCTGACGATTCTTCGGTGATTGTTATAAAATTAATTCATTAAGGTTAAAGTCCAAATATTATTTATGTTCACTTGTTCAGTAATTCAGACGTACCTACAACAGATGTAGATAACCGTACCATTGCATACACTATGTATAAATTATGAGAGAGTAGGTATATGAGTACCATTTAGCTAATTAATTTAATGAAGATGTTTTTTTTTTAATATCATTGTTTTAACATAAGTGTATCAAGCATCATCATGCTGCATATAAGTAGTCCTCTTGAAGTTACAGAGCCTTTTTTTTCCCGGTCAGAAAAAGTAAACAAAGTTTACAATCCGACACTGCACAACTAGCGACGCACGACGTCATTCCCTGATTTCAAATCGCTATACGCTTATAACTTCCACGCCTCAAGGCACCAGGATTAGCACCAACCCGTACCATGCTCCTGAGTTTATACGATACAGAACGCATTTCCTCAATATTGTATACGTGTACACAGCTTATAGTAAAAATGGTGGATGTTTATCTTTTACTTACAGTTTGTACGAAATAAATAAGTGCGCATCTGAAGTTAGCCCTTCCGATCTGCCGCGGTAAAATTGAAATTATAAAGGAGAATAACCACGAATGCGAAGTATTTACACTTTATCACTTCCGTGATTTACACAGTCTTTTTCAGAATATATTTTCATACACCGTTTGCGAGTTTACCTACTATGCACCTGACCTTTTTGCAGGACCTCACCAATAAGGTCGGTGTATAGATATCTTTCTAGGGCCCAACCCCCCCATAAATCCTCGTTTGTCTCCTTTCATTAATCCTCTCGATAGCCCAAACTATGTCAGCATTTTCTTTACAATTTGTATCAATGTCCCACTGCTGGACACGGTGCTCTTCTCATATTTCCACATTAAACCAGCCTTATACCCTGATAAGGCTGGTTGAGTGTGGGATAGGAAGACTATCCTACCCACGGAGGAGAGAAAAAAGCGGAGATGCCGCAAGGCAAAATTTCTTTAGAAAGCAGCGTCGCCTAAATGAGGGTGACAGGGGGACGAGGTACGGCGATGGCTCCACCCCACGATGGAAAACCCGCCCTTTATTTGTAAATCCATCTAGTGGTGAATGGAATTATTACAGTCAAATTGAACTAGTTATTTTCATTTTAGTTCGTCTATTTGCCACTATGACGTAACAAAGCATGATACTTTGATCCAGAACATTCTATGTGCGTTAGAATTAGGGATGTTAAAAAATAATCGATTATTAAAAAAAACGATTATTATTTCATAGATTTTTTTATTTTAAGCATCTCCTTTTTCGATTTTTTTCTACTGGCATCTATTAAACTTACAAGAAACACCACTACCCGCTATCCATTTGAGGGCAGGGGGGTTCGTTATTATTTTGCAAATTGTTCGTAGATAACCTTCGAGCAACAGGGAGTAGCCTTAGCGATTTATTACCAACCAAATAGTTCTGCCATTCTTTTGCGGGGGGAAATGTGCCCACAAGCGCAGTTCCGAATTACTACAAACAAAACTAAAACGATAAAGACGACACTAACACATACAAAAACAATACCAACAAGCATTGCACAGCGCTGAAACAGCAAATAGCCGTCTAACCAGACGAAAAAACATGCAGCACTAAAACGCTTTTTAAGTTAAGGCTCTCTCGCTAGTAAGAAAGGTCGAAAGCGCCTTAAAATTCATGGCGCTTTGACGCATAGACGTTTGGTTCAACGTTAAAGGTAACATCACTAAATTATTCATCGGCAAGAATTCGGATTTATCGCTCGACCGATACGTATTTTGGAGGGGCTAGCGGACTCAATGTTGGTACACAAATCTGATAATAATTTAAAATAGAATACACGAATTTGGTGTCTAAATGTAATTAAATAGAAAAATACGGTAAAGATTTATTTACATGTGAAATGTCACACCATGTTTTAGTAGATTTGATGTTCCAGAAAATAAAAATCGATTTTTAAATAATCGATTTTTTACCGCAAAGTCACATCCCTAGTTAGAATGGCTCATCAATTAAAACCGACTACCTACCAACAGATGGCGCATTTTTCTTATATTCAATTCTTGTTCTTGTTTTATGCATAAGGTATATAATTTATCTATAAAGTAACTTTTAGTAAGCAAAATAAACATTAGCAAGTAATTTGAGCAGAAAATTGGCTACGAATAACATGCATTGATAGTATAAAAACACGTAATCTATAAAAAGTTGTTAGAAATCTTAGAATGCTTCTCTTCAACGGTAGATGTCTCTATCCTCAATCTGGCGATTAAGCTAGAAAATTTGTGTTTATAAAACGAAAATATTAATTTTAGGGACTTACACGTGAAATATTATGCCATCAACATGTTTCAGTTTTGATCCGTAACAATTGTTGCATCCAACAACAGCAAACTTCATTATTAAAACAATGTAACAATATTAAAATACGACGGATCCACGGATACGAACGCGATCAAGATTCATTCAAAACTAAGGTTTTCGGCCCCGCCCACTGTGACGTCATGACCTAGTTGGAGGCGCATGACCTACTTGCCTTGTGGCATCTCCGCTTTTTTCTCTCCTCCGTGATCCTACCCAACTCTCGGGGAACAAAGGATAGATATGAAAAGGCCTGCGTCTAGCAGTGAAGGTTAATGTGAAGACAATTTATTATAATTATGTCTCTATGTATTGTCATCCTAGAATAAATTAAATAAATATTGATTTTATTAATGAACTGTTTCTTGCAAGTCTGTTTTACCTATTGGTTAAAGTTCCTTAGGTAAACAGCAGAACTAATCCAAGTAAAAGTCCTCTAGACAACTTTGAGGACAATTCCAACCGTAGATACTCGGTCAATTTAACGTAATAGTTACTTACCTTCGCAAGATTTGTATGTCACAGTTTTAGCCTTGATGTCTCTATAGAAAAATTCCAAAACCAAACAGAAATGAGTGAAATATTGGCATGATGGCGGAAACGCGAAAAAGGTTCAGTGCACCGAATGGCACCGGGTTTATCGAAGCGATCACGACACGGATACTGAACCAAGCTAAATAAGCTTTACAAAACGAATTATATTATAGTTATAGGGTTTTGATAAAATCACAATACAATAGTTGGGTTTTTCCTCTAGGTGTTTTATGTGGTGATTGAGGATACGGAAAATCCTCGGAGACTAATGTGGGGCAAGGTGTCAGACTGTCGAGTTCATGATAGAGATAAGAGATAGGTTTCAAAGAACATCTCATGGCCTGAATGATAGATAATATGTTCAGTGAAGGTTGTATTCGGAGGCAAGCCCAGAAGACCATTTATCCTGTCGTTCCCCTCAGGTAGCGAGTTTTTAAGTAGTTATTTAGATTTTTGCGCTGTTCCGTCGTCTTTGCGCACATTTAGCAGTAGTAATCCTATCAATCTATTTCCCGAACAAATAAAATGCTGACTTTGTTTGTTTTTGATGACAGTGCTCGGTAAATCGTTTGCCTACTTTCCTCAACAGGAAAATAGAGGGTTTCTGTACGTTCATTCAGCGCAAAAAATTATATTTAAATTCTCTAGATACATACTAGGTAGGTATTGTTTTGCGTAGCTCCTCATAAAATATTTAACGTTTTAAATTGCATAGGTACGACACTCTAAATACCGGCCTAGTTATCTGTTGCAGTTGTTAAACTAAACGTTTCTTCAATTAGGACCATTTAGTATCGCATTCCCTTAATGAAGCGTCACACCCATATAGATACTAGCTATGACTTTAAACTACTGTAGGCATTGTACCTACCTACCTACCTACTATGAATACAAGTAAATACCTACCTAAATGGAATACTATTTGACGTCAGCAATTCAGCTTGTGATGAATTGATGATGTGACCAACTACATCGGCTCATTCAGTTTCATTAAAGGTCGACTCTCAGACGAACCCAACGAAGCTCCATTCAAAACATGTAGGTCTGTGGAATTTCAGAGTACGCATCCTGTCCGTAACCAGGCTTAGTTTCCAACAAAAATCTAACAAAAAGGCATATAATAGCATCGTAATGGCGGTGGTTACGCGGCGCACTGCGCGCACGCACCTTTTGTGTTTTATATGACAGCGGAAGCTGGGGACGCGGTCGGCTGACTATGATGTTGCCTTTGCCTTGATTGATTATTATTATAATTGTCTATGTCATTGTACGTGCGTTGTTCTTGCAATTAAAGTTAGAATGGACTTCGCAAATGGTACTGCTGTTAAGTGGGTATTTTAAGCTATGAATGAGCCTTGTTACACGCATGGTAATAATAGGTGGACGAGTATGAACCTCTTGATTCTACAGATATCAATATATAGATAGTAGGTACGTAATCAAACTGTTAGCGTGGTTCCGTGGAGAGCCTAGGTTACTAAGCTTCTTTCGTAAATGTGAAGATTCGGTAAACTGGATGACTAGTTGTGCGATTTTCGATGCGTAAATATCCATCCAGTTTCAGAATGCAATGCAAAAGATTGGCAAAGGAAATCTTTTAGTATGCAAATCCACACAAAAATATCAACTCAATGTGCGATATATATTATTTATATTTGGCCAATGATGAAGTTATTTCTTCGGCCAGTTATAAATCGATTCTTCCACTTGCTAGTGAGTTTGAACTTATCATTTTTTACTGTGTTCAGTTTTAATACCTATACCTAGTTAAGATAGCAGTTGAATTGGTAGCGATGTCTGCTTACCTCCATTTAATATTTTAGCAGAATAGTCGAGAGTATCGATAAAGATACAATATTCTAAAAGCATTCTGCTTTTTTTCTTCTGCGAAATAATCGAGTATTTTTTAATATGTAGTTTAAATTAAATGTACACAATTTAAAATAATATACTTACATTTATCATCATTTTCGTAATCATCAGGAACCGCGAAAACTATATAATTGTAGAATAGAATATGAATCGTAATTATTAGCATACTGTTTAGTGAAAACAGTCTTCTGAAGCACATTATTTTAATAATAACAAATACATTATATTTTTAACACTAAAACCGTTTTAGTCATATCCGAAAATAAACTGGAACTGTTTCTAACATAATTCGTTTTGTTTTTTTAAATAAAAATTGTTTGTTCCAGTGCCTCTACGCTTTCACCAGGAAATTATTTATAATTCATCAGGACATGAACTCACTACGAAAATCAGCCAAATACAACTGTGCTTTAGGGATTATTATCGCGTTGCTAAGCAACTAAATTGAATAACGCGCGCAAACCATAAACAATCCAGTTTCAGGATTGCTACTCTTCTGTTTCTCTGAGTAAATACTACGCAGTTGTAAGTAAATATTCTACAACTTATAATATTAAGCAGTAGCCAAAGTATAGCACAAAAATGTATATTTTTTGATAAATAAACCATACAATATAAAAGTTAATGACATTCGACGTGATAAAAATCTATTCTGTGTCTATGGTAAAATGAAAATAATCAGTGTTACCCAAAAAGTATAATTCGAACTAATGTAGTAGATAAATTTAATTTATGAACTAAGTAGTTAACGTGAAATAGATATTTGATACCATATTATACTATTTTTATAATTATGTGCTACAAACAGGTGCATAATTATCTCCAGTGTAGTGTTATAAATATGCCTACCTTAATTGCTAAATATTATAACATACTTCAATTCTAAAATGATAATATTCGAAGCTACGTGAAATTATCAGATCCTGGTCATAAATATGATTTTGACAAAAAGTGTCGTTTGCAGATGCTAAAACTGTAAGCCAGGGCAAATGAGATGTGATAATGAAAGAAAGAACAGAGAAGAAAAAAGATGATGTATATATATAACGCAAAAACAATGCGTAAATACTTTTATTTCAAAGGTTACGTCTTTATGATAACGTAGATGTTTTTTATTCAAACACGCATATGGTATTACACACATAGATCGCTCAACATTAAATAACCATGCGTGTCTGCAGTAATACGCAAGTGGTATATTTCAATTTGTTGTGCAAATTCTACTAGAAAACTTGTAGACAATTGTGGTCGTCAATGCATCCGTGGTAGATGTCGTTTACTATTTTAGATATTTTATTTGTTCATTCTTTATTTTGCT
Source organism: Subacronicta megacephala (assembly GCA_958496365.1). NCBI lineage: Eukaryota > Metazoa > Arthropoda > Insecta > Lepidoptera > Noctuidae > Subacronicta > Subacronicta megacephala. The sequence continues at coordinate 9,516,034 of OY292528.1, forward strand.
AACCAGTAATAAGAAACGAGATTATAATAGGAAACTTTAATCATTCATTGTATGATTGTATTGGATTAGATATGATACCATTTATGAAAATCTAAAACAAGATGATTTTGTTATTGTCCATCCTTCGGTCTATCATAAAGCGAAGGCGTGTTAGACTGATAGTAGAATTCATATTTTTTTGTTCTGGCAACTTCATCAATTGCCGTGACTGGTACGCAATCCGCAGCTCCATTCGTGTGAGTTCGTCGCTTTCGTCCGTCAGGGACTTTGTGCGACGTAAACGGGTGTGTGCGAAAGTATGAAGTGAAATCGTACTTAAAAGTGTGTGAAATGTTAAGTGATAGTTGTTATTGTGCGTAAAAAACAAAAATGAGTGCGAACGGATAACTCTGCTTTCTTATTTGCAACCCAAAACATTGTACGCATCTGTACACGTAACATTTCATATGAACGGTTTCAAAATGGCTGTGTTTTGAAGGACCCTTTGTCCGCTTTCGTGTGCTTCTTTCAGCATGATAGTGGGATCGTACTGTCAGAAATTTGTCTTAGAAAGGTGAGGAAGGCTCTAGCTAAGTTTTAGTGGTTCTGGCGTAGAAACGCGGAGTGGAAAATTACTGGTTCCCGCCGAAGAGCGGTGTCGGTTGATTGCTTTCTATGCGAGCGATACCCACGAAACGATTGCTAGCAACGTGTGAGTTTCATAACCTTTTTTATTTTCTTGTTTGTGTACTGATAAAGCTGGTGCAGGTATACGGGCTGCTTTGAGGCACGTTTATAATTAGTACGGTGTTAGTTTTCGTGCTGTAGAGCCCGAGGTTTGTCGGTACGAGGTAAACATATGACACGACTAAATATAAACTGTTTCCATTTATAAACGCCTTCTTATTGGAATACTTTTTGCTGGCAGTCACGTGTTGTGTGTGTATGATGGATTTATCATGGGGATATTATCACAAGTGGAAATATTTTGGATAACGTAAAATTGTTTATAAAATTCTTTGACATTGAAATATCAACATATTTTGCATAGAACAATATTACCATATTTTCTGTTTATAGGTAGATTTAAATTGCTTCAATGGATGTATTATAATCAAATCATACTCTATTCTTACTTTAATGATATTACCAGACTGTGAACAATAAGGACATAAAGAAAAAAGAAAAATAAACAACTGGTCAGAGTACAAAACTTTCACTTTAGCAAAATAAAGTAAAAATTATTGCATTAGCCCTGCACAAGGTCAAAAAAGACCCCTAACACAGCATAATATTTAAATATACTTTTCTTAAATAATTTCTTTAATATTTTGTAAATATTTATATTGAATAGGCATGATGACAGTAAGCAAGAATTACTAAAATAATATGTTCATTTACTGAAATATAATTAATATGTTTAGAAAAGAATATTTATTTTTATTTATAAGACGGGATTATTAACTTATTTGATAAAATAAAACTACAAAATACACTAGTCCGCCATGTTCAGTTGAACAACAATCAGATTCAATTACGTCACATCTATGTTGAACTGTCGCTGTCACGTAAATTTCGTACGAATTTCGACGATCTCCGCGCTTAAAATTGTTTATTATGTATTTCCTAATTGTATATTACTTAGCTTTTGTCCTACAACTTGTGTAAGAACTTATGAAGTAATGGAACAAGGGTTTACCAAGGCAAACAGCTCTAATTTGCCCAGAATTGATTTGTTATTGCTGGGACAGTTCCTGGTATTAAACAAAGAGTTCTGTTCAGCAGAATTTAGAAATGTAAGTATGATTATATATATTGTAAACTACAATGTAAGTATTATTTATTATTATTTGTATATAATTAAAAAAATAAAATCACTTTTAAAAAGCACAGCTTCGTATGTTTAGTTTTAATAATGTTTTGATTTTATAAAATATGCTTTCCTATCGATTTCTTTGTTTCAGATCCTCCAGGCCATCTTATGGGGACGACGCGATTAGCTACGTTCAGTTAAAACGCGATGGAAATCTATGTACTTATAGTTAAATCAAAAATCTGCCCAGAACACAGGGTCCACGCGAAGTTATATGCAGTGACGTTAATAGTTGACGAAGTAAAGGAAGAAGTTATATCGGTAAAATGCCATGACTGCGTTGCCTCACAAGGAGGCTGCAAACATGCCATTGCATTTCTCATGTGGGTCCATCGTAGGAGAGAAGAACCGATTATTCAAGTAGGTAATTTACGATCCATTCGGCGAGGCTCAGGCTCAGTCAGTGTCTCGCCTCGTTACTTGAATAATTGATTAAAAATTTAATGTAATAAAGAAAGTCTATCGGGTAAAATCTCTCGAGCTATCTATGAACTTTATTTTAGTAAATAAAACATGATATCAAATCATTTTCGGTTTTATTTTAAGAATAAAACCGAAAATGGAAGATAAAATTACAAAAAAAGAGGTATCTTTGTGAATTTATTCTATCGAGCCAACTTTATCAAATCGTGTTTCCCTTGTATGTGTTCCCTAGAATATATACTCAACAATATAAATTTATTTTCTCAGATTTTAATTTTACTATTTACTACTTAAAAAAAACATTTTTATGTGGGCTTTGCAGTACCACCCGGCCTTAATCTCCTATTGTATACGATGTCAAAACATAGAAGTGACGTCATAAGCAGACGCCATGACACCAGGGACCGTTTTCGCGCTAATTTAAAAACATTGAATTAAAATCGCATATTTGTATCAAAAACCTTTTTTAATTGCAGAAAAAAAATATTTTTCGGAAATAGTATATAAATAAGAATATTTTAGATCAGTTTTTGAAAATCAGTCATCATGCCTATTCAATCGAATCTTGAATAGGTGTAGTAAAAATGCTTTTATCTAATACAAGATAAAATACTATAAACATTATTTCTTCACAACTTGGAACAATAAATAGCTAAAATCAATTAATTACCATAACGGTTACCCTGACATGGAATTTAAAGATTTTTAACATTAAGGCTACTCTCTGACCAAAATTACTTAAATTGTATGTGTTGCACATAATTAATACGACATAATAATTATGTACTCATTAATTTAACACTAATTTCAATTATTTGTAATTATACTTTTGATTGATCGCACATTATTATATAATGTTTACTGCACAACCATAAAATAAACTAATAAACCAGAGGGAAAGATATTGGGAAAGTATAATAACTCAGATGAAGGTAATTTTAATATCTTCATAGATTTAGTTTGTGCTAAATTTGATAGAGAAAGGGAGCCTAAAAAAAACTAAAATAGGCTACATACTGCGAGACATGCATAGTAGTATTAACAATTTACATTATTTTTGTATCCCAAAACTGGTTTTATCTAAAACTACATGCTTCCTATATTATAAATTCTAATGTTTCCTGTATCATACTTTTAGAATACATACTATAATTGACCTGCTTATTACAAGTATTTTAAAGCAAAGAAGTTGGCCTATGTACGTACTTCAGTGCCACATATGACTCACACTAAATTATTAAGTGATCTTGAGTACATGTTTAGTATAAAAATAAGATAATTATGCTTGATGTGGAATATTTTTCGTAAGTATCTGTAACCCCAGAGCTGCTGTTGAGCCCAGAACACATGGGTGTCCCTGTATGCCTAAGAATGATAATTTTTATAGTGTATGTAATTTTGTCCGTTGAAGGAAACAGCCTTGTAGCTGGGTTGACTTCTCCTTTTTGCTATTTTAAAGATGGGTAGATTGAGCATATCTTGAATTTGTATTAATTACTTAATACCTAATTAACATGACCTTTTTATTTAGGAATGTGCCTAATAATCAATTAGCTATCATGTAATTGGTTGTTCCTTCATCCATAATACAAGTTTACCAAAATCTAGAATGATGATGAATGAGATAATAAATCATGCTTAGAATGTAATTAATTTTCTAATGGCGAAAAAAATCCGCTAGTTACTCATGGCTACACATCAAAGCTATGCATTTCCAGTAAATCTGACCTCTCGTTCTACGGAAACGCTTTTCAATCGAGCCCAGACTATACTGGATTTGTCTTATTTGACGTGTTGCCGTGCGTACCTTCAACTTTTTTGTAGAATTAATTATAACTTCTAATCTACGTAGGTAGCAGCCATTTGTTGTTAAACAAACGACCATAAGGTCGATAAAATTAGGAATAACGTAGAATAATCACAGAAAACTTCGTAAGTCAAGCAACTGAAAAACATCTGAAAATCAATTGAAAAACAGTAAAAACCTAGAAGGAAGATCTATTAGATCTAGAAGATAATCTACTAGGCAACTTAATATATTTGGGTCTATCTACTCAATAAAACATTTATTGAAAATAATATATGCAGACGCGTTCCTTAATTCGGTAAAGCCTGTATCGAACCCTGTGGTATAGAACAATAGATTTTGTAATAAATCTAATAATATAGTCCTTCAAGGTTTATTAGGTATACATAGTGATACTAAAAAGGGATTGTGGAAATTCCCACGGAAGGAAAAATCGAGATCATCAACCTATGGCTTAAACACGATATTTATATGCAACGTATGTTTACTTCTACCGCTTGTACCTACTCGCGACATCAAAAAAACGTACAAAAATCACTGCTGTTTCAAGGGAATAAACTGTATAGCTTGATGATTGTGTCGCTGCTTGTACCTACCTCCGTGTGTCAAACGTACAGTTTGAACCAAAGGTCATGCCGCTCAAATCCTGCACCGACGCGAGTGGTATCGTGAAATGTCGCCGACACCGTTATGTACTCGACTATTGTCGGCAGAAAACCGAAACGCATAACGGCAACCAGTCATTGTGTTTGCTGCGCGTGCACACGCACCGATGCTGGATGCTCTGAAGAACAGATATCATTTCATTCAGCCTACATAGAAACATTATATTTATATTCTAGGTCCGTCTGGGGGAAAGAAATTTTCATCTCAGTCAAAACTTGATTTTAAAATGTTTTTTTTTTAAAGACGTCAGTACTTTGATAAGTCGCGTCATCATACTCCTAGCCTTTTCTCTAGTTACTTAGGAGGTTGGCTTAGTACGGTGGCAAGCACGTCAAGTTACCACAATAAGTAAAATTTTCTCAGTTGATTTTAAACTTAATTAGCAACACTTGAAGGTTTAAAAATAATTTGGAGAAATTTGACAGTTTTGTATAACTTGACGTGCTGGCGACTGTACCTAGGTATTTTACAGCGACTGCCATCAGACTTCCGGAATCAAATCAAAAGTCATGTAGGCATCGTGTAGAAATCTAAAGCAAAATACCTACAAATTCTTCGACTAAATAGAAAATGTTGTTTTTGAAATATTTTTTGTCCTATGAGCCTCTGATCTTGATCTGTGATCAAAATTGTGAGTTATTTCAATATTTCTTTATAGTGTTAACGTCTACTAAAACTACGAATTGACGGCCAAACACCAGAAATACAATAAGCCTTAATTTTATTATCACAAAATCCAGTTTTTTCTTGGACGTTACGTGCAAACGTGACAGTGCCAAACGTTTCCGAAACCTTGAGTTAGTTCTAAATTATTGAAATAAATTGAGATGTTGGTACCGGGAAGTGATGTACGGCAAAGGCTGCCTGTATTAAGTCCTCAAATGTTTCAGCGATTTAAAAAGCTAAATAATGTAAGTACCTTGCTAAAAAGCTCAGCATTAATCACTTTCTTGGTGTGAACACTCCTTTCTCTTCTCTATAAAAATGGGAACACGAGACTCCTCAAACTGAGTGCCTTTTCAGTAACATTCTCAGTAGCAGCTCTGGTGTTTTTTGTACGTTAGTGCTAATGGCCTCGTCTCCTATTGCTTTACCTGTAATGGAAACATTGGTGAATTGTCTCTGGGTGTACGCTCGGCTACACTTCACCCTATACAAATCCAGTATAGGCTGACCTTGCACTGTACGGAAAGCCTTTTCAATGCGAGCTCAGCCTAAACTGTATTCGTATAGCTTGATGATTAGCTGTATAAATTAGTATATTTAGGTACTTAACCTTTTGTCGAATCCTTTGGGGATACAGAAGTGGTTTTATGAACCGACTTAGTATTCAGCCAATTTTGGTACCTACTAAAAAATAAATATATGCAGGTAAATTCCAACCTATGGTATGGTATGGTATAGCGGGCTTTTTTCCGCAACTCCACGACTAGGCGCGTATTTTGCGTGTGGTAAAAAAATCCAACCTAATGTAAATGTAAAAATTCGGTGATTTTTCGTAGCTTTTTTTTTATTTCATTATAATATGACAGTATATGTATTATAAGAACTACCATACATATCCATATACGTTAAAATGTAGTACAGACAAGTGATTATATGAGCCCGCCGCGACTTAAAGACAAAACAATCTTAATGTTAGTGTGATGAACTGGTGTCAGATTATAATTATGTAGAGGTGAATGCCTGGTAATGGCAACTCACATATCGTGTTGCTCCAGTAGTTCATGTTCCAAGTGTTACGTGATGATTCTTATGGGTCTGCCCATACTACACCTTATATTTTGCTTGGCATTCGCCTTTGAATGTAGCAAGAAAAGAAAAGTTTACACCGGTTATTGCACACAGTATGAAATGAAACTCAAGGGGCTCAAGCCGCCTATTTAAGAAGCTGGGCCCATCCCTGACAAACTTGCGTATGCGTTGATATCCTAATGAGGGGGTAGTCCACAGAAGATTTTAGGAACCAAAATATCTATCTAGCATTAACAAATTTTACATAAAAAAATACCCTTAATGAAGAATGTTAACGAATTTTGATTATTAGCACTCCATATTCTCTGTTAAAAATAAAAAATACTAGTGAAAGAATTACTTCGATACGTCAATTAGTTTCAGTTTTAGAAGTAAAACAAGTTGTAACCGAACGACGCGGGCCGCCGGTTACGGTGTGACGTCATAGGACAACGCGCTCAGTCTGGCTCACTCAGTCCGCTCGCAGTCGCGCGTCTGTGCCGTCGAAATTATACCTAAATTCTTTTACAAATGTCCAATCCAAATACTAGGAAATCGTGTGTTGTGCCTAAATGTAAAAATACATCTAAAAAGTTGTTTTTTATAGTTCCAAAAGACGTTAAAATGCGAAAAAAATGGATAAAAGCTATTTATTTATTTATTTTTATTATGGCACTAAATACTAATACATGGCAATAAATAGCTTTAATCCATGTTTTTTGCATTTTAACGTCTTTTAGAACTATAAAAAAACCGGCCAAGTGCGAGTCGGACTCGCGCACGGAGGGTTCCGTACCATTACGATTTATGACGTATTAAAATAATCTACTGACTGACTGAGATCTCGTTCGAACAAATTTTCGTTAGAAGTTTACATGGAAGAAATGTACATCATATATTTGTTTTAGTTTTATTATTCTCTTATTTCAGAAGTTACTGGACACACACACACACACATTTTACCACTTTGGAAGATTCTCAGGCGCAAAATATTTAGTTTAGAAAAAAAATATATCAGAAACCTCAATATCTTTTTTGAAGACCTATTCATAGATACCCCACACGTATGAGTTTGATGTAAAAAAATAATTAATTTCAGTTCTAAATATGAGGAACTCCCAAAATTTTCTGTTTTTTAGGGTTTCGTAGCCAAATGGCAAAAAACGAAACCTTTATAGATTCGTCATGTTTGTCTGTCCGTCCGTATGTCACAGCCACTTTTTTCCGAAACTATAAGAACTATGCTGTTGAAACTTGGTAAATAGATGTATTCTGTGAACCGCATTAAGATTTTAGAACATAGAACTAAAACTCAATTTTTTTTTTTCATCGAACCCATTCGTGTGGGGTATCTATGGATAGGTATACAAAAATGATATTGAGGTTTTTAATATCACTTTTTTCTAAACTGAATAGTTTGCGCTAAAGACACTTCCAAAGTGGTAAAATGTGCCCCCCCCCACCCCTGTAACTTCTAAAATAAAAGAATGATAAAACTAAAAAAATATATGATTTACATTACCATGTAAACTTCCACCGAAAATTGGTTTGAACGAGATCTAGTAAGTACTTTCTTTTAATACGTACATACATACATACATATTGTCACGCCTGTCTCCCATGGGGGTAGGCAGAGACTATAGATTTCCACTTGCTACGATCCTGGCACACTACTTTCGCTTCATCTACATTCATTAATCTCTTCATGCATGACAGTCGGTTTAGGGTGCTCGGAACCTGGCCTTTTTTAAGAACATCCGCAATTTGGTTGCGGAACGTTCGCCGAGGTCTTCCCCTTCCAACTCGTCCATCCATACTCACCATATATACTTGTTTCGTCAATCTACGTTCATCGATTCTCTCTACATGACCAAACCATCTTAACATACCTTTCTCAATCCTTGTTACTACATCTTCTTTCATTCCACAACGCTCCCTTATCACACTGTTTCCCACTCTATCTTTTAGCGTCACACCACACATACTTCTTAATACGTCATAAATCGTAATGGTACGGAACCCTCCGTGCGCGAGTCCGACTCGCATTTGGCCGGTGTTTTTTTCTATTTTTGTGTGAAAATCTTAATGCGGTTCACAGAATACATCTACTTACCAAGTTTCAACAGCATAGTTCTTATAGTTTCTGAGAAAAGTAGCTGTGACATACGGACGGACAGACAGACAGACATGACGAATCAATAAGGGTTCCGTTTTTTGCCATTTGGCTACGGAACCCTAAAAATAACTTTTCCGGCGAATTGGTAGTTGTATTTTTATATTTAGGCACAACACACGATTTCCTACTATTTATTATAAAGAGGTTAGATCCATTTGGAGATAAAAGTACAGTTTCTTGTTGTGAAGACCATTTTGACTTTCGTTTTTATTCCTCGCATTTCGGCGGCAACGAAATGACTATATTTTGTTGATAAATAATGCGCAACCATTAATCCATCTATTTTGGGTAGATTATCCGATTGCCCTTTTTCGAATCCTTCATCCATTTTATTAATCGAATAATATTTACTATTATTAGACTATTAATTTAATACGCGGACAAAAACACAACAAAATACTGCGCAAGCTATTACACCTACTACTATAACCGCTGGCGACTTGATACTATAGTGTAATTAGATTTCATTACACTATGTTGATAGTAAGCGGGCCGCGGCCCGCGCGGCGCGTTGTAACATGACGTCACAAGCGGTCACGTGACTGTTAGCGGGACTCGATATTTTTCGAAACTTTGAATGCCAATAAAATCAAAACTACTAGGTATTTTTGTCTACAACAAAAACTAGTGTATTTGTATACATACAGGCTTTACGGAGACAACATTTCAAGCGATTTATCATCCCTAGTAACATTCTCCATTATTTTTATTTTTTTCATAATTGAAACAGTAAACTAAAACTACCGTTACGGATTTTATTAGAAACAAGTATGAAACAATGATTTTGCTGTGGATAACCTATAAGCTGAGGACTAGTTCGGTTGCTCCAACTCATATTTCGTGTAATTACATTTCTGTTGTTTTTGCCAACATTGAAGACATGTACTGCGTAACTTGGTGTCGTAAAGCCAGATATAATTCGGCTCTTGTTTTCAAAATGTACACAGGTGTAACGTAAATTACGAAATTTGCGTAATGTTAATACTTTCACACCAGCTAGGCTTCTTTACCATTCTTGTTATAATTATGTTATTTTTTGTAATTTTCATCCCATTTTTAAATTTTTCAGGAAGATGATGAGTTTTACCGATCTACATCAGGTTTGAGCAGTTTCCTTGTGTATCTACTGAGCCATTTTCTGCTCTATAATACAATAAAAAATACCAAAAAGATTGAATTTGTAAGCACTTTCTGAACACATAAGTTAAGAACAAACAATTTCCTTTGAATTGAGGTAATATGTTTTATAATTTCGGTGTATTGTTTATTATATATACGTCATACAATGCTGTATTGCGTTTGTTATAGACTATAAAATATTATTATTTTAACGTCTTGTCGCTTACGTATTCATACTATGTGCGTAAATTATGATATCTAATTACGCACGTGTAAAGATGCCTAAGTGATTCTATATTAAATAAAATAATATTGAGTAGCTACAGATACTAAAACAGTAATGAGAAATTGAATTTTTATAAATTAAAAAAAGGGATACATTTTGCTCGCAGAACATAAGCATTATACCTTCCTTCAAATCTTCGAAAAAGTTGTCATGTCATTGTCTATAGGTATAAACATGGTTATGGCAACTAAAGAATCATCATCATCCTATGTCTACGTTCTCTTACGTTAAAATCGTACAACAACATTCCATTTTGTACTGATTTTCAGACAGCATCATAATTCTTGTATTACATACAAAAAAGATATAATCATTGCCTTCTTTGCATTATTCACGTCTGTCCACAAACACGTGAAAGCGCGAACAATTTTTCAAGTCGATAATGATACCCTATTATTCTTTATGTCGTACATGTCATTCCGACGTCACGTTTTCGACATAACCCGAGCAATTCTACCATGTATCGTGGCATGATTATAGAAATTACATATCAATTTAGGTGAGGTCATTATTTTGGGGCCTTGTTTTAAAAAAATACAGGGATGGGGACAGTAATAACTACAGACCGCGGACAATCCATGGATTACTGACCATTTACCCGACCTCGGTTATCATACGAACATCTTCGATGATCGTTAGTATTAGAACAAATCAGGAAGGCCAAACTGCGGGTAATATCGAGGAGTTACTGATGCACCTGATCTGCATAATGAGCTGGCTGGTTTCTTTACCCCAGATAATTATCGCCGTAGTAAGAAGGATATTTTTTTGCAGTGCCAACTCTTATAAACCTCGATCGATCGAACGATCTCTAGACTGTAATCCAACCTGTGATCTGGTTGCGGATCAATGGTCGAAGATCCTGTCGGTATGTCAGAGATCCTGTGAGAAAGTTGTATCTTTAATCACTGTAATTGCTCCTAGACCGTTGTATCTAAAGTAAAAAGAAAAGTAATAAATATCGGATATCGGTATTGGCAAGGAATTGGGTTGTGGAGGTCTGATGGCAGTCGCTTCGTTTAAAAGTCTAGAATGGTGATGCTGCAGGTCTTGTGCATATTTTGTATTGTATTTATATCTTAGCATCAGTAATTAGACATTAAAAATACTGTTTTAATATCTAGGTTCTAGATATGTACATGTTCTGTGTGTATCCTCATTCAACAATAGGCTATTCAGTTGATAATAACGGGTAAAATTAAACATGAAAGAAAACGTGTCGTGGTATGAATGTCTTAAAGATTTTTGTTTTATTATTTAAAACGCAATAAAGTCTTTCAACTCTGCTTCGGAGACAAGTTATAACATCATTGTGTACCGGTTTGAAGAGTATTGTACCATTGTAATCATTACTGGACAAGATGTCTCAAAATTTATTTATTTTAAACCATTTACAATATCTTTACAGGAAATCCCGATACGATAGTATAAGTTAATCTTAAATCAGAAAAGATGACAACGTTCGAGTGATACTACTGGTGCTGCTAGCGTCTTTGGGTTGCGGTTGCGGTTGCGGTTGCGGTTATTCCGTACACAACAGCAAGATTCAAACATATGGGATCATTATCTTAATGCAGGCTACGTGAACATACGTACAATCGTAGTAACGACTTGTTCAGTCCCATTTAAGAGCCCAATTTACCATTTGTAACATGTCCGGCTGCTTCACCCACGCCTTTAGAAAGTCGATGGGAGCCGCGATAAATACTGAGGATTCGGCGCCAGCCATTCTCGTATTGTTCTCTGACCACAATAGGATTATAGGATACGAACATAACGCTATTTTCACTTCCGCACCACGAGGATTTGGTGCGGAGATTATAGATATATGCGGCTGCCAAATGTTTCTAACTAGCTGAAGTATTTATAGTAGGATTCAACTTAGGAAAATGTATTGTACGGTGTCTATTGTATAAGCTAGTCTACCTAGATGGCAAAACGGCAGTTAAGTGAGCTTAAATTGTTACTGATGACACCAATGTGATGCCGAGAAAATTGAGTTGGCGCTTGCAAATTGGAAAAAGTACGCAGCAGATTGCAAATCTAAATTTTGAACTCTATTTCTTTTTAATAACGTTTGTTTTAAGTTTGGTCGCAGCTTGTGAAAGGAAGCCCTTTGAATCGAGGACGACAGAAACCTAACTGGAAGTCGCGAATAATTAGTATGGAAATTTCGACCCGCATAGTAAAAGGTTAATACGATTGCGGATTTGGGACGTTCAGATTGACCTGTCAAGCTACAAACCCTTTGGGCAGCTAGACCAGAACTTATATTAAAAATATGTAATAGGAGAAGGTCAAACATTAAATTAACACAGTAAATTTCTGTTCACGTATTCAATTGCTTAGTAAACAGAAATTAACAGTAATGCTAATAACTTCAACCTGTTGCAAATTAACGTAGCCAGAGATACATTTTATTTCTCAATAATTTTCTCCTGATATCAAACTTAAAACGCTTTCGTAACGAGTTTCCAAGTAACAAGTTTAATTAATGAGCGCTAAATCTGTCTAGTTATGTTTGCTGGCTCGCCCCAGCCACTAGTTCGACCAGCTATCCCCGTGTGAACTTACCACGGTGCCGACGAACCGAACGCACCAACCTCGCCATCATCATTTTGAATACAATATTACATCTTCCGGAACTAAATAAATGCTAATACACTAAGTTCAATGCCCTTATTTTTCACGCGTCGTCTTTGAACCATTGTTTTAAAGCTTGATTTTCATATATTATTGTTTGAGTTTGTTGCTAGTCTAACAAATAATGAATAGTTTAAAAAACAATGCGGAAACAGTACCGTGTAAAATTATATCAGCCGTTACTGAATACTTAGGGAAACCTTATAAGCTTGTCTTAGATTTTATTATAATAAGCGGATTTCACGTTGTGACGCGGACGGCTCAACTCTGTCTCGACTGCTCAAGGAGAATCGGGTTTCATTGTAAATCTAGATTGTTTTGCCCCGCTCGTATTTCTTTTGCCTTTCCGTTAGCACAAATTAATATCATAATAGAAGTTATACGCAACTAGGTTAATGGCGGATTTCAAGGAAGGATGTTACCAACGTTATATTTAATGCCGCCATCTTAGGTATCATGTTTAGGAGAGAATATTCAATTTGTTAATGAATGCGCCGTCTTCGTGTTAGTCAAGTCGCGCGGGTTTCCACGTCGAGGCCTTTACGGGCCTGTTTCATGGAACAGAGACATGTTTCACGGTAATGGCGGCTCTTAGCAAATGAAAACTCGATTTTTACGACGCTTTCTGCAAAATTACTTGGCTGTAAAAGCCGAAAAATATTAAAATTGCGGCTGTGTCTCACGCGGCGTCTTAAATTTCTGGTTCCTTGACTTTTAATATTGATGTTTCATTGTCAGAATTTTATTTATCGCCACGATAATGGTTTTCAGGAATCTTTGTTGTAGTCGTAAGTTAATAACGTCGGGTCATGGCTGACTAAATTTAATTAGTTTATTTGAGTGTTGTTTCTTTTTATCCTTTCATGTGTATAACGTATGTTTCTGATTGTTGGTAGGGAATGCATGTCATGTACCCGGAGCCGGCGTCGCAATACCACAACAGTCAGCCCCCGTGCCCGCAGCCAGAATACCAGCCGGCAGCATCGCCGGCTTTCCTGCAGCCAGTTAAAAAGCGCCGCATACTGAGCCCCACGCAAACGCAACAACATACCGGAATACAACACGCACAGCTTGACAACAGCGGCTACAAGGTGAGGTTTTACAAGAGTAATCATATCAAAGAACATGCTTAAAAAGCGACATTTCTTCGACTTTATAAAACAATAGCCAGTTGGGTTCGGGCCCGTTGTGACATTTAAAAAGAGCCTTAGGAGGGGACAGTTCACGTGAAATTTTACCCAAACAAAGTACGTATTCACGAGTCACGTGGTTTAAACCCAGTCACATGGATTTACAGCTTCCAACAATATTGTTTTTAATTCGTTCTTAATTAGTTAAAGTTTTCCTTTTTCTTTGCGTTTGGCTTTCGTCGCCTTGACGATAATCAGTCCTTAATTTTATCGACGCTGGAACAACATAAAATATCAAGTTAATTTCAACGCGACCCGACGGCTTGTGTATTTTACGCTATCTTTTATCTACAGAAAACGGATTTATCTAAAATATTTCCAAGTTTATTTCTTGGCTCGACTGGTGTAGTTCAACATTGTTGCTTTTATTTGCCTTCTTTAAAATATATACTCGTGAATTTTATCTTTGCAATTTTCACCTCGCATATTGTGGATGTTGTGAAGGAATTTGTGTTTGTAAACGCACCCACGGTACCGTGGAAAAACCCAATTTAAGGCAATGTTTTCATAAAAGAAAAGAAATAATGTATCTCTGGCACTCTCTTTGTGTCGGGGAAAACTTAAGAACGTAACGTGACGTGACGGGAAAGCAAAAATTAACACTTTCTACTTTACTACACTGTTTTCGATTCACGGAAAATTTCACATATTGAAATACATGACTTACCTGTTGTATTTCAACAACATTAAATGTTAATTTAACAATAACAATAAACTAGTTCCCACAGTGACCTCTAATAGTTATTGATAAACAACTGGTTTCAACGAAAATGTGATCTTAGCATGATAATAAATAGAATAGAATATTCTTTATTGCATATCACAAACGAATACAAAGTACAAATTTAATTACAAATCATAAAATGGTACATTAGGCGGTCTTATAAAAGCTAAGCGGTCTCTTACGACAACCTTTGGATAGAATAAATGTAAAAATATAATCAAATGCAATAATTTGCTATTTTTCTAGATAATATATAATTTAGATACCAGAATAAGTATGTATTTAATACCTTCTGGCTCCAGCCTTATTTAAAGAAATAAAACTCTTTTAGCTCAATATTCAAGAACAACATTACTATAACGACATCATCGATTTTAATTCATAACACGAGTATATATATTATGAATGTTTGATACCTTATCTCAGATTTAACATATTTTACCGTTTTATTGAGTACGATAACAAATTTGATACAGGACGGGACAAACGCGAATGTCACATCAAGGAGTCATGTGAAGTAAATTTTTCGTGACGCAGAGCCCGACCGTCTGATGAATATGTAATCGCGTCAACACTCTGTCCACAAAAGAGGGCGCAGAGCAAAACCAGTGCATGCATGTAAATTGCGATCGCACTTTGCAATCATTGAGTTATTTACGCAATCGTTTATTTTGATATATTCACCAAACACCGTATTGCGCCAGGGTATTGCTAAATTCACTTCGATGCTGAGGGGATACGAAGTCTTGAACTCTTATTGCTTCATAAATTTATCACTTGGACTCTTCTAATCGTATTTTATTCTTGAGCAGCTCTTCTGGTCTCTTAAAAAAATTATATGTTTGTAATCTGTTGCTTTATTAGTATCAATATAAATAAATTCTCCCTACCGTGCAGTTCCGACCTTTTGTTTTTCTCATGAGAAATACTTCATAACTTTAATTGATTTCCCAAGAGTAATTCGCCTTGTTTGGTCCAATAACAGCAACGTCTGGACCTTATTAAACGTATAAACAAAATGGATGTTATTTTGAAACACATACCCGTTGCGATCGACTCGTGCATTTTTCATATATTTTACCGTGGTAAAAAAAAACAGATTTCGATATTGTGAAAGATGAAGATGAAGGTAATCTTGTACAATATTTTATTCGCAACAGATATAAAGGAGGGTTTTCTTTTTAATCAGTCGAGGTAATTTTAAAAAACCCCGCGTTCGCGAATTCTACAATATGCAGTGGCGCATCTGTCGCGAGATGGCCTTTTTACCGTTAATCAACATCTGGGGCACTTTTGAAAGTAACGCCCGGCTCGCGGCTCACTTCACGACGCAACCGAAATTGGTTTGCAGTCCTTTATTGTGTATTTACTTAAATACAAACCATCGTCTTGCGACTGCTTTGACTCCTTTGCTGGTCCAAATTTGAAGAAAAAAAACCGAGAAAGTTTAAACAGTATGCGTTACGAAAACGATAATATTGTTGTTAAGCAGATAATGTACGTAAAATCGCGTGGATTTGCAAAACTCTGTGCAAATTGTCGTTCTCAATTTACTGCAAAAGCCGAATAGCTTTTGTTTTGTCAATGCATCTTTGTTTGCGACCCACATTGAATTTCATTTCATGCTGTCATGTGATCCTCTCACTTGTGTTTTGCGTTGTTGCTAAACAATGAGTTCGCAACCTCGTTCTCTTCGAATCAAAGTTCAATGCGTTGAAGAATCGCATTTGAACACTGCGGAGCGGCCTTTTGGCCCAATGTGGTTATTATTTTATATTGATTCAAGGTTAATTGACCAGTCATCATTGGCCTGTCCCTACGCCTTTTCTCATGTCCCACGGAGTACTTTCTCCTCGGAGATATCCAACTCTACGATTTCATTCTTACCTGATTACCTATCCACATCCATGAGCTCCCTTAACAATGGTTGAGCTACACGATGACTGATGTATGCGTGCCGTCAGTTAAGACAGGTCTGTTGCTGGTCAAAGCCGCTGTGGCTCTTTCTTCAAAAAGCCTGTTCAGATTTTCCCCTTCATTTTTAAACTCGTTTATCTGATAATGTAACTATTGTCTGGACTTTAAAAGAGACCATGATTTTAAGTTTGTTTCGGCATTTCTTCTCAGAGGTCCTCGGATAGGAAATGCCGGCGCCATCTAGTTTAAAAAAAATGTAAAGCATCGACTTGTGCAAAAGTGTCTTAAGATCTATTTACAGAAATGAATATCATTTATCATTCATACTTAAAACTTTCTATTGGCATAACCGTCATCCCTCCGAATCACGTCATACATGCTACTTTCAAACTGTCTCTTTTTACTCATTACTTATCCTGTCAACACATTCCTGGATTAATATAATTAATTGCTCAGCCAATTATTACATATTTCGATTTGCGTGCTGCGTAGAATTTTGTTGACGATTCAATTGAGTTCACATTGAAAAACAGTCGCAGTATTCCGAGGTGAAAAATAATATAAATGTTTGCGTAAGCCGCTCGCTAGGCACGTGGATGGGAGGCGAGGCCTCGTGATACCACAACGTGAGCGGCGGGAGTCAGGCCGCAGGAATACATAACTGGGAGTTAGTAGAGGAAAATGTCACATTGGACTCGTGTTTTCGAGAATTCATTATTATATCGACCAACGAATTCATCGAGGTCGGCCCGTTACCAGAATTAAACTTCCTTGTGAAAAACATTGGCAGCAAACAAACTTGTAATAAGATGGATTTTTCTGAATGCCGAACATGTATATTATATAATTTCTTTTTTTTGCATGTCTGTAAACTTTGTTGTTTATGGACCGGCTTGGATGCTTTTTTTTTATTTCATAAAGTGTAGACACACAATGTCATATGATAATCCCATATTGATTAGGTTCATTTCTCAATATCAACTCATAAAAAGTAAATTCTGTACTACTAGAAGACTGACAGGAAGAAAATAATTTTGCACATTAATCTACACACTAATGCCGTCTGTTTGTTTTTACACGGGTCAGTGTTCGAGGGCCACAGAATAATTACTTACATTGCTAACTATTATAGATATATTATCACGCTTGTCTCATTGTGGTAGGTAGAGGTGCCTGCTGCGATCATCCACCTTCTCTTAATGTGGTTAGATTAAATTAGATGGCAACCAAGCATTCAGCCCACCTGATGGTAAGCGGTTACAGTAGCGGCGTAGCCTATGGACACTAATGTTAACATCTAATTTTATATTATTTTTACTACGTATCAAAAATTTCGTGAATAGCACTTTATAAAGTTATACTATTACAATCATTCGATATAAGACTCTACGGGGCTTAGTGTTTTGGTATATTTTTGTGTGTATCAACGAGTGACGCAATAGTGTTTGTTTACGTGGAGCAGCGGCTACGTGCATTTAGCGAGCGGCGGGTCCGACGTTGCCAAGTCGTGCTTGTGCCAAATTTGGCATTACGATGATGGCTGCCGAGGCTCACAACGGCATGACCACTTTTTGCCAGTAACAAGAATTTAGCCACAGCCCCAAATCATGTTTTTGATGTGTCAACTCGACTGAACAGCCGCCTACGGAGATCGCCAAGATAATATGAGAACTACCGTTGATAAAATCTTTGCGCAGTTTAAGTAATAAGGTGCCCTTTTCTTGAGTTTTATAGCGATGCAAGTATTTGCTCTGCACTGATCTCTGCGGTCAACTCAAATAAATAAATGGCCCCGACAATTGAATGTCACGATTATCTTATTGTCAGAGCGACGTTGCCACTCCGGAGACCTGTGTTGTGTGATTTCGCGGATGGTCGACTCTAAAAAAGTGCTCTTCATATCTTGCTCTTGCGCATTGGTTTTCGCCGAGGAGGGAAAACGACAGAGGACAGCACCTCCCGGATGTTGCGACTGACTCGACAATCTTGTATTATTCTGCTCGCGTTTCCTGTTTATGTCTGTTTTTATAGGGAAAGCCAAGGTTCTGTTAGCAGACAAGTTATTTAATGAATCTTATTGATGACAATGAAAATATTGTTCGTACGAGCACGTATTACGTAATTTAATTAGATGTCAATGTTTCTTCTACCAATTCTTATATGAGATTTTTATAAATTAACTTAATTGATACTTAAAGAAGTATCCTGACAACAAATAACCTCGTCTTGATAAAAAAAAAATTGATGGCTCATTCGAAGCTCAAAGGGAACATTATAAACTGTTTTTGACATTTGCAAATCCACCGCGAAGGATCGCCTGTTTTTGTTCACGAGTCAGCGTTGCATCGTGTTTGTGCAATGAAGATTTCGTGATGTGATGTGATGGGCGAATTGGCACCGACGGACCATACAGGTCAGTAACCCGGTGCCGCTCACTCCCCGCGCCCCGCTCGTTACGTAACCCCCGCGCTGTTGCCACACCGACGACGACATTGCCAAAGTCGATACCTCCATGTCGATCATTCGCGCCTGGTAATCTTGTCTTATCAAAAGTCACTCTGCTCGTTTCGTTCGGAACAGGTTTATCTACGAAATTAGTATCTCTATTTTCTATTTTGATATCATTTAAACTTGATTCGAACTCTGATGGTTTCGTGTTTTGTTTTGATAAATCTAAAAAAAGCGACTATGTGACATCAAATTAGTCAATGTCACAAACTTTCACCTCCATGCACCGTAGGATATTGAACCTCCGGGTCAGATAAGTTAACTTTCACGGTCGATACTGATATAGCCTTTGTTCTTGTTCGTGCGACCCCGCCAAATGAAAACCATCAATTTGCCCGCTGCAATATTAACAGTATTTTAAGACACCTTTTTACCTGTAGTTATTTCTCGACAGTGTTTAAACAATGTTAAGAGAATACAATCAGTCTGTGGGCGGCGGTGGTTGTCATTACTATCAGGTTGTTAGTAGCAGTAGTGCCTGCTGGCAATTCTACATGCCAGCATGAATGGGTCCGCACGACCAGGGAAGTAGTTCCCTCCCACAGAATATCGACGTCAAGTAGCAGTATGCATACTGTTGCGTTTCGTACGGCGAGTGTGGAGCGCTGGTGGCCGAATTTATCCCTCAGTTCTCTTCCTTCTCCCCTTTAAATAAATAGGCTCAGCAACGCATCTGCAACTCCTTTGGTTTTGCAGATGTCCATGGGCGGCGATGACTACTAACCATTAGGTGGCTCGCCTGCTCGTTTGCAGAGTTATTATACCAGAACAAAAAAGTGGGCTGCTTGCTCGTCTACCACAGTGTATTGAAAAAAATGTTAGGCCTATTCCAAAGGTACTACATACATCAACATCCACTCGGCTCCGATACATCGATGTCAATCGATTCATTCACAACTGGCTCCGAAGTGTGTCATTTGCTGCGTATGGCGCACCTATGGACTAATATGACCGAGTCGTGTTATACCGTGCCCGCGATCTGTATGTACTTCTGTGGCAGTGATTTATAAACACACTCATCGCTACCATATAATATGAACTAGTATGTTATGGAACTCATAAACATATCACACAGGCGAGATATGAAATGTAGCTCTTCGCAAACATCTGCTTCTTTCTAAAACCGGCTCCATTCTGAGCGCAAAAATATGAACGCATTGAAAACGTTAACGTGTCACTGCTATTTATAAAATAACAAATAATAGAAGAAATGATAGCAGTAAAGCAATCTACTATGTTCTTATCGATTGTACCTAACCAACAAAAAAACACACAAGATTGCGAATTAAAACTTATGTCACACTAGATCGCTTTGAGTTTATCGTCATTAAAATATAGTGATTTCAAGTAGATTTCAAGTCTATATAATGCAATAGTTGCAGTTGCAGAGAAATTCTGAGAATATTAAGAGACAAAGGCGATAAAATGTTCAGCTATATGCGCACTTAAAAAAAAAAAAATCAAACATAAAACATGAAATTTATGTCTCTGTTGAACAGTAAAAGAACACAAGGGCAAACAAAAAGATGTTATCCTAAATGTCAACATTACCTAAATTGAAAATTTGAAATCCAAAATAATCTTGTTGTCTACAGATCTCGTTCTCACAATCAGAAGTTTTATGACTTCCAAAACTATTTTGGACGACACAGAATATATTTGGGGACAGTAACAATGACAAACGTGATTAAAAAATTACGTTCGTCACCGTTAACATTAGTACTAGTAGAGTCGCCAGACCATCAGGTTATACAAAACTGTCAAATTTCTCCAAATGATTCTAAACCTTAAAGCGTTGATGATTTAGTTCAAAATCAACTGAGAAAATTTTACACTTTGTGGTAAGTTGATGTGCTGGCCATCGTACAATCTCAAGGTTTTGGAAAACGTTGCAGTTTTCTAAATACACTTTTACGACCTATTATTCCGCTTAAGTGCAGTATTCAGTCGTAAATGCATTTCCATTTGAATGCAACACTAAAATGAACACGTCTCAATTCAAATCGGATTAGCTTAGAACAGGTAATAAAATATAAGTAATTCTAGATCAAATCAATCAAAATCAAAATGTTTTATTTGAGAAATTTGTTACAACAAATGGGTGATTGTGTTTGGGGACTCCTTTTAAGCAATTTTTGCCTGTGTTAGGAGGCCCCGCTCTTCCATAACAAAATAATTATAATAGTAACAAATATTAAACTAATGGGTAATTACTTATTTCTAATATCCTATTTATTTTTAATTTTAATTTAATTTAAAGAAAATTGTGTAAGTGTGTGTGAAATGGGTGTGCGTGCGCACGTGTGTGGGTGTGTGCGTGTGCGTGCGTGCGTGCATGTGTGTGTGTGTGTGTGTGTGTGTGTGTGTGTGTGTGTGTGTGTGTGTGTGTGTGTGTGTGCGTGCGTGCGTGCATGTGTGTGTGTGTGTGTGTGTGTGTGTGCGTGTGTGTGTGTGTGTGTGCTTGTGTGTGTGTGTTGAGTAACATATTATCTATTTAATGTATTCTAGAAGTGCCTCAGTCTCTTCATACGTGAGTTTTTTGATCCAATTTGTTACGGTTTTCTTACAATCATACGTAGTTTTTGTGTATATGTATATTTTTTTGTTTACCTTATTGTATAGTTCGGCTGAGCGTTTATTGAATTGTCTGCATGCGAACACGGTTTTAGTCCGGGGAACTGGAGCCACCAAGTCTTTCCTTCTTTTCGTTAATTTTTGTGAATCCAGTGGTAGGGTTTTATGTTTTTTCAAGATAGTTTGTATTATATACAACTTTCTTATTGACATTATATTGCTGATAGTATAAAGGCTATTTGTAGGGTATAATATGTTTTTGAAGTACATTATCTTAATAAGGGCACGCTGGGCGCGCTCTAAGTATAGAAGTTTGGTTTTAGTTGCACCTCCCCAAACCGTGATGCAATACAATAAAACCGATTGCACCAGAGCCAAATATACCTCATTTAGGATGTTTCTATTAGATTCTCGCTTAGTGATTATATCTTTTGGAGCAATGTGACGCAATGATTTAAATATCCAGCTCAGTCTCCTAACTCTATTTGTAACCTGTTCTAGATGCTGGTACCAAGTTAGACGTTGATCAATTACTACTCCCAGGTACTTAGTCTGCGAAATTTTGGAAATACATAGACAGGCACAGCTTATATTTTTTGGATCTCCGCAAACATGGATTTTTATGTTAAAATCGTCACTTGGTTGTGTCCTGTTACTCACACTAAAGCATACGTAATTCGTCTTAGATGTGTTTAGCGTGAGTAGGTTGTTATTGAGCCAGCTGGCAACTTGGGCCATACCCATCTCTGTTTTTAGTTTTACGTCGTGCCATGAGTTCCCAGTAAACACCACAGAAGTGTCATCGGCATACGAGAAGACTTTTGCATTTTCGATGTTTATGTTGCATAGGTCATTAATATACAAAAGAAAGAGGGTAGGACCCAGTATGCTTCCCTGTGGGACACCATATGTCACCTCCACTTCATCACTGATATATTCCTCCACCTTCACCCTCTGCCTCCTTCTAGAGAGGTAGTCCTTGAATAATTTCAGAGGGATATCTCTTACTCCTGCATTTTCGAGTTTGTTCATAAGGTTTGGGACAGAGACGGTGTCAAATGCTTTTTTAAGGTCTAGAAAGACCGCTAAGCATTTATTCCCAGCATCAAGGTGTTCAGTTACCAGGGAACTTAGAGCTGAAATCGCATCCTCCGTTGATAATCCTTGCCTGAAGCCAAACTGTTGGTTTGATAGTAAACTGAACTTATTTAAGTATTGAGTTAATCTAACATTAAGCAGTTTTTCAATTATTTTAGATATTGACGGAAGGATAGAGATAGGTCTGTAGTTATTGACATCGTCTCTGTCCCCACCCTTATGTACTGGAGTAATAATTGATTGCTTCAGCAGCTCAGGGAAAATACCTTTATGAAAGCAAAGGTTCGCAAGATGGGTTATTATGGGAACTATATCGTATCGGGCTAACTTTAAAAATTTTGTAGAGATCTTGTCCCATCCCGGGGCACTGTCAGATTTTAAGCCCATCAATATTTGATTTACTTCATGATGATCAGTGTCCAAGAGCACAAAGGTATTGCTCTGTACAGGTTTGTTGACAGCTTGTTTATTATAAGTACTTGGCACTATTTGCTGAGCTAACAGTTTACCAACGCTGGCGAAATGATTATTGACAAAATTTACTGATTCTAGAGGCGATGTCCTAATATTAAGCAGTTTGGTGTTACGATCTTTAATTTTATTAGAATAAGTTAGGTTCTTTATGTTTTTCCAGAGAAGCTTATTATTACCAACTGATTTCACTAGTAATTCCCTTTCATATTTACGTTTTAATTTTTTTATTAGCGAGTTACAATGGTTTCGATATCTAGTGTAGGTTATTTTAAGGGTTTCGTTATGTGGATTAAGCCTAGATTGTTTCTGTAATTTGTTACGATTTCTTATGCAACGCAGAATGCCTGTGGAGATCCACGGCTTTATTATTTGTTTGCTGTTTGGTATTTTACGAGAGGAAGTGTTTCTTTCTATGGTGTTAGCAAGTGTTTTTATGAGAAGGCTGGTTAGTTGATTTGGATCTTCACAAAAAAGGAGTTCTGCTAAATTCTGTTGCTGCAAAGCTTTTAGTGCTTGTTCAAAATTTGTAATAGTCGTAGTTTTGTTTGAAGGTACAGTGTTTTTAATTTTAGATAAAGACAGAAATGTTGTGTAATGATCAGTTATTGTCGTATGTATTATGGCGATAAATGGAGATACTTTCTTTTTATTAATTTTTAGCATGAAGTGATCCAAACAATTACTTTCCCTCGTGGGTAGAGTATGACCTGTGAGTATTCCATGCAGTGACAACATATTCTGATAGTGATTTCTGTTTTTTTGTTCATGAGATGTCTCCGTATCTTTAGCTCTAATGTTAATGTTTATGTCTCCAGCAATAAGAATGTTTTTGCTTGACTTCAGTTTATCCAAGTGAGTACTAAGGGAATTTACGAAACTATCTATATTTGAATTTGAGGGAGAGCGATAAATACATAATATTATGTTATTGAGTATTTCCAGTTGGAGACAAGACGCTTGTGATATTACAATTTCTTGAACTTTAGGATTTAAAGATTGCTTTACGTATACAGTTACCCCATCATTTTGGTTTTGTTGGCGAGTAGTAAAGTAGGTTAAATAATTATTAAGTTGGGGCACTGGTTTATTGGGACTAAGTCTACATTCTGTCAAAATTATAACGTCTGTTTCGAATTTAAAATTAGATAGGTTGAGTATAAAGTCATCAAAGTTACAATAAATACTCCTTATATTCTGGGAAATAATAGTGAGATCGTTTCTGTTGATAAGTACATGCTTGTCTAGATCTGAGCTATTGCATTCGACTGTGCGCGCCACTTCAAAGTTGTCTATTTCTGTAATGGTAAGTAATGTGTCAGACATGAAGGTTTTCATAAGCAGAATATACGTTATTGTTTTGAATGGGTCTAGTTGGTTTAGGACGTTTATAAATTTTATCTAGGTCTATGAAATTTTTAGTCTTTATTTGTGACAAGATAATTGAATGTGTACAGAAGCTGTAAAAATAGTGAAAGAAGTGTTGGTGTGTGTAAGTTTGAGATTTATGGTGACTGTGTGTGTGTAAGTGTATGAGAGTATTGTAAATGAGTAAAATTAGGTTATTTAAGTTTAATTCTACAGTACTATAGTTACTTGGTGTATATGTGCACTGTGTTACAAAACATGAAAATGATATCAATTTACTGATACAGATTGACAAAAAAAATGTAATAGGAAAAAATCGGATGTACATGAGCATACAGGTCGAGAGTCATTGTTTCAGTAAAAGTTTATGAATTTGTTCTTCGCAAGTAATGGTTATTTTAGGCGCTTGTTCATCCTTCTT
Organism: Subacronicta megacephala; assembly: GCA_958496365.1. Taxonomy (NCBI): domain Eukaryota; kingdom Metazoa; phylum Arthropoda; class Insecta; order Lepidoptera; family Noctuidae; genus Subacronicta; species Subacronicta megacephala. Next base: position 9,541,011 of record OY292528.1, read on the forward strand.
TATATAGACTTTGCCGTATGCTGTCCAACAGAATTTGTAGGCTCCTGTCTTCGTCAAGTCTCTAGCAAGGAAGTGCAAACGTGATCCTTTCGGGGTTAGGTGCTCCGACAGGAAGACAGGGGTATCTTCTTGGGATTTAAAGCCCAGGTGCTTACAGCTTAATTTGGTCTTGTTTTTTAGATTAAAGGCCTTACCCATTTTGAGTATTTCAGTCCTCAGTATAGCAGATCCAGTTTCCACAATGATTGGGGTATTTTGCGATTCAGTGTTTTTACCGCGTATTCTATAGAAGTCTTTAATGTCATATTTGCCAATATTGCAGGTTAAGATACGAGAAAGACTCAAAACCATTTCTATTAGGTCTTCTTTGCGTTCATTGCTCTTTTTTTGGCACATTCTTTATGACAAAGTTTGTTTTCCGTCCTCCCATTTGAAGATCCTCTATCTTATTTTCTAAGAAAGTTATTTGCTTTTTGTCTTCTTTGGTCTGAACCTCCATTTCTAGTATTTTCTTTCTCAGTTCTTCGTTTTGTGCAGTTAAATTTATGATCGAGCTCTCTATATTAAGGTTCGACTGCTGGATCTCTGTTAAAGTTGTGGTCACTATTTTTATCTCATCACTATGTTGTGTTGAAAAAAGTGTCATCATCTTCCTGATTTCCAACTTAAAATCATCCAGTTGTTTACTCAGACATTCATCAACACTTTCGTCATAATATGGTGTATCGCCAAGGCGACGCTTTGCTCTACGGTTTGCGTTGACAGAAGTGTCAACAGCATGCTCGCGGTTTGCTGAGAGCGTGCACAGCTCAGGGTTGGACACTGCAGTGTGGAGATTAGATGTCGGGGATAACTTTTTCTCATGCCTGGGAGACTTAATTACCGTAGTAGGAGGCGGGGGCGTGGGAGTATTTAGTTCCGCAGTGATTATTGAAGGCGGTGAGCGCTGCACGCGGGGCATCGTAAACGATAGAAGATGTTAAAATACAGTACGAAGTACTCACGGTAATTTGTATGGGCCGGTTGCTCGTTATCTAAACGAATCGTTGAAACTTGGGCACAGGACGTAGATGTTGTTGATGTTTCCAAATTGACACTTCCTGGTTCTGCTTTGTTCAGATTGATGTTTTGACTATCCACCAGTGAAGGATTTTCCCACCAGTTGTAATAATTTTTCAAATGTGGCAACTTTATATTGATAACCTTCAAGACAAATGACAGTTGTTTTGACTTATGGTGACAGATGACAGTTCGTCTAGACGAATGGTGACAGATCACAATCCACAGCGGCAGGTGACGGATTGATTCGGTTTGACAAATGGTGTCACGCCGTTGCCGTCTCCCTCACACCACTACTCTTTGTCACTTGTTGAGTTATGCGCGCCTGGTACTTTATTTAGTGATTTTTCATTAATATTTTCGATTTATTACAATATTATTTTAAAATAAAAACTTGTACGTGCACACGTCTAGTCACTATCGTGATCCGGAGGGAAGAGGAACATTAAAATCGCACTTAAGTGACAGCTTAGGGAAGGCATTAAAATAACATATTTTATTATTGTACTAGCTAACCCGTGCCCACTTCGCTGTGCGATATAGCCTATGACACTCACAAATAACGTGGCTTTCTATTGGTAAAATAAATTCCAAAATCGGTTCAGTAGTTCCAGTGATTATCCCCTCCAACCTCACAAACTTTTACCTCTTTATAATATTAGTATTTATATTATATTTTTAATTCTGTTTCTAATATTACTTTAGTCTGACATATCAACTTCTCTACTCATCTTACAGGTATATCAAATAATATAGATTAACTCTAATCTTTCACTTGTTTAATGGTATTTTTTTAGAATTCGTCCATGAATTTTCCTTTGAAGCGGTCAACGTTGGGTTTTGCCGTAAACTCCCAAAGAATCTGTTTGTAAATGGCTCTCTTAAGAATCTGGGTACGTTACATCAGATGACTTGCAACACTTTTTGTGCGCCACATCCGATGTTTGTTTAGAGTTTAGAAGATAACCGCAGTTACGAGCACTAAACACGTTCCATGTGCTTGATATTAAAGATGACGTGGGTTTTTAAAAGATCGAACACGTTTTGTTACATCGCCCTGCAGAATCTTTGTTTGACTATCAAAACAAAGATTCTGTGTTATAAAACGTGTAGGTACCTACAATTAGGCCATCTAATTGAGTTCTTATCACTTCAGCAATATTTCGCTCTTGGATTTTGTATCATCTTTTAATTAGCCTCTCAGCTTTATAGTCCACTTTCAACGTATTGGCTCTCAACATCAAGAACGGGGCATGTTCTCATGATTGATTCTGAACAAGCTCAGATGTTACGGGATGTTTTGATGTCCATACACTCGAGCGTCGTGAGATAATGTATAAACATCCAGCCAGCGATGCTGTTATCCTGTTATGTTATAAATTAATTGTTGTATTAAATGTTTATTAAGCATCAGTCAGTTAATTTAAATTGTAACAGCATATATATTATATTAAGCAGATGAACTGGATATGATTTTGTAAATATTTTATGAGCAGTTGTATAATGCACGAAGAATTAGTGCCAAGTGTTCAATCCTTATGTCCAGTGAAACTTACGCATTAGAAACCAGAAAAAATGGAGCCAATGCATTAAAACCTTGAGAAGATTATATTTCGAGCTATGCGATACTTCATATTTTTTCAGCTAATTCGACGTGGACAATGACAAATAATTGCTCCTTTCTGAAATAGAATTCGCAGACAAGTCTAATCAAAGTGTTTTGCCAGTATATTTCCATTCATTTTGGAGTAGATATCAGTATAATAAACCCCGTCAATCATGCCTATCTTTGTTTTACTGATAGACTACTTGAAATTCATCGACAAGAATTTTGTTTAAATAAAAGTAAAAATATTTGGTCCATACGAATATTTTTGCTTACAGTTTAAATATAGGAGTGAAAAACTTCAAAATAATAATGCATTAGATTGTGTGAAATGATTAGCTAACTGGTGATAAAGACTTGTGGAAGAAAATACCGTCCCACATTCGAACCCTTGTTCCATTTATTTCGGGTCTGCGCAAGATATCCTTTTCCTCACACCCATTATCATCATATTCGGCCTTAACACAATCCATCCATATATTCTTTCTCCTTCTACCCCTCTATCTCTTTACATACATATTCAGTTTTTTTCTTTACAAAAAAGCTTACTAGCAATGTGGATCACACATTACTAAGCTAAGCTAAGCTTAATGTTTGTGTTACGAGTCGGTTCACGTCAGTAGTGCAATGGGTGGGTTTCCAACCGGCAGCCACATGATCGCAAGTCCGATGCCCTAGCCATTAGGCTACAGCCGCTTCAGTATTGTTCTCTAAAAATTTGCAATCAGTATGAACCGTAGGTACTGCGCTTTTTATGATGAGTTCCTTGCTATGCTCTATCAGTTGTGTTGTCGATAACTATATTTTTTTAAACGTTGCCTCCATATATTTCATCATGTATCATGGGTACGCTTACAAACACAACTTCTCACATAGATTACACTGTCCTGTGGTTGCGGTCTCGAGGCTTCATTTTGGTTGCGATGCCTACTGTTTTCAATGAAATCATCAACTAAGCGGTCATTGCTTTGCTATTTGTTATTCATACGTGTTACCAGAATTACTATTGTATTAGTTTTAGATTTAATTTTGATACTTATTAGAGTAAGGAGGCCTTTGCCCTGCAGTGGGAAGATTATGGTTGAATAAAAAAAAAAATTGATGTCTTAAGCGAAAAATTTCAACAAAACTTATCACAATCAACAACATCAGGAATTAACTGTTGCGATTGTCTTTATACATTGGGCCCTATGTGTGGTAGGGTAGGTAATATCATTTCATAGGAAATGCAGCAACACAGGTGATGTCATAGTCGTAGCATAAATTCTGTCTAAATGTGTATCGTTATAATGTTGGTGGGAGAAATTGCACCGAGTTACTTTTACAGTCAGTTGGTTATAAATTGACGTTGCGCGCTCTTTCCAGCGATGACTTCGTATGTCACATAGTAATGACACTATTGGTTGTGTGTATTGTGAGTAGGGCTGTCTCGGTCACCAAAGTGGTACTCGGAAAACTTTAATGAAGGTTTTAAATCAAAGTAAATGAAGAAATGCACCGTGGTTAAGGAAAATTTCTTAGAAATATTTTTTCAACTGCAAGTTCCTCCTAACGGAAAATATAATGAGGAAACGTGCATGTCTGAGAGACTTTTGACGGCGTGTGAAGTATGCCAACCCGCAGGAGGCTAGCGTGGTGGACTATAGCCTAAATCCCTTTCATTTTGAGAGGAGACCTTGGCCTAGCAGTGGGACATTGTAATCTTGTCATCCTTGAAATATTTTTCCATTAATGAACGGAACTTGGCTAAGTGCTGGTTTATTTTAATAACTTTTGCATACCTAGATGATTGTGTAAATACAATTTGTTTCCTCAATATGCTAAGTTATAAAGATTATTTAGCCTTTCTATTATGGTTAAAGATGTAGCTTGACAACCCTGTTAGCATAGTATTGTGTCGATGTATGTCGGCTGTCACATCTGTATGGGACCGTTTGTCGTTCATTTGTATGCTATGGGTAGACAACACTGTGTTATCTAGTGTGTAAATGTAGACCGTTATGTCAATAACAATAAACGAAAAGCTTGTTTGTGTGAAGACCTGCTTATGTGGAGAAAGTTCTTAAACTGTTTTGAACATATCAATTTATAAACATTTGTCAAAGAAGTTTTGACCTCACGATTCGTACAAACGGTGACACATGTTAATGTATTTCAAGTAGGTATAATCTGACCATCTTCTGTAGTGCTTAACATAAATTTGAGAAAACCCTGAAGAATATTCAAAGTACAAACATTTTATGACGGACAAGGAAAGTATTATACACGGTTTTACAACAATTTAGCAAAGGAATACTTTGAAACAATATTCCTTTTCTCACAGAGTATTTTACTTCTTTGATAAACCCATTTAAATTTGATTGGTTTCTGATCATCCGTTCTAAAGCTAGACCCCATCATGCTTAGTCTTTTCTTCAAAAACTTCCTCCTCTCTCCTACATTTGCAGTGCAAGACAAGGTCCACACATGTTATTTATACAATTGTAACATATATTTAACTTGTGGAGTGCAATAAATGTATTGAGTATTGTCTATTTCAAAAATCAGCGAGTTTACCTGTATAATTAACGCCTCGGGAAGCAGTTTAAACAGCATTCGTCGAGTTTCCACGAAACCATGAAGGCTTTGTAGCTATGACAATGTCACCTTTCTTGGTATGAACTTGGATAGTATACTTTCTTAGTGTAACCATGTTATGTGCCTGGCCATTAATCCCAGCAACCACTTCCCAGTTCGCTCTTCTTTCAGTTTTGTGAAGGCAAACTTTTCATCGTATTTTTAAGTAAAAGAACTACATTTTTAGTAACAGGTAATTATAAAATATTAATATAATTATAAATTGAAGTATATGTTTGTAATGACAAAATAACCGCTTGCATGTAAATGTGAGTAAATACAGTACTATAAGAAACCCATTTAATTTATTCTGTTTGTACCAGAAAATATCCGAAACGGCTGGATCGTTTATGACGGGACTTCATTGTCAGGTAGCTGATCTCATTGTCGCGGTCTTTCCTTTTTTTTATTATCCAGTAACTACGGGGTACGGTTAGTGATTTAATATTATGAAGTAGCTTTGTCTCTACCAAATCACCAAAGCTGCAAAGAGCGAAGCGAAATCAATGAATCTAAGGAAATTGGGATATTTTTTTTTATATGAAAATAATTTCAACTGTAACCGTTTTAATTTCTTTGAAATAAAAATGAAACGAACGAACGAACGAATGTAAGATGCATGAAGAGGCCTTGGTCCAGCAGTGGACAGCATCGGGCTGATGATGATGATGATGAAAAATGAATTTTCATACATCAAAACATCATAAATCTCTCTAAATCGGTCTCTTATATTTTATTGTAGGCTCTAATAAAACCTTAATTAATTCGATGGACCTTTAGTTTTACTGCTCGTTAAAAGCCATTAACTGTAAGCCGTTTAATGAAGACATTTTCATTCAAACGTCACGAAATTTCTTATTAAACACGTCTTTCACTATTTCATTACCTTATTTTTAGTGTGAGGCTTTGATTTCTTCGAAATAATTTGTTTTATTGAAGTTTAAGGGTGTTTTCAAGCTGTTTAAAATGGTAATAAGCCTTGTTTTATTCTGATAACAGAACTGGGTTATTTTACATGTAAAGTAGTGTGTACTTGAAGACTTAGAATGATGGTAATGCGTCCGGGTTTAACCTGTTCTTTAATTTAGTCCTTCATTGTATACAATAAAAAATATTTAAAGATTTTCAAATAAGTACATAATTCCGATTCTGATACATATAAGAGAACCTGACAATAACTAATGCGTAGATAAATAAATAAAATACTTATATCTAAACACTTATTTAGTTATATACACACCCATAACCCACGTAATATCAATCCTCGGATTGCTACTGTATCCGAACATAAGATTTCATAATTAATTCAAATTGGGCGTATTAATATTCATGCCAACATTTACAAACAAAATGAAATCGAAGCGAGATTAACATTTCCATAGTAGATCCCCGGCCTTAGCATCAATAACGTCGCAAAACAAGGTGCTTATTAAAGGCAATTTCTATCTGTATTGTGGCGGTACTTAGATGACGCGTCGACGTTGCGGCTGCATTGATGGAGTGCGTTGCACTCGGCTGCGCGAGTATTTGCCTATTTGCACACTCCTAAGATAACAATTGACGTTGGCGTCAACCATTGTTCCTCAAACATAAGCCTATTTAACTCAACCGACACGAAATTTTGCGAAATTTACACAACACTATTGTTCCGCGGCTTAGGCTTACTTTCTCCAAACACATTTGCTCTAAAAACCTTTAACTAATACGTCGATTTAATCGCGTTTAATGCTAAACGCTACATTTGTATATAACCGTATAACAACATTCCTTACAGCTATAACAACTAAGCTGAAATTCGTTTGTTAATGATAGCCGGAGTAAAAGTCGGTGATCGATGTTTCCTACACTGTCACATCGTGGGAGCGATAACATCGATATGTACCAGTTTAGATTTGCTAGCAACTAAGTAGTCCATTGTTACCAGTTGCGCGGGCGCAGAATTAACATTTCTAATAGTCGTATTACAAGGAGGAATAAGGAAAAAAATCTTGTAATTTAATTCTGTAAGTTGGTAATAATAGTGGTTTGAACTCAGTCTCGACTGACTGAAAATGGAATGAATATGATATGTATAAAAAAAAAAAAAATTGAAGAGAGAAGTGTCTATTTGTGATTTCAAAATAAATAAAGGTGAAAATTCCTATTTATACAATATTATCTGAACTCATGTAAGACCACGAGGTGCTAGTATATAATAATGACTCGATGACTTCTTAACACTGTGAAAGTGTGCAATGATTAAGAATTCAGTACCTACCCATTCTGTCTGAACTGTTTTTCGACGATCTTAAAATTTTACTGTTATAAGACCTTAAATATTCATGAAAAGAAAGAGCAAAGTTCTCGGTTAGAACGCTGTTTTTTTAAAAAATTAATGTCGGATATTCGATAGGAAAAAGTAAAGCAGTAAGTCGTTGCACTGGAGGTCGGTTGATTGCAGCAATTTGAGGTCGTATGATTGCCTTATAAAAAAACAATTAAACAATCTTGTCGACTTTGGCGTTCAACATTTATTACCTTATTGAGAGAGATCCCGATTTTTTTAAATGTATAAGACAGTTAATTAACTTATCTGCTCTAACTCAGCCTAACCCTTCGGCGAATACAGGCGTGATCGTATATAGACGAACTATACAGTTTTCGAAATTTGCCACTGCGCTTACGTCGCGGTTCGGTTAGATTAAATTAATTTTCATGTTCAGGTCATGCCGTATTACTTAGATTCCTGTTGACATTCCTGTTATTATTCGTATCACAAATATTGTACACTACCAATGTTGCTAATACTTTTCGACAGAACTTACTTTATTAACATATCAACTGGACTGAATTAGGCTATAAACATAAATTGAATATTTTACTGTAGTGATAATAAAAGAGTTAGCACCTCCGTTCGGTCCGCAAGGTCGAATTTACGTGTTTTCGGCAAGTTAGCCGGCCAACCTTGACGAAAAAAATGTATTAAAACTCTTATCATACATTGCTACGCATATTTAAGTATTTTATAAATCCCCGCTACACAAAAAGAGTTGGTAACAGTTTTGCCATCAACATTGCTATGTGAAACTCAAACAGTGAATAAACAAACTACCTACCTACTTTATTTTTTCTTTTTTAAACGTGTTCTACTACTTTTGTATACAGTTTGCGGCAAACATTACCAATTGATTGTGCACACATAAGTTGCTAAAACCAATTTGTAATCGAGTTGCGTTCGAGTTCCAACAGTGACCGTCGGTGACCGTTCCTATTTTCTGAGTTCGTCGCCCGACTCCAAGGCTCACAAATGTATTATTTCATAGCAAGACTCCACATGCGATGTTTAGAACGAACCATTAGCAAAACGTTGGCGATATTCCATACACATCACTTAATAAACTGTCTTATTAAAATTGTGTCAAGTTAAAGTCAAAAGTGTTTTCTTTGAGAAAATATTCGAGTAGAATAGATGAAATTAATACAATTTGGTGGGTACATAAGATACAATATCCCGCCACCCCAAAAGAGATGGGAATACTATCTAACCGGAACTTCTCGGGTTGGCTGGTTACCTCGAGGCATATTTCATTGATTTTCCTACTTTTTTCAACTTCAGAGGTATGTTTCGTTATACGTATGTAGGACAAGATGTATGAATGTGGAAGTTGCAAAAGGAGTATATATGTAAAATGACGAGGATGAGAAGTTCATAGAAAATCTCAAAAGGACTCAAAATGGGAATAAAACCAAATCATGCTCAGCACCTGCATTTACGACTCTTATACTATTGAGTCAGTTTTATAAAAACACTGCTTAACAGAACAAGTTTTAAATGTTATCTTATTGCGGCCTAGATTGTAAACAGTAGTTAGTTCGACCTTAATAGCTTCCGTATTAATGGACTCAGTTCGCTTGACGTTTCCCCGTAGTGCTATCAGCGCAACGTTGAATGTGAAAGAATTTATAGCCTGCGCACCGGCGGGATATCGAAATAAATCCTGTAAAATTCGCCAAGTTCCCCAGAAAAAGAATTGAATAAAATACATAAGAATGTTTTGTCTTTAGTTGTCATAATTAGCATCCCTATCGAATCATGCAATTGTCCGCGTCAACAAGTTTTAAAATTAAGCGTTATTTGAATAGAATAGAATTTTTTTTTTGCAAGAATACAACAAAATGTAAATAACGATCCTACTAGATTAGAGGTGTGCAAATATCTGATCATTGTAAATCAAGTGATACAACATTTAAAATAAAAAGGGGGAGAATAGTAGGGAATACCTTTAAAAGCATGGAGATTACCCATGCGCATGAGCGTACATTATGTACCACTACATTTATATATTACCTACTAGCCCTTGCCCGCAGTTCCACTCGCCTTCATAAGGATTGAGCCAATAATATTATGTCCTTCTCCAATTCAATCTATGTATCTCAATTCCAAAATTAGTTCAGAGCTTTAGGAAGTGGAAACGTAAAAAACAAACTGAGGTACGTTCGCATTTATAATATTAATTAGGTTGGATTATGGAAGTATGGACTCGAAACCTTATAATGATAACCTATATATAGAAGGTATGTGTTATTAAACTGGCTACTATAATTTATCCGCATATTAATTGCCATGTTTTTCTCTTACAGGTAAACAAGACGCCATTACCGAATATTATTAGCTTTTAATAAGATCAGTATCTACACTGTACAGTTTATTCGAAATAAGTAAGCCGATCGGAAGTTATCTGCAAGTGGTTTAGAAGTGGCAAATTTTAATAGAAATAGTCGGTGTAAAGATAATTAGAGTCGTATATGTTTCACATTTCTAATTATTTTGTTTACTAATTTCGATATTGATGTATTAAAACACTTAATTAAACGATTTTATCACCGCGGTAGTTCGGAACGGCTAACTTCCGATCGGCTTACTTATTTCGAACAAACTGTAATATCGTATAAAGTGCGTTTAACCTAATTTACTTATGATGAACAATATTTTTAAGGCCTCTGCTTTGTTTATGTACGAGGTCACCTCTCTGCTTAGTTCCTTTTGAAAACTTGAACAACCACATATTCAGTTTCAACTGTAGGTAGGTCTCAAACTATAAAAACATCGGAATATAGAGCTGTCTTTACCAAATACAGCATCGCGATACATTTTGGCCAGTTTAAGTAGTATAATTTGAGAATATATTATTATCTATATTATTGCTATACTAGTAGGTACTTGGCTTCGCCTCTGTGGGCGAATAGAAATATATATTTAGAAATCAACAGTGGTGATCTCTTCATTTTGAATCTGCATACAACAAAGAATAATTCAAATACGACGTGTTTACTTTGGGCAAATGATTTCCAACAGTGAGTTGAAAATTAAAATCCATGCATTTTTTTTTTTTTCAAATATGTTTTACAAGTGTTTATGAAACGTTATTGAGTCTAGTTGCACGGTTCCAAAAGGTTGATCCTATGTAGAAGAATCCTGCAAGTAATTCCATCGACACTCATTTAAAAGGTGTTACATTATTCACTGGTACATATTGCGATAACAGGATGTGAAGATGAATGGCCATATACTGCCTGAAAGTCTGGATTATTCATTTTTGCGTCAACCCCGAACAAACTGACGAAAATCCCAAAAATCTTCGAGTTCGATTCATATAATCTAACCTAGTATTTTTTTAATTATCTTCAGTGAACAGATTCTCCACGATTTCGTAATTATTGCTTTGATTCAATCCTAAGATAACATGATTCCAATTTCAGTATTGTGTTTTGGTAATGAGATATTAACAAAAAGAAATATCAGTCAGCGATACCTCTATTCTCTTTGTTTCTTCAAAGTAATAACTATTGACTTACTATCATTGATTTTTATTAGTCCTTTGTTAAAATCTCAATTTTCTTTACACATAAAATGTGTCAAGAAAATATTAAAATATTGCCTCTCGTAAGAATATCATCACTGCGGTACAATGATAGTCGTCATGATAGTTAGTTATATTGAAAACAATAAACCACTATTCTATTCTAATTCGTCATCATCATACCATCACGCCTGGATTCTCCGTAGGGTTAGGCAATGGCGTATTAATTTAGACCCACAGATCACCGGTATTTTTAAGTCCCGTGTAAAAGGAATGACCATATTGTAATTAACCGGGCAGAAATCCAAACGCAGAGCTGCTACTGAGGAGATCATAGAAAAACCCAATAACACTGCTCGAACTGAGAATCGAACGAGGACTAGCGTAGCATTCGCCCTTACGACCATTAAACAAATAAGGTAGTTTAATTATCATTTAGCTTCCTTTGTAATCTAGTGATCGTAAGGTCTTCCACATAATATCAAGTAATCAATACTGATTTGTTAGTTTAGATCGTCAATGACGTCATTGTGAGCGGTGCATAAGCCATATGCCACAGATGCGTTTTATATAAAAAAAAGATGAAGTAGAAACGCCGCGATAAAACACGAAGGCTGGTACCGTGGGAACTTCAAGCTGTTCTGGATAATCTCTGCAGTATAATAGTTTAGAGATCAGATGATGATAAAGCGATTTCATAAAGTAAAAAAAAAAAAAAAGATAAAGTCTTCATTAGGTTCCAATTTGTTAATTGCGTAATTATTACATACTTATTGAATAATTTTTGATTATTTTATTGCGTAAAATCGTCATTGTGTCTTCTAATAGTACAGTCAAATGTTTCAATTAAATAATTTAATTAGATAATTAATACAGAAACTTTAGAAATGTTTTAAACTGCATAGTTGGACGGTTGCAAATAGGCAATCACCTTATTATGTATACGCCTTTAAATAGGTAATTAATGTTTGCAGTGTTTTGCTTCTATTTATTTGCGTGACTCTATCGATTTGAGATTTACGCAGTTTTTTGAGAAAGATGATAATAAAATGACTACCAAAATTTAATTCAAGTCTTATAGTAACTTTTTTTTTACATAAACTGTTTATTTTGCCAACACTATTTTAGTAGTTTTATATTTATGTATTTTCTCTTTGATATACGTGTCTAGCATTCTGTCTTCATTTCGCAAACTTTAAATAACCAAGCTAAAATCTCACTGTAGGTTTTTAAATACCATTATTTTATAAAATTAATTACCGTGCAGAATGTTTCCTAGTTGAACGAGAAATCTTTATTTAATAACGTGGACTTGGGAATTTAACCAATGTTCCGCGTCCATCATTTTGGATTCAGAAAGTTCTCGAAAAATATTAAGTTGCTGCTCACTTTAGGTATTGAAGTTTTCTTCGGTCGTTGACATCAGAATGGTGAATATGTAGTAAGCTATTTTGTACTTGCTCTATGCAGTCATTACCCCGTCTCTTTTTAATATAAACTTAAGCTACCCAACCCCAGACTGAATCTATTCCACAGCAAAGTCGTTTGTCGCCCACGCCATCCATTGCTCGCTTGAGCTCTTTACATCTATGATTTTATTTTTATTATACATACATCTATTCGAATATCTAAATTGTGATTACTCAATTAAGTACATACATTGTAGCTATTCCAAATCACTTCTTGTTAGTTCATTTGTGCCTGTCATTAATCTATCAATGCCAAACATTAGAAACAAGATAAACAAATCTAACGAGACGTCAATAACGAAGTTAGTTACAGTATTATATGTAGCAGATAAAGAAAAAATACTCCTTGACAACATGTTTGCCGTAATCGTTTCACTGAAACGCGTTTATTCCCCAGTCTCGGTGGTGCGGTGGGTTGGGGTGGGACGTGACGTCAGGCCCCCCGGCTGGGCCACCCCTGGCCCCTAAAAATAGATGCCTGAGCCCGGGATCGCTCAATGGAGGCTCGTGGGAGAGGCTTCTCGCCCAAAGGAACCGTAGAATGAAACCCACGTATAGATAGACCCACCTAATGCTATATTCAGACATAAGCTTCTGTTATAAGAAACTTTGAATGTCTGTTAACAAGACTTTTTAGTTTTATTATTTCTGTAAACTTTCTCCATTCAATATGCCAGCGCAAACAGCGCATTTTCTCAGACACATACGAACAAAGCGTTTCAGGCACTTTCCGATTTATTCATAGTTCTGCATGCGAACTCGTGGATATTAAATGATGGATGAGGCTTACACCGTGAAAAATGTATGATAAGTTTTCTACTCAGTTGAATACGTTTATATTCCTCATTCAATATAATTTTACGACAAATAAGGGAGAAAACGTGAGAACACAATAGCGCTAGCCCGCGTTCGTATTTCAGTGACAACCATTAAAATAGATTTTGTGTATGTGAAATAATTGTATTCACATCACGCAATGCGGGGAATGAGTGAGCTAAATAAAAATAGACGTTCAGGAGAGCGGCTCAATGGGCAGGACTCGAATAGGATCGCCAATAATGTTACTGTTGACGAAACAGTATCTTTGTGATTGATCTCTTTGTTCTTTCGCAAGTCGCAACACTGGTTATATATATAGCTCAACGGGTTCTAGTCTTTATTGAGATAAAAATTGCTTATAATGAAGGCAAATTAGAATATTTTGATTATTGACTATTACATTTCTCCATAACAATACTTTGAACTACAGATAAACTCCAATCGATAGAGGTCCTAGTTTCGGTTCCCAAGTCGAGCAAAGTAGTATTGGCTTATTCTATGAAATTCTCAGTAGCAGCTCGGAGTTTGGATTTATTTGCTGGCAATAGGCTCGCCTTGCATTACATGGGACCTGAAGATACTGGTGAACTGTTAATGTACATTAGTTCGGCTTTGCATAACGGGGGAAGCTCTGACTAAGGACAGCTCTGCGGGGAATACAGGAATACAATACAATTTCTGTACAAAATATGAAACGTATTTTTCATCCGAAAAGATCTCAGAATAACTGCGAGGGGGATTACCGTATTACTGGGGTCAGCTCGGGTTTATATCAGCATATTTCGGAGTCCCCGGGAGCCGCAACCCCAACGACTCATTATTGCTCCTATTTTCCGGGAACAATGGACTTGCATGTCGCTACCTCTTGAATATAACAGTCGCTTTGCATTTGAAAACATCTACGAAAATAAGCTACAGAACAAAAATGTGGTCTTTGTTTTGCGTTTTTAACTCTAAAAAGAGAATAGGTTTCTTTTTTATTTGTCCATGGAGGCTTTAATAAAACCTATTATGAGTGCGAATAACTTTCTTGTTTACTGTTGATATATAAATAATGGTCGTGTAGCTTCATATTTCACAAGCAGAAAATATTGCTGTTCTTCTTTAGACCTTAGACAGGACCAACATGGCGCATAGTGTAATAAATCGAAGAATTTCCATGTGTCTGGGACCAGATCGAGCACCTGTTTCTGTCTTGTTTCATCCTTTTTCAAACATTTGCATTTTTAACCCCGACGCAAAAACGACGGGTGTTATAAGTTTGACGTGTCTGTGTGTGTGTTTGTCTATGGCATCATAGCTGCCAAACGGATGAACCAATTTTGTTTTTGTTTGAAAGGTGAAGTAGTCGGGAAAGTTCTTTGCTATGTTTGATGAAAATCAGTCGAGATATAATCCAATTTTCGGGGTCTTTTTATTCCATATACTCGGCACAGACGCCTCATGAATGTATCGATTCTGCAATTTAACAAATTGAAACCAATGTACATTTTGTAAAGGCATTGAGTTAAAGGTGAAACCTGATTGTACGGCCTCGTCTAGATGTATATTGGGTAACATTTCGTGCTTCCGTTTCCAATGAAACGTCGCCTACTTCTCCATTGGAGGACGCCGGTAACTCGACTCGCTACACTTCAATAAATTTATGGTTTACTTGGAAACCTTCAAGTATTTACTCAACTGAGGCTGACGAGGTTAAATCTTACTTAGTCGATTTTGTACTAGCTTCGCACAGCCACAATCATCGCAGGGACTGAGGAGTAATTTTATTGAACTTGAGCAGGAAACAATGCCCAGGAGACCTGGCATTCATGCCGCGACATTAATTTATCGTCGCATTATCTCGTCTTCAGCCACTGTTTCGACAAAGGATATCCGACGAGGTAATTATTTCGTAGCCTAGCTAAAATCGACTTATACCCCGCGAAATTATTATTTTATAAGCATTTTAAGGATTTGATTAAAAAAATTTACTACGTTATTGTATTGCAGATTCTCCAAAATTATCTCGCAGTCCAGGAGTATGTTATTGTTTTAAGTTTTCGTTTTTTATCCTGGCTCGCGTCCAAACACATTAATTTAATGTCGCAAAAAGAGGAGTAATTCCAATGTCATATTCATTGTGTATAATAAAAATACATTGGTTATGACTTGTTGTTTTTGCTGATTTACTTTTTATTGTATATTTACGTACGTAGTACAGACGACAACACGTCAAAGTTCACAGTTGTTTTACAAAAATCACTGCTATTGCGACGGAATACGGGCGGTCTAAAGGCCAAACAGTAAAGGTCAATGTGTCGCCGTGAGTACCCTGTATCGTATCTGATTATACTACTAGAATCACTCCCAAATAATTTATTCAGTATTGCATTATATTATTTTAAATAAATGAGATATCGCATGTTATTGAACGCTACCATTTTACATATATACATAGCACATAATAAACAAACAGCCTTATCACTTATCTATGGCCCGATACGCCTGAGTGGTAATACTGATAACATTATCTTACCGCAACTAGTACTGTGGGTTATTAAACGACACCCCTTCTCATGCCGTACAAACTATGGTATTTTCCAGTCCAATAGACGTTTGAAATCGATCTCGTAACTAATTGCTCAATCGATCATCGAAGTAAGATTACAGGGCTGTTTGTTTCTAAACTATAAAGGCTGGTTGAGCAAGTCGGGCGGCTACCTAAACATTACCTAGGCACGTGTAAATTTCTCTATACAAAACGTTAGTGTGGGTGCTCAATGAGCGGGTACCGACGCGGTCGTTACTAAGGCGGGGAGACAGCCTGGGGTGTCGCGGAGTTGAGGGGATAGGGGGGGATCGCGACCGACCTTGGCCGTGACTCCCGGCTCACCCCGGGAACAGCAGCCCCGCACCATTCGCACCAGACCAAATTGATTTTCTAATTTCGCCTATTCCTTGAACAAGTCCCGCTGAATTAAATTTGTACGAGCCACTTTGTATAGATTTATAGATGTGTAGATGTGTATGTGAGGTTTCCATGACAACCGGGATCTTTGATTGCGTTACACGTGATTCATAATGCGCGTGGGTGTATCTTGGGTAGGGTAGATAATCTTTCAAACTGTGATTAAACGACAAACGTGTATTGTTTGTCCTTAACCTGCTTTATTTACTCTTTTCCTTTTACTCAATTTGGTGACTGTCGTGCGGCTTACTTATTTTAATACATACTTATTTATCTGGAAAGTTCCATTTAGAATAAGGATGGGAACTTTAATAACCAATTCAGTGGTTAAGCGCTGACGTAACTATTTTAATGTATTACCTAAGTCTGTTTTTAATCAATAAAATGTTGTTGGTTGTAATAACATACGTTATGGGGCCTTGTAGGTTGATGTGAGTAAGAATCGTTTATGTATTGTGTTTTTCCTCTAAATTTGTAGCAACTTGAATATGGAACAACGCTTAGAGAATAATATGAAACATTGGCTTTTGTCTCTATACGATTACAATGCAGAATTCTAATCCTCATTGCGAAGTAATAGAGGACGCTCGTTCGTATTACTAATCCATTTACCGAGGAAGTAGAATAGGACACAAATAGCGTGTGATATTGACAGGGTTGCCAGTTATACGCAACAACACAGCACTACTACAAAAGCACGGCTGTTGTGACGGAATATGGGCAGTCCAAAGAGCACACTGGATAGCTTGAAGTGTCGCCGAGTGTACAATGAAACGGCCGTTTAATATTGTCATGAACTCGATGCTAAATTCGAGTAAATATGTATAATTTTTGATGAGCCATTGATTCTATGAAATTTGAGATTTTTGAACGAGTTTATCATATATAATATTTATGTAGCTTCTGCTCGCGGACGATAATGGAGATTTTCAAGTTTAATTCAAAGCCTATAACAGTCTGCAAGGTCCCATGCGAAATTCATCAAAATCTGTTCAGCGCTTTAGGCGTAAAAGCGTAACGAACAACCTCACTTTCGCATTTATAAGTAAGGATTCAATGTCCTCCTAATGGATATGGATCTATTCCCAGAATGAGCCTTCGCTTATTTATTTGTAGAATATAATTATATACTTTCTATTTACGTTCTAGCCTATTTCAACAATCATGCTTCGTGTCTGTATTTTATGCCCTTTCACGTCATATACGCCATTACTTTTCTAATGTTCTAATTTTATATTTTCTGCAACAAGAGGTAACATAATTTTTATATTTAAAAAAAATATAATGTCTGCCTTGTTAGTCTAGTGGTCCCAATCGCGACTGCTACGCTAGAGGTCTTGGGTTCGATCCCCAGGTCGAGCAAAGTGTTATTGGGTTTTTCTATGAAATTCTCAGTAGCAGCTCGGAGTCTGGATTTGTGCCCGGTGAATGGCAATAGGCGCGCCCCCTATTACATGGGACCTAAACATACCGGCGAACTGTGGGTGTACGTTAACTGCACCTCTGCCTAACCCTTCGGGGAATACAGGCGTGATGGTATGATGGTATGTATAATAATGTCGTTTAAAAAATAAATATATCAGGATATCTGTGTTAGTGTGGATTGAATAAAACAGAATCGCGTCTCTTCTAAAAACTGGCAGAAGTAGAACTACTGTTTACTGTAATATTCTGTTATATGTTACTACAGTTTATGGCCAAGTTACTAAAAAACATCTTCATTTAAGCTGTTATCGATCATCTTTCTAGTGATAGCAATTGTTCCCACAACACAGAAAAACAATATTTGATTGCATACTTTTTTATGTAGTATAAAAAAGTATGCAATCAAAATTGTTTTTCTTTTTGTCATATTGCAACCCTGTTCGAGATGTTATATATCATTACTCCATCTAATGCATATGCGCTGTTTACTAAAAGTGTATTGACCCACATTTTTCGTAATTGAATTGTTAATGTCGTAATTAAATTACATATGGCCGATTTGGAAACATCTATCGATGTATACATACGTTCGTTTGTAAACACATCACGTTTATACCGTTATAGAATTGCAATATACATAATATTTCTTATGTTTGTACCTAGGTTGGCTAAGAATTTATTGATAGATTATCTAGTCTACGAAGCATACTGTTGATATTTAATGATTTTCTTAACTTACTACTTTAAAGAAAATGTTTGTAGTATAATTTCATCTACCTCTATGCTATCAACATTAAAGATGACGTATGGCCGGTGATTGAGTTGCTAGATTCGAGTATCTCGTAATTCACCTTCTTAAATGTAATTTCCTCTACTTATAACATAATTAATTTGTAAAGGAAATGTTTCTGGACATTGAAGATATAAAAAAAAACAAGTGGAAAGGTGTCTAAATAAAAACGTGCATTTCAAAATGCTTTTCTGTTTTTTAGGGGTTGG
Source organism: Subacronicta megacephala (assembly GCA_958496365.1). Taxonomy (NCBI): domain Eukaryota; kingdom Metazoa; phylum Arthropoda; class Insecta; order Lepidoptera; family Noctuidae; genus Subacronicta; species Subacronicta megacephala. The sequence continues at coordinate 9,559,794 of OY292528.1, forward strand.
CGCTAAAAAGTTCTAAACAGATTTTAATTTTGTTTTCACTGTTAGCATAGGTTCTAAATTAAAGCTGAACTGATCCTGAGATACGAGCTTGACATCTCTGTTGTATACAAATCCAAAGAAAGAATAGATCATCATTGTTGGTTTTTGGTTATTTTGTTTATATTTTGTTCACGGGAGCGAAATGGCGGGTAACAGCTAGTACAGCTATACAAATCCAGTATCGTCTGACCTCGCATTGTAAACGCTTTCCACACAGTGCGAGGCCAGTCTATACTGGATTTGTATAGCTTGATGTGTAGCCGTGTGTATAACATAATTATAATGACTAAAATGATTGACATTAAGAATTCAATGAGGTGTCCATCAGAATGATGAATGCTTGGCACTTTACTTATCCACCGCCTTATTATTATTTTTGGAACCAATTAAAATTCTTGCTTCACTATTCCTTAATCTTGCGGCTTCATTACCATCCCCAAGTAAATGTTGATAGTTTGTGCCCGGACGATGTTATCGTATAGGTACAGTCAGCATCAAAAATAATTGCGCATACAAACTGCTTAAAATGATTGGAGCAACTAAGGAAATGAAACTTAATCTCAACGACACAAACGATATTTTAGAATGAACACCGTAGACGACAGCATTCATCCGGACATGTATTTTATCCCATTAAGATAAAGTTTAATTTCCCTAGATGCTTTTAGGAATAGTACGCGTCAATATATTCGATGCTGACTGTACGGTGGCCAGCACATCAAGTTACCATAAAATGTCAAATTTTCTCAGTTGATTTTGAAATTTAACCTCAACAATTTAAGGTTTAAAATCATTTGGAGAAATTTGACAGTTTTGTATACCTTGACCTGCTGGCGACTGTACATAAATGTAACGAAGTAGTCTTGCGACGTCACAGCACATCAAGTTATCACAAAATGTCAAATTTTCTCAGTTGATTTTGAACTTTAACCACAACAATTTAAGGTTTAAAATCATTTGGAGAAATTTGACAGTTAGTTTTGTATACCTTGACCTGCTGGCGACTGTACCTACATAAATGTAACGAAGTAGTCTTGCGACGTCATAGGCTGTTTATTATCCTGCGTATAATCAGTCTCGCCACTATTTTCCTTTAATCAACCTTTATAAAGACGATTGTCTAAAGGACGATGAAGTTATTATTACATACATTATTATAGGCTCGGCTAGGGTTGGCCATATCTTTTTGTCCTTGTTTTGACGATTTTTTTTTAAATTTTTCACTAACACAAAAATAATAACTTCACCTAAAACGAACCATAGAGACCGAGATACAAATACCCAATATTACTTATTAAAAGGTTTACATAAGTTACTTGAGTAAATGACGGAAAATTGTAGGTAGGTATGTTTTGTTGTGTTTTGGTCGTTTAAGTTTGAATCGCACTATACTCCGTAGGTATGTATGTAGGTAAATACTGTATTTTGAAGCTGCATTGTGTTTTTATTCTGCACATTCTATCGACGAATCCGACGAAGGTCGTAAAAGCATAAGCTTTTATTCTTGTATAAATGCTAATTCTGTTTATTTCATTGGATTTATGTCGCCCAGTAACCGCTCTTTAATGATAACCTTTACATAATCGCAGTGATTAGTTGTCAAAATTAGTGATGGAATGTGCAGGGTTAAAAGTTCAGTCGTGGTATCAAGCTTCTGAAAAGCAACTAAATCACTGGGACGTGCAAAAAGCATGGTGTGTACTTTACATCCTGCAATATTTCACAGGTGGTAACCTTAATCATGTCGTATTTTAACATCTAACCCGGTAATGCACCATGTATGGCTAGTATAGCCACTATATCATTTGTCAACCTTTCTGCATACTAGCTGCTTCCTAGCTTAGGCAATTTATATGTCACAGACAAAGTTCACTTGGCTTGTGTTGTGATGTAAGGAAGCTTGCAAACATGGCATTGGTGAATCATATTAATTTACTAATTGGATGCGCAAAATTCTGCTAGTCAACCTGAATGCCGGGTACGTAAGAATATTTTATCACGTTATAAAACTCTCGTGACTGCCTCGTTGGTCTAGTGGTCAAAATCGCGACTGCTACGCTAGAGGTCTTGGGTTCGATCCCCAGGTCGAGCAAAGTGTTATCAGGTTTTTCTATGAAATTCTCAGTAGCAGCTCGGAGTCTGGATTTGTGCCCGGTGAATGGCAATAGGCTCGCCCCCTATTACATGGGACCTAAAACATACCGGCGAACTGTGGGTGTACATTAAGATTACCTCTGCCTAACCCTTCGGGGAATACAGGCGTGATGGTATGTTATAAAACTCTTTTCGGAGGATTATAGACGTAATAGGAGGTATTGGAAGAGTGATTTTTTAACCCCTGTATTATATATTGTATATTGTTTATCTCTAGAGCTGCTAGTCGCATTTGAGAATCCGTTTTGCATTTGATAGTTCAATCCTTGAGGAAGACGTGGCAATGTGGTATATAACACTTTGAAATAGCGTTGTATTAGTCAACATAAAGTTACAGATAGATTAACTAACTTTTGCATACATAATCTCATGATATAAGTTTTTATTTTACGTGTAAAAAAATATACTTCACTTCTGCCTTCCATTAACAGCTCAGCGGTTTTCCCTACTATCAAATATCACGCAAATTCATTCATTTTAATTTACCAACACTGTCACTATATCTAAAACTGTATGTAACCTACACATACGTTACCACTGAACCCTTTACATTATCTAAATTGCTTGTGTTTCGAACGCAGCACGCGACGTAGTGGAAACTAAAATAGATATATTGTCGTACCTTAGTTGGAGGCCGACGAGAATACACTCTGTTGCTATTATTAGGTTGAAAGCGTCTTCTGTTCAGCTAGTGGCTCTTCAGTACGCAGAAGTACCCTCATCATGTGCCATCTCCGGGCAGTCTGGAAAGTTTCAAATTTAGGACGTATTTCGCTACGGGCTGGGGACTTGGAAAGTTTGATAATTATGTGAGATAGCTAATTGAATTACTGTATTTTGAATATGTGATTTCAATCCCTAACATTGCAATAATAATAAAAGGAAGATCAGATCAGGATTATCAGAACTTCAACATAATTAGGTTTAAAGATGCTACATAATTATGACCGTCTTTTTGCTATGGATGAATAGGTTAGTTCGGGTTCTAGGCAAACGTGCTCTATCATTTCCAATTCATTGTCACAGCTGAAATAGTGGGCAAACGAATGTCAAATAAATGTTAAACAAGCCATTGAATCTATGCTATGATGCTAATATATTGACAAGTTTTAGACGGAGTCATTAAGATTCTAACAAGAAACCTTTCGAAATCTTTTACCTACTATTAAGGAAAATAATAAACCCAACGACTCGCTGATATGTCCTCATTGACTTAATACCAGTCCTTGTAATTTCCTTATGAATATGGATAGTGATAAACTAGAAATTTAATAGATAGCAATAATATTCAAAGTGGTATGATCACGCACGTCCACACACGGCGACATGTAGACAGCAGACATTTCCACGAAATCAATTCACTAAAGGCAATGCGTGACCTGATACTGTTCCATACAGAGTTACCAACAAAACTGCAATACCATATCACTTCAACAAACATGTTTTCCACTTAATTGTCTCGCACTACACAATTTCTAAAATAAATGTTATACGAAAAATAAGATGCCTGGACAAAAATTGACCCGACGTTAATTAATCAATTCCGGTCTAATAGTTTGTGACATCAAATAAACGGCTTCACCTCATTTGGGCAACCGTAAATGAGTACTTTGAATATTGACTTTCTAAGTGGTAAAAAAATAGTTGTTCAGCTTCCGTTGGTAGCCTTCAACAGTATTTGGTCTCCCCCCACAGATACAAATGTTATTATCACGTATTTATCGCAGTCTTGTTCGGTTAGAACGACTCGGAACCGGTTGCACTGAGCTTGATCGATGCAACACCAGTTTAACGTGACCTGACACGCCTCCTGTATCGATATACCTTTTCATATAAAGAATGGCCAATGTTCTGTACACTGGCGGGTCTACGTAAACTGGTGGTTTCTTCACATGACAGGCTGCCGGCCAACACGCATATGCGTGCATGCGGGCGACGCAGGGCGCTTGAGGAACAAAACTCCGCCGGTTTTTAAACGTTTTAACGAATGCTTTTAAAACTGTGTGGGAAGCTTTCGAAGGTTGTCTGTTGGGTTTCGAGGCGTTTTTAAGAAACGTACTTACAATTGGAGGCTAAAACCACGCGGGGCAACGTTTCTTATTTTATCCTGTGGAGCTTTCACATTTTTGGCTGGCGCTTAAAAATAATTTTGATGTTTATTTAATGCCAGCGTTCCATAACCTCGCTAAACTTTTAAATAATGCTCGACGTAGTTCGATAAGGACAAATGGATTTAACAAGCTTATAGCGATAGCGTGACGATAAATATTTCTGACCTCAGGCTTTGTTTGATCCGAAAAAGTATATAACCTTGAACTAAAAATATTCAATAGGATAGAGTCAGGCAAACCGTGTATTAAACGCTTCATGTAACTAATCAAATTTCCCTACCGAAACCGACAGAAGTAACGAATGCTTTAATTTAAATGTAATTCGCTACGAACCCTTGAAACCTCATTATTATTTAGTTTCCCTTTAAAATATTAACACACCTACTTAACCTTAAATGTAGTGTGGAATAACTCCATAAATATCAATGTCATACGTATAAAGGCTCTAGGAGTTAGTTGGTCAGTGAACTGCAACTGACGTTTGACACCTCATCAACCTTCGCGGTATGTCATGGCCTAACCGCTGATGACGCAGACAGGCGATATGCCAAGATTTCTTCAAAGAATGACAAGTATACAGGGTGGAAGGAACATCAACGCACAACCGCTTACTATGAATTGATTTTTTAATTCATAGTAGGATTAAAAAAACCTTGTTTTTCCTACAAAAGTAGGAGGTCAAAATGTACGAAACAGCTGTTTTTTATAATAACCGACGAAAAGTATCAACGCCAGCGGGTCCAGAATCATGTACTAAATTAATAGTAAGCCGTTGTGCGTCGTATGTATTTCCCTTCCACCCTGTGTGTGTGTGTTTTCTTTAATCAGGAAAAAGAAAAAGCTTCCGGTGTGAGTCGACAGTCACATCAGGCAATAGTCGGCTTACCTATGATGCTACGTGCTCACTAGGTGCTGATTCGCGGCTCAGAGCCTGCCTGTATGTGAGAACTGCCGCTAATTCGTTTCGTTCGATACATAGTGAGTAAGCGCTAACAAAGGAATTAGTCAATAGATGTTTGTTAGTCTTTTGCATACGTGATGCTGTATGTTTATCAATCTTCAGTGACGTCTTGGCAAACCGCCTGTCTGGGATAATACTATAGTTACACTCAAGCCACGTCTAGTCGTCCAGCCCCAGATAGAGCTGTCAGTGCAATTGTAGAGAATTGCAGCCAATCATCATCTGTGTCAATTGGTGTAACTGATACTAGGATTTATTGCTGCAGGGTCCTTTCAATTCCCCTTGAGGTTATGTAACATACAAATTGATTGGTTCTGGTTTAAAATTTTCCTCTTTTTAGTCGTAAACTACCGGGTGCAGGTTTGAAAGTAACTTAATGTTTTTTTAGATCTAAGTAGATAAGAATCACTATTAAAATTTTCCTAGAAACGAAGTTCAAGAATCAGATTTTATTTTCATCACACCGAAATATCTGTCATTAGAGAGTTGCCCGCGGATTCGCCCGCTTAGCATCCCAGTTATGGGCAGGAATAATAAATAGCCTTCGTGAATCGTCAATAATGGAACTTTCTAACGATGAAAGAATTAATAAAATCGGTGCAGCAGTTTAGAGTTGATCGATTACAAACAAAAAACAAATCTTTCCTCTTTATAAACATTAGTATAGATTAGATCAAATGTCAATATTTTTTTGTATTGCAGAGTTGATGAGATAAGTTGACTTGATACGACTTCAATAACCTTTAAAAAACTGAGAGGATCGACTCTTACGTCTTACCTTCACTACATATTATAAAACAAAGTCCTCAGCCGCGTCTGTCGGTCGGTTCACGATAAACTAAAAAACTACTGCACCGATTTTCATGATGTTTTCACCAATGGTTAGCGTGGTTCTCGAGGAAGGTTTATATGTATAATACATTATAGAAAAGCCGAGAAAACATTCGGGCGAAACCACGGGCGGTAAGCTAGTTTCCAATAAATGCCATACCAATAAATTATGATATTCGGTACGCTCATTCCAGGTCTAATATGAGATCATGCATTATGACACGTGTGCTCGTGTTCCCGTCTGCATTCTAGTGCTCTCACAGTGCTCAGTTATAGTCTTTTATTTGGCTTCCTAGTCTATTTCGATAGTTTGCCTCTCTGCTTACACGTGTTTACTGAAGTACTGATCTGTATCGATTTTGCTGGATATAAGATTGAAGTAGGAGTCGGTAGTTTTCAACATCAAATTTGTTTCTTACCAGAGATAGGATTTTGACAAAATTAATAATTATTAAAAATGTTTAGTAAGCATCACTAGTCTACCTCTGCATTAGTCTAGTTGTCCGACTGCTACGCTTGAGGTCCTGGGTTCGATCTCCAGTTCGAGCAGTGTTATTGGGTTTTTCTATGAAATTCTCAGTAGCAACTCGGAGTTTTTATTTGGCAATAGGCTCACCCCCTTTTACATGTGACCTAAACAAAACGGCGAAATGTGGGTGTACATTAGTACACCTCTGCCTTAGCCCTTCGGGGAATACAGGCCTGATGGTATGTTTAGAAAGCACATTTACTGGCAGGTTTTTTTATTGAAACCGGCTCTTACTTATTCATTAGTGCACTGAGGGCCTAAAAATATTCACTTAGTAAATTGATTTTGATACGAACAAATCATACTTTAGATACTTAAATTTGCGCACGGACGTTTTCGAAACCCATATTAAACTATTTTCCATTTTATGACGATATGATTTCGTAATGCAAAATTAATTTAAAGGCAGGCAACACTGAGTTTATGCATGTGAGCTGCAAACGTGATATGGCAGCGAGCTATGCAGTTACACATGCGTATTCGCAGATCCAACTGGTTTTTATTGTGTTGATTATTATGATTCCACATTATTACGTGCGATTATGGCATATTGCGTAACACTATGATTCAGGTCAAGAAATAGCCTAGAGAATTCATGTAACACTTTCTGAATATTTTTTAAATTCGTCTCCGTTTCTCATCATACCATCACGCCTGTATTCCCCGAAGGGTTAGGCAGAGGTGTACTAATGTACAGCCACATTTTACCGGTATGTTTAGGTCCAATGTTATAGGGGGCGAGCATATTGCCATTTACTGGGCACCAACCCAGACTCCGAGCTGTTACTGGGAATTTCATAGAAAAACCCAATAACACTTTGCTCGACCTGGGAACCGAACCCAGGACCTCGAGCAGTCGCGCTTGGGACCACTAGACTAACGGGGCAGCCCTGTTTCTCAATAGGTCAAAAACATCTGAAATAAATTAGTCTAAAGTATTTCGTTAAACCCTTCGAATGCTAATTATAATATATGTTGTCTCCCACACTAATTGACGCAACAATATGTCATGGATACCTAACCTTGCTTCGGCACACAGTCCGTTGTTAACTCATAGTCGCCTTACCAAAATAGCCCGTCGATTGTACGGTGGTCAGTACATCAAGTTACCACAAAATGACAAATTTTCTCAGTTGATTTTGAACTTTATCTTCAACAATTTAAAGTTTAAAATCATTTGGAGAAATTTGACAGTTTTGTATACCTTGACCTGCTGGCGACTGTACGAGGGTTTGTGTTGTAGTAGGTGACCGGATAAAGGCTACTCGTGAGTCAGTTGATTGACTTGTCCTTGTGACTGAGACGTATACAAACCAGTTTAAGCTGATCTTGCATTGTATAGACTTCCCATAGAATAAGAAGCCAGCGTAAACTGGTTTTTTATAGCTTGATGTGTAGCCGTGCGTACCTGTGACGTTACTTGGTAGTGGTGAAAGTTTTTATAATAAATTCTTGAATTACTTACTAATAACCACTGTCAGTGACCCTAGAAATACTTTAAAAGTAAAAAATATAAAATACTACAGTGAGTGTAAATTCATGTACATAAATTTTGCTGAAAATAGAGACCAAAATGCCACGAATGATTGATGAACGCAGCTACAAAATTTCCAAGGAAATCTAAAATCATTTAAGCCTCCTGTAAACAGTAAACGTAGCTAACGACTTAATTTGTGGTGGTATATATTTGGCTTGGAGTGACCTTCATTTCCGACGTAATGTTTTCCTAAGAATTTTCCTCAGAAAACTCCGTGGAGGCCAATTAAAAATTTATACCTACTAAGCCCGTACACAGAAAGTACACCTAAGTACATTTACAGTTAATATAAATGTGAAGTTTTTCTTAGAATCATCTTTACTGTTCGAGTATCTTCGGAAAATGTTTCACCAGCTTCTCGAATATAGAAAATAGAATTCTCGAAGCGTGAGTTGTTGTCTGTAAACAGTTAGTCGATCGATATTTGAATTATCCCTACATTGTTTATGATATATTGTTTCGTTTAGAAGCGAATTTAAAGATACTTAGATTTTTAGAATATTTGCTTACCTCTGATAATAGAAGACTTAATCGTGAAGTTATTTACTGTTCTACTGTTGGGCACGGGTATCTTAGAAGTGCCAGGTTTGCCGATTTTGGCTTTCTAATTCAAAGACAATAAAAAAAACAATTGAATAATAGCATTTTAAAATTTGCCATTGGATTAAAGAGTTTTGTATCACTTCGACCTATTTGTAGCATACCAGGCCTCTAGAAAGTAGTACACCATGTGACGTTTGATTTGATCGATTAGCTTCTGTTGTGGCTTGTGGCGTTGTGGCCTTGGGCGACTCAACTAATGTTCATGATATGATAAGTTCAAGGTTCAAGCCATGACTGATATTTTTAAGCATTGTTTAGTACGACACGTCATGTCTACTGGTTAATAGTTTGTGGCACATGCTGGTACCTGATATTCAATGGCTGTAATGAAAGCCCTGCAAGGTTCAAGATAGCCTTTATGTCTTCGCCTTTTGTATTCTAAAGTATAAAAACAGTTCCAAGAAATATAACGTTATAGTTATTCTATGTTTTTATTTATTTATTTATTTATTTTATTTTAGGAAAGCTTACAGTCTAATAAATACAATGGACATCTGTTATTGCTAATCATATTGCTAATAACAAGCTCTTTTATTCCATTTATTTTCACCGAAGCTGTCTTTTCAGCAGTTTATTGTAAGTACCCCCTCGAGTCAGCCATTCTACATACCAGACAAATAAATTCTAATCTCAATAGTCGTTGTCAACAGTATTTACCTCAACGCCTCTGCCAACTCTGGCCTCGACGGTGTACTAATGTTATGAGGATTGTATGCAGAGTACGTTGCTTTTGAAAAGACCTTGTGATTATCATTGTTTTTAGCAGCTTTTACTTTTTACCAATTCGCCACACAGCCTCACCCTTCTTCATTTTATGTTAAAAACTTATTATTAATTTATTTACTGGTTTCTAACACTTACGCGAATATTAGACACTAGCTTTCCGCCCGCAGCTTCGCCCGCGTGGACGACACGATTTTGGCAGTGTAGGTTTTTCCATAACAACATGTATATTTGTTATTAAATCTATCTATCATTCTGGAGGTCTCGTAGGATCTATTTCCACAGGGTGTAACAAATAGTGGTAGACCACTTTGCTCATTGGTGGTTTTTCTGTCTGGTGCCAAAATGACCAGACTGCAATTAATACTGACTCTGTAACAGGCAAAGTAGAATTGCCTATGTAAGAAGCAATCTTCTCTTAATTCCAGCCTGCTATCCTTAATGTCTCACCCTGTTTTTTTTTTATGGTCATTACAAAGCAGATCTTAAGAGGGAAATGTAATCGTTCTCAAAAACAGTCGGATGGTATCCGTATTAGTATTAGAGGTATGAAAAGTGATTCCCCCAAGTACAACCAGTAATGACAGTGGCCTCTTTAATATATTTGTGCAATGCTGTTACTCGCAGTCTAGTCCCGTTACATAGTTTAAGTGGTTTAATGAGACGCAGCATCATTAAAGATGTCCTAAGGAGGGTTACACTGTTAAGGAACTCCACATGTTAGTAATCTGCTTCATCCGCTTGTAGCACTGAATCGACAGACCTATACTCAATTTCTGAGCCCTCCAACGACTTAGGAAGTATGTAATTAATAGCAACTGCACTTTTTTCGGAGTCGGTATTGCACGTTTGCACAGCCAATCTATAGGCTTGTTTGTATATTAGAAAAATCAGGATTACACTCTAACTATTAGAGCTATCAAAACAACCCGTCACTATTGTATCCAGCAGAGATGGTACATATATTTTCCTTTTGGATTCAGGATCATCTCCATTTTCTATCTTAACCAATAGTTCTGAAAACTTTGTAACAGACGTATCTCTCTCATATTTCTTTTTACAGATAATCAATATGTTGGGCTATAGGTATTCCAATGTTGAGGATGCTCTGATTTCGTCTGCTCGTGTTCCTCTAGGTATAACGGAATCTGACGGCATTACCCTGCCTGCAACACAGTAACTTCACCAATCACTATTGCTGCCTCTGACATCTTTAAGAATCTATTGTGTGCTTCGATTCCACCTTTGTGTGCCATAATGTTCTCATCTCATACTATAAGTGTGCGATTTCGGAGAACTTGAGCCATGTCACTCTGCTAAGATATTATTGCACAACGGAGTTTCGACATGGATGAAACTAAGCGGAAGTTTTAAAAACAGCGTGAGCCATTTTTCCACCTTCCAAAAGAGTAGGTGCTATTCCAGTAGACCTACAGTTAAAGCAATGCCCCGATTACTTTGTACTTTAGTTAGCCAAAAGTAAGTGCCATACACAACATGGTTGGCTAAATAATAATATGTGCAACTTTGGTATGATTTTCGAATAATGTGATTCGCGTATTCATTTATTTTTAGAACGGAATACATAACTTAAAGTAATAATAAAAATAGCAGATTTCTTTATTTGCACTTTACATATGTATAGGGCCAGTTACTCTTTTTACGCGTCTAAGGGGTGAAAGTAAAAAACGACCTTAAATACGTGTTGTTTTAATTGTATTGTAGAACTTACATCCTGTAATTTTGATAATAAAAATATTTTTCGATACAAATTTTAACACTCCTTTATATTCCTTTAAGGGATGAAATTCAAAAAGTCCTAAAACACGTGTTTTTTTAACTATAATATAGATTTTAAAACTTTAAATACTTAATCTCAAGTAATTTTGATAATAAACAATTTATTATTAGTACAAACTTTAACACCCCCTTTTACCCCTTTAAGGGCTGATATTTAAAAAATCCAAAAATACGTGATTCTTTTATTATATTGAAAAGCATAAATATTGAATTTCAAGTAATTTTGATAAAAATCGAAAAAAAAATATACAAACTTTAACACCCCTTTTTACCCATTTAAGGGACGAAATTAAAAATATCCAAAAACACGTATTTATTTAATTATGTTGAAGAGCTTAAATATTGAATTTCAAGTAATTTTGATAATAAACAAAAAAAAATCCATACAAACTTTAACACCCCTTTTTACCCATTTAAGGGATGAAATTTAAAAAATCTTTAAGGACATGTTTTATTATTTTGTATTTAAAGGCTAAATACCAAATTTCATTAAATTCAAATCAGAAATGACAGAGTTTCATACAAACTTTAAACCCCCCTTTCACCCCTTTAGGGGATGAATTTCGAAAAATCCTTTCTTAAATGACGCCTAGAGTATAAAAGCAATATCCTCACAAAATTTCATTCTTCTATCATTAGTGGTTTCGGCTGGGCGACGATATGTCAGTCGGGACATTGCCTTTTATATATATAGATTGAAATAAAACTACTTTTTACAGATTTTATCGCGTTATATTGATATTTTTAATTCCCGACGTTTCGGATCCTTTACAGCATCCATGGTCACGGGTGGACTGAGGTGTTGGAAATAATAATTAAATGAATGTAGGGTAGCTTTTGATAATTTTGAAATTAGGACGACTAACACCTCAGTCCGTCCTCAGTCAGTTTTATTTCATTTAATTTCTTTGTCTATTGTCGTCAGCGGGTGCGTTTATACAATCAATTCTTCATTTAAGTTATATTACACTATTCAGTTACAATATTAATTAGCTGATAGTTACCCATCGGTAATCATAGAGTTATTACTACAATCTTAGTCGTTACCGATCGCATATTAAACTCCAAACACAACGCTTCTTTCACTGAAATTAAATTCATAGAATCACGAACTGTATTCATAATCTTAATTACTGTTTACCCAGGACAACTAGAATGTATATTAGCTTTACAACTTAAGTAATTAGTTCGCAAGGTTATATACTTTGAGAACTTTATTGCTACGGAATAAATAATTGTCAATTACTAGTTGTAGTAGCTATAAGAAAGATATTTTCAAAACCAACGCCAATTAATCGATTAACAAACAAATACATACTGAATTATTTCGATTACACAATAGTGATAATACAACATTATTTGATGATTCAATATCGAAAATAGTGAATATATGACTGTTTTCAGTAGGTACACCTAATTCTTATGATGGCTTAAAAGATAAAAACTTGAAGAAATAAATACAGAAACATGACACATAATACAAAGCATGCATTTAGATCTTAAAAGGCCATTTTGATATGACCTTTTAAGATCTAAATGCGTGCTTTGTGTGTTGACAAACATGTCGATAATAAAAAAATCGAAGGCTGTTTTAATCAGATTATTGAAATCATAGAGCTTTGACGTATCTAATTCTATTATCATAAAGTAATAAGGCAAAGTGGTCTTGTTAGAAACAGTCGCGCAGGGTGCAATAATGTTAACCAATGTCCATTAGCTTAATGGGAATTATGACCCGCATACAATTTAATACGGCCAACATGTATCAATCTTCTATTAAATTTATCATCGTTTGATAGTCTTCCATATCGTTAAGTACTGGAAATTAATTTGATTAATGTGTTTGTTACTTGTAAATCATAAAATAGTTTGAATTGATTAAATAAATCTAGAGAACTAACAGTATAATTTAATAAAGAAGTTATTGGCAACCAGTATTTCATGTGTCTCAGTATAAGACATGATAGAAAATCTAAACTAGTCTCATTATAATAAAATAATCACTAAAGTAGTAAGTGGATTTGTACCGTGAGAAATTTGACTTTAAATTTTATTTTTATTATCTATCTCTTCTATAAAGAATAGGATCAATTAAGTTAGACTTTAAAACGCATCAAATCCCAACTCTTTGTTTCGGTTATCAGCAATCGTGAGTTAATTAAGCTAAGATTGTGTCGCTTACATTTTGGCTTGACATTCAACTTCAAAGAACTGTTCTAACTAGAAAGAAAAATTAGGGAAGTTTGATAGATGATTATTTCTGCAAAGTTCATTTAAGAACCTATTAGAAACAACAAATAATAAATTGTTGTCATTCAAATGTACCTTTTTGCTTAGAATATATCTTTTTTATCATGATATTTTCTAATTTTGAGACTATTTCTGTGAAAACCTTTTCTAAAAAGGCTTTTTTACTTAGAATATTGTCCATTTTAGTTACGATTGAGGCGTACAGTTGCCTTTCTGGCTGGCTGGTTTCTAATTGTTTCTGTGTTCAACAAGAACTTAGGGATAGAAAGTCTAGTCTGAATTGCGTAGTCTAACTGAAAGTCACCTTGAAACTTGTCTTTCAGTCTTGTTTAAAAGGGAATTTCTCTATATTTAAAAGGCATTTACGAATACCTTTGACCCCAAATACAGCAAAGAAATAATAAAAACATGAAACGGTAAATGTTTCATCCATTACTGCATAGTTATTTTATTAAAAAGTCATATATACTTTTTTCCAGGTAATGAAGAATCTTCAACGTGTATTTTGAAAAGAAACTGGGAATTTTATGAGAGGTAAATTTCTGAAAAATAAATATACTAGTAATCACAATGCTAACTGTTGTTTTAAGCATACATTCACGCTGGTATATAACGCTATCATACATCACAAAATTAACAAATTCATGTAATTTATCATCCGGTATACATTTTTCTATATTACCGGGTAATTTCTAACTTTGCACTATTAATGGGTTTTATCACTTGGGGACTTTTTCTTAAGTACTTTAATAAAAGCCATATCTTCATCTATGTTTTTGAGAAAGGCAACATATCATGAATTACCATTGTTACTTGGCGCTTTTAATACATTATTATTTAACAAAAGTGTCGTACTGTCGAAATTTTGCCTAGTAATTGTATCTCGCCTATATTGAGTAACTTATTATTGTTTCAATTACAGCCAAGTTTCCTTTTTTAGTGATCACTGTTCTGCCCTCTGTGACGTTAAATTTGCTTCTATTGTCTTTGTTGGGCTATTGTTTTGATTTCTTCATTTGGTCTGATCTGTCGTTTTGATCTCCTATTTCACATAGTAAACGTTGTTTCGAAGTCCTGAAGTCAATGAAACGTTTCATATGTTTCATTGCTCTGTATTCTGATCAATGGGGATTGTTAAGAGTTTAACATTGATTTTTGCGTTTCAATCAGTTTGTTGTACTTAAATGGCGTAGCACAGAGTTCGACTCATACGTAATGGAAGCAATAGTTTCTCATAAACATTTCCATTAAATTTCCCATCACAAGTTATCGTAGTCACGTTCACAGCCTTCGTACTTGTTTCTACATGTTTATGAAATAAATACCGTCTCTATTGCTTTTCTTTCTCATGTCCTTAAGGCTATTGTACGTCTTTTTTTTTCTAATTAATTACTCATCAGAACATTATCAATAGTTCGTTTTCTCATGGCCTTTTTACAACCTTAATTGCTTTGGTAATCCCTGGACTGTATATAAAAATGTGTGAATAGTCGTTTGCATTGTTGTGTCCAGTATTTTATATCACTAAAGTAGTTCCTCCAAGGCTCCGTTTCCCCAATTTACTTATTTGTGAGATTTTCGGAAACATTAGAGATCATCATCATATCTGCCTATTGCCGTCCACTGCTGACCGTAGGGTAGGCCTCCCCCGTAGGGTAGGCCTCCCCCATAGAGCGCCAACCATCCCGGTCCTAACATAAGACATATTGAAAGTGAATATAGCAAGAAAAAAAAGGCTAAATGGTTTTAGTTCAATATTTTCTACACAGATCCTCATATAATCGTACTGTTTTATTTTTATTTGAATTTCTGTTCAAAATAGGAGAACGTAATTAATGGGGGGAATTTTATTATCAATATTGCAATCGTTAATTTTTTTATTGACTTCAACAATACCAATGCTGATTAGAAACACTTCGTAACATGTACCTATACAAATATTTATAATTGTTTCCCACTAGGATTTTCCACTGTCTCGTGGGTACTTCATAAAAACAAATCCTTACATATAATACCTTCTATTCTTCATATTCGTGTGCTGTCTCGTCGGAACATATTGATAACGCCCTTTACTATAAAATGTATATCTGAATGTGAGTTGTTATAATTGCTATGCGGTTGCAATAAGGTTTAGATTCATGTGAAAGTTTTTCTTGCAACTGTCTATTGGCATTCGTTCAAAGAGTTGTGAAAACAATGCTCGCCGCTATTCAGGTGGTCATTATAAGTTTATCGGACTCATTTTGCCCGGGTCTATAATACAGTTCTATAGATATTGTTCTTTCCTTTAAATGCAATTATGGCAACCCAGTTAACCCTATTATAACAAGTTATGATAGGATGTAATGCTCTTTAATAACATTCCTCCTACGCTCCGTTCCTCCAATTTACTTATTTCTGTAAGATTTCCGGAAACATTAGACATCATCATCATAACAGCCTATTGCCGTCCACTGCTGTAGGCTTCCCCCATAACCGCGTGAAGGTTAAACATAAACTTCACTGGATTGTTCTGCTTTATTAAGGCGACTATAGACACATACATAGAACATACAATCTCGAACTAAAGGAGCGTAACGGTTGACGCTTTGCTTCAATTTGATTTTGCAAAAACACGTCATCGAGCAACGAAACGCAGTAAACGACCTGCTGTAAACCCCATAATAAAAAGGGATATTCCGGGAGAATTTCCGAAATGCTGTCCCGCTGTGAGTAGTTACCTGGTTACCTGGAAATACAGCTTTTGCTTGTCTTGTAACATTCATAAGGACATTGCATTACATGGAAATGCTCGAGAAAATGCTTTAGTCTATACTAACTTAATTTTTATTTGCACAAAACATGAAACACTTAAATAGAAATACATAAAAATTAAGATTAATTACAGATATATCTTAGCAAGTAAAAACAGCGCAACTGTATGCGCGCTAAAGACTTATCCGTGCGAAAAACTAACGTTGATTAATCGATAGATGCCTCCAGGGTAATGAATGGAAGGCGATTAAATACACAGGCGCATTCTCAAGATACATGAGCAGTTATAGCTTAGTGATATGACCATTGGACTGCCAAGTCAAAGGTCTAATTCAAGGCACGCACCTCTGACTATTCGAAATCTTGTGCGTATTCTTACTTCTTACTTATTGACTTAAAACATGACGAATAAAGGTTAACTACACAGACCCAATAACAAATTGCTGGCTACTTTGTAATTACTCTTTTGTTTTCCTTCCTTAGGGCCTGTCCAAATATGTAATACGCTTCCGCTGAGGCACAACCCTGATATTCCATACAAATGAACCGATTTTAATGCCTATCACTACTACACGCGTATTGGCCTGTCCATGTTGTTATATGTGTGCGTAAATATGATAGGGCTGTCATCAGCGAGCGTTCGTTCTTAGACGATCGAGAATGTTAACGTTATGCCTTAGCAAGATAAGTGCTTTTCTTCCTTTACTTATGAAACAATTATTGGAAATATCAATCCTAATTGATTTTATTGCTCAGTACCCATTATTTTATTATTACCCATCGGTCTTTATACATCATTATCATTATCATCATCATCCATATACTGTCTCACTGCTGGGCACGGGTCTCCTCTCAGAATGAGAGGGATGAGGCTATAGTCCACCACGCTAGCCTACTGCGGGTTGGCAGACTTCACACGCCATCGAGAATCGAAATCTCTTTAGCATGCAGGTTTCCTCACGATGTTTCCCTTAGCCGTTTAAGCACGTGATAATTAAGTATTAATACGCGCATGACTTCGAAAAGTCAGAGGTGCGTGCCTTGGATTCGAACTCGAGACCTTTGACATGGAAGTCCAATGGTCATAGCACAAGGCTATCACTACGCTTTATACACATTAATGAAAAAATATGAGTAGATCGTATTCGATCAAAAATGCATTCAAACGCATAGGTATCACGCGCACCCAGCGAACGAATCCAGTTTCCTAGCGCCTGCCTCCAGCCGCTCTAGTTTACGGGTGAAATACGACCAGCAGAGGACTGATATCAGCTGATAATTATAAAGATGCTGAACTTTATAAAATGCCTGGTGCGATACCGCTCGTATTTTTTCCCTACCCACAATTGTACTAACATCGTATGTTTACCTGAATTGGCCTTAATCGTCAAATGCGTCCACGAAACTGAGGGCTCACTGTCTAACAATGATTGATTGTCTCAATCTAATTTAAATTCTGCGTCGTCTACTTCGATACTTTTTTAAGTCGACTGGCCAACATCAACTTTCTATTTCTGTTTATCCCCTACAGAGATAAATTCGTTTTATAACTGACAAGCTTTGAAACGCGGGGAGATTGCCTTCCATAGAATCATAGCGTTGGAATTGGAGTGAACATTTTGAATTTTCCAGTTAGATTTAATTTTCCGAGCGTACCTAATCTGTTAAACCTTTTTACCTTTTATGGAGCGCTCAAGAAATATGGCTACGTTTATAGACGTTTTAGATTAGATATTTCTCCTCATAAAAGGAAAACATATCGTATGATAGGAGGGTAATTCAAAATTACTCAATGATTTCATGAGTGGCTTGTGATCGGTGTTGGTTTATAAAAATAATTAATGGGTTTATAAAAAAAGAGTTGACCTGGTTTGCCTTGGGTTAACTGCAGTAATTAATGAGATTGATGTTATCAAGGTTCCGGATTAAGTGTTAATAATACCATATATATTATTTAATATTCGCACAGAATACTCCGTTTTACTGTGAAAAAATAATTGTAATGTGTACAGTTCGAAATTAGAATAGCTAAACTGGGGATTTAAAACTTTACGTAACGAATCGTTATCGTTCCTGTGTCTGGCTGGGGCTCTTATGCGCTTTGCTGAATTGGAATAAAACCGGACTCATTTTGTTACTTGAGTTGCTTTTAAGAAAAATTGCTCCTAATCTGGTTAATAATATTTTTTATTTCACTGATTCAGGCTGCAAGGCCCCCATATCATGTAAAATACAATATAACAAAAATGAATAACAATAAACACAAGTAAACACTAATTAACATAAATTTAATTTATAATTTCGAAATAGAGAAACGCCATTAGTATTTGTAATTTAATTGCCTATTATTACCGGTAAGTCAGTATCGGTAACCTTATTATACCATGTAAAACTTCACATATGCATAAAATAGTTTGAAATTTAAATCAAACAGCTTATGATGCAGGGCGTTGACCACGATATCAGTTCATTAAAACATTATAATTGCAGCTAATATCAATTCAAACATTTATTACTTAAAAAAATGTATTTTAATATCATCCGGTTCTTCGCATAAACACGTTAGCAAAGGTTTTTTTTGGAATCATTTAATATGGACTAGATATTTCTTTATGAACCAACCCACATTTCAATTAGCATTGTAAGTAGCGAGTACACGAAAAGTTAACGTGGAGTTACCCAACTGTTTACCCAATATTAGTTGGAGGCCGATAATTTATCAAAATAGATGGACTCTTGACACCCACGCGTGGGCCTAATGCACACGTGTGTACAATTGTATGATAAAATAATTAGTACAGTTCCGTCAGAATAACTGAGCCTGTCTGAAGTTAGCCGTTCCGAACGGCCGCGCACCTAGTCCCTTTCGCAAAACTGATTTTGTGCAAAAACATTGAAACCAGTAAGGATCATGAATGAGAAACATTTACAACCCCAACCTTTTTATCGGAAAATTCACAACTGCGAAACCACGTGAGTATAACTTTAGACGGTTCTTCGTCATCGCAAAGTTATTTCATCGGAACTCTATTTATAATAAAACTAGCTTTCCGCCCAGGGCTACGCCCGCGTGGTTTTCTCGGCTTTTCTGCATATAATTATCCCGTTTTCGCAACATTTTTCATTTATGCTCCGCTCCTATTGGTCAGAGCGTGATGATATATAGCCTATAGCCTTCCTAGATAAATAGGCTATCTAACACTGAAATAGTTCCTGAGATTAGCGCGTTCAAGCAAACAAACAAACAAACTCTTCAGCTTTATAATATTATAGTATAGATATACACACTACTCAGAGCTGGGCGGTTAACGTTTCAAAAAGAAGTCATAATCATGGCTACAAAATTCGCAATAACATAGATAAAGATAAGAAATAACTTTGAACATAATTAATCTCAAAGGCTGAAAGACCTTCAAAAGCTTGAGGGCATTGATAAGTTTAGATCGAATATTTAATATGCGTGTTCTATATTTAATGTAATTGATCATATCTAGGGAAGACTTGATCAATTACGTGAAATATAGTTTTTTTTACAAGTAGAGTAATCCAGATAGTAAAAACTATGCAAGTAAAAATTTATAAACAAAATTGTATACATAAAAACAAAGTAATAGTATTTTTGCTATTACTGCTTAATTTTACACATACGCAATTTTTTTAAATATGTTGTAACAGTAAACAACTTCAACACATCCAAATGTCAAAGTAGAAACTATGACGAATCATCAATATGCGCAGTCAAAGTTCATTTTTAATGCTACACTCATTCAATTTACAGAACTAATCGAAAATAAATTTATGAATTACTGTAACTGTTTATGAGTATAAAAACCAAAAACTATACGATCTCGAAAAGTTTCTTAACTGTGTAGTATCCTCTAATAAACTCGGAACATTACCCTCGAAATTGGGAAAATAATATCAAGGCGAGTAACACCGTAAGTCCCTGGTATTACAGTATAAAACTTAGTTCCTAATTATAACAAATACTGAGGCGATACCACAACGAAGTATTCCGATCGATTGAAAAGAGGGATGGCGCCTATACATTAAAAAGCAACATCCCTTTCACAAAACCTACGGCATCTGCAGTCTAACACGAAATCAGCCTAAGTTTTAATTTATTACATTGAGTTTGAGCATCAACGACTGTTTTTTGGAATTGACAGATCCTCAGATATAGCTTGACTTTCATATATGAAAACCCATAGAAAAAAGATATTATCAAAGATATTTGTAAACAAAATATAAACACATCTTTCTGAACTAGGTAACCGAAAAAAGATTGTTTAGTATCTCAATACCTAAAACTTGTGGTTATTATTAAACCCGCGTATATAAATAAGTAATAACAGCTCTCACTTTCCTGTTTTTTACTGGATATGTTTTTTCCTTGAATCATTCCAGCAACGTAAAACCCTTTGTTGTACTTCTGATAACGCAAGCTATATAAGTATCTGTTATAATATTCGTATATGTTTAACCATCAACCTGCGTCAATACATCGTCACAAATGGATAGTTATTGGATGCCCATTTTTAATTTAATCCACAACAATTATGTGGAAATATCCTTAAATCTCCATTAAACTTAACTGAATTAAATTCAGAATAAACACTCCTCGCTTTCGTTCATCACAACACTTTAGTTTGTAGTTTCGTTTGTGTAGCAGTTACAGTCCATATCTCCTAAACTAACAGCTGCCTGCGCGATAGCAGTGCCCTGTATTACCCTCATGCAGATAACATCGCGCAGTCCCCGTGCATTATGTGGGTAATGTATGTGACCAGAACACTACCATACTATTTTGGGAGACCCTCCTTCGATACTCATCCGAATTGCTTTCGGAAACACTGCGATGAAGTTGACCTGCAGTTGCTGTTGCTATCCAACTCCGCGTTTCAAATGACGACAAAACATGTTGCAAACAGCTAAATATCCCACTCACTCTTTGAGAGTTAGATAGATGTTTGCAACATGTTTTGTCGTCAGTGGAAACGCGGCATAACATTGAAATCGACCAATAAATCTAAACAAAATATATCGAAACGACATACATAGAGGCTTTCGACAAATCAGGCTTTCACAAATGTCATTTAAATACGGATACCTATAGCCTAACCCCTTATTCTGAGGGAGACTCGTGAGTAGACTCGTCAGCAGTTGATATACTTAAATATGTTTAATTGAAAGCCGCCATTTTAATTTTACGAAGATACCTAAGTACCTGATTAATACTAACGTGAAATTGTTTTGTTCAATAAAATTCCAAACCTTATTTGAGTTGAGAATTATCAAAATCCATTTTTTTTTTTTTTCTTTAATTAATCACGATTATAAATTCAATGTTTGACATTTGTCTGTTATTTATTAGACATGTCTGTTATTGTGCGTGTTTTTCTAAGACAGTTGCTTAGTATGATTGTATTGCAGATCCAGAAAAATACATCAGATACAATAACAATGCATTCTTTTGCTATGTACTGGTGAAAACAGTTTTAGATATTGCGATAGGCACTCAAGTAGAAATTAAGACAGATTGATAGGAAAGATAAACTAAACACATAAGCGTAAATAAGTATGTAAGTATATGCATCATCGTGCACATTATTACTTTTTTCACGGAAACATGTGATAAAAAATTTCCAGTTGTCAAAAAATTCAAAAATTTATTTTAATAAAACAAAATAGAACGAAACAACATCATGCCTGTATTCCTCGAAGGGTAAGGCAGAGGCGCACCAATGTAGGTACACCCACGCTTCGACGGTATGTTTAGGTCCCATGTAATAGGGGGCGAGCCTATTCCCATTAACCGGGCACAAATCCAGATTCCGAGCCGCTACTGAGAATTTCATAGAATATCTCAATAACACTTTATTCGACCTAGGAATCGAACTCTAGCGTAGCAGTCGCACTTAGGACCACAGGAGGCAGTCGAAAAAATATAAACAGCAACAATTAAAAACCATTTCGTCACGTTTCACAGCCTTTTGCAGAAACTTTTACAATGGTATTCGTGTATAAAGGAAAAAAATACCATTTCCCTCCTAGTTAAACAATTTCCTTGTTTTGTTTTGATATTTCGAATGCCTGCTCACTTTTGAGATTTCATTTCGTAGAAATGAAAAGTTTATTTTTGTAAGTAATTTTCCGTTTTACGGCTTACAAACAATTTTATTTTGTTAGCGTCTGGCTTACTTCAAACTGCTTGGAAGCCACTAAAGTTTTATAGTTTACAACACACGACTACTTCTTTCTCAAGTGTATTTTGTGTAAATTTTTCCTATTGAAAGTCGAGCTGAGTTGGGTAGGTCTTATGGCCAGGCGATAAGATGAGGCAACCTGGTAGAGCGTACCCCGCCATCTCGAACAAGCTTTGGTCTTCCAGTCGCGAGAAGGGACATTATATTGCAAAAAACAGTGGGAACCTTAATTGGCATGGGACAAAAGCAAATGATATAGTTCAAAGGAGACCTGCACCTAGTAATTGGATAAGGGAGAGTGGATATGATGTTAGACATTCCTAACACAGGGAGACCCCTCCGTGTCTTGGAGAGCACGTTATGCCGTCGGTCAATCGAACGTCTATCACAAGCGTTAGAAGCCCAAAAAGCCTGACAACTAGTCTTTCTTTCGAATATCGGTGTTGCCAAGAAATTAGGTTGCGGAGGTCTGATGGCAGTCGCTTCGTGCGAAATGGCGACCCCAACAATATTCGGGAAAGGTTTATTAAAAAAAATTATGGTTGCAGATAATAATTTAATGTTATATCGGTAAACATTCGAAGAATCTGGTGATGTTAATTTTTAGTCATTTAAGTACATATTTTATTTTAGAATTACCTCGCGTTTTCACGCCATGTTTTGTCGTCAGTGGTAACTTGGGGTTAGTATGTTTCTGTTTGAAAATTTTGAAGGTCTTTTGATATGGCATACTGAAGAACGCGTCATGCTGTCACCTGCAACAAATACACTCAATATTAAACCTCCATCAACTCTTATGACTCAATCGGATAAACCCAAGTACATGACGAGGCAACACAACATGTTCCGCATAAACAATAGACTAGAAACTTCACTTGTAACATCAAACCTTTTATCTAATTGCTACGTGCTTGCAGCTATCTGTACCTCTCATGCCATTATCATATCATCTTATATAGCTTGCAGCGGAGAAAGGCATAACTGTTCCCAACCTCAATGGCCCTACAAAAGAGTGATGGTTCATTAAATAAATGGAAGTTTTGTTTAAACAAATTGTACTCTGCCCATTGCGGTGTAACAAACGAGTTTTGTTGAAAACTTACACATTTATGGTATAAATGAGTTTATGCCAACGAGCCATATGATGTCTCCCCAGGTATGCAAAGGTTACAAAAGTAAAGAGAGAATACATTTAGTTTTATGCTCGCTCCTATATGTTGGCCTCAGTGGCCAAAAGTAAAAAAAAAATAGCATTTTGAATTGGATAACATAATTTAAAATGTTTGTCCTATTTCGGTGTCTTCCCTCTTTCTGTTTTTAAGAATGTCCTTAAACCATGGAGCCAAAATCAATGCAATTACTTGGAAATGAAGTCAATTAAGAAGATGAACTTCATTTTGTAAATCATCTCTATCCCGGAGCGGTTCATATTACGTTATTTAAATGTATTACGAGATGAACAACTTCATATTCTAGGGAAGGTAACAACACGTACAGAAATGTAAGTAAATCATGTCGTGTCATTTTTGTCTAGTTAAGACCCTTATCTCTGTCATGCTACGCCTGCGGGTAGTTTTGGTTTCTGGAGATATACTAAAAAAAATAGAAACATTAAAAACTGGAAGACATTTAGCCATTTTCAAACTTACTTGTTTTAAAAATCAATGCGTATCAGCGAGTTTATTACCAGTAAGTACGTAATTAATGATCATGTTGATATAATTAGGCGCTTTCGGGACAGATAAATAAAGAAAGACAATATTAATGATTCAAATGCTATTAGCGTTAACATGAAAGCAGTTCCTAGAACTACGCCATTTGCATATCTCCTCATGTAGGACCGGTCTAATTCTGTTTGCACCACTTTCATCTTGAGTGGTGCACATAATTATGCCTGGTAGATATTTCGGACATTCATCATCATCAATTCTGCTTAGCCGTCGGGTCTGGCGTTAATGTAACAGCTGTATGTTTGGTATTACTCTGGTACGTTTAATTTTATTGTGTATGCTCAAGTAAGTAGTCGCATAGTATGATGAAATTACATGCACGTTTACCGACTAATAGCCCTATGCACTGAATACTACGTAGCATGGATCATAGGTGGATTAATCTTGTGTGGAGTAGTCTGAAGTCAGGTCGACTATTAACCTGCGACTGCATTCAGTAGCATTTGTCTACCATTTAAAGTATTTGGCGGTTTCGAAGAACCACACGGCCCTCAAACTATATTATATCCGAATTATTTTCTGCCAGTTGTGCATATATTTATTTATATACCAAAATTTTCCAATTACCAATTTACCGTACATGATAACCTAGTTTGTCCGAAATAAGTAAGCCGATCGGAAGTTGTCTGCAAGTGGTTTAGAAGTGGTAAATTTTAATAGAAAGAGTCGGTGTATAGATAATTTGAGTCGTATATGTTTCATATTTCTAATGATTTTGTTTAGTAATTTCGATATTTATGTATAAAACATTTAATTAAACGATTTTATCACCGCGGTAGTTCGGAACGGCTAACTTCCGATCGGCTTACTTATTTCGAACAAACTGTACATGTGGCTCAAATAGATTTTCGTTTTTAACTTATGTTCAACAGTTTATGATACTACACTAGCTCGCTCTATTCGGTCTGACTCGAGCGTCACTTAAAATTTTCCGACATCCATTGAATTACTACATTACTTTATTACAATTTACTACTGAGTTGACTTTAATGGGGTTTTTGATTGATATGTGCTAATTGCAGCGGTAATATGTTCACTAATGCTTATTAACTCCATAAGCACCGCATTCACAGAAATAGAGACGATTCTTGTGTTTTTAATTATCATTGTTATTAGTTAGACGATTGTATCTTCTGGCAAAGATAAATCTAAATTATGTAAATATTATTTTTAAGTAGATATATAAGAGTCGGCTAAGAGAAATTATTTTGGGAGCCAGTTATTTTATCCCTCCTCGGAATGCAAGGTTCAACAATCAACATGCCTACGTCTGGAAGTATTAATCATTTTTTCGAACTTTCCTCAAGTTATTTTGTAAACAGACCTATACAAAAATTTATAAGGCATTTATCTTTAGCCACGAAGTATAATGTGGGCCACCGATTTTATACAAGTTATTTTTACCATTTACAAATTAGCATTTGCTAGATTTCGACGCGTGTATCTAATTGCGATGATAATTAGCAAGTCGTGTGGTACTGACTATAGTTACATGAAGTTAATCAAGTTTTTTGTGGTAATTACGAACGGGTTGGTTATGCGGCGCGCAAGCGTCGTTTAGGTTGACACAAATAAACATGTATGCTCGTCCCCGTTGCGTCCGCGAACGATCCACTAACAGGGCTGCCATGCTTTCTAGGACAAACACCTTTAATAGGGCACAGACTGTAACTTCGAAGTAAAACATCTAGGCCGTCCCCAACTCTACGTAGATACCATAATTTGCCTGCTCGCGTGTATTACTCGCTGGTACAGCAAACAAAAGAGTTAGTTACATAATTATATCACGCAATATACAAAACAAAACCAAAATCGGTTCATCCTTCAAAATCCTTTGGTGGATAATAACGTAATGTATGTCAATATAGATTTTCTTAACTGCCTGTACCACTTTTGTGGACTGTACTCCCGAGTGCCAAAAACAAAAGTAAAGAGGTCCTAATAGTCTTTCTGTAAGAATGAAAAATCGTGTCTGTGAAATTCGATTATTTCGAGATCCTTATAGGGTAGTGCGTAAATGTTAAAAGAATTACAATGGCGCCGTACAAACATACATAATTTAGTTTGCGAAAATTGACTTGTTTATTTAACAGCCCTACGTAAGTACATACTCACTGCATAGTGTTTGAATGGATAAATACGACTCACCCACTAACAGCTGATTAAAGCTGCATTATGTTGTTATCAATTGACTGAGAGGTTAACACATGTAGGTTACGAGTTACTTGCCCTGTAATTACTATTATAAATTATCTTGTTTTGTGTAGTATTTTTTTAAGACGTGTGTGATGTGTGTTAAGTAGTAGCATTATTGCTTTTTTGTTGTAAATAAGCTGAAAAACAAGTACATATACGGTCCGCCTCATGCGGCAACCGTAGTCTACATACTCGTAGAAACGTCAGCAACAACAGGGTTATCAATAGCGCGTTGTCGTCTTGAGCCCTCAGTTGTTAAGTCTCATATGCTCCAGTAATTTCAGTAGTTCCACTGCCCTTCAAACTTTAACACAATAATGTTAGCACATTGCTTAGCCGCAGATTATTTGGTAATGTGGTACGCACGTCTACACATCTAGCTATGCAAATCCAGTATACACTAGTCTCGCATTTCAAGGAAAATCTTTACAGTGCGAGATCAGTCTATATTGGTGTTCTACAGCTCGACGTTATTGCGTTAAGCTCGCCTTTGTACATTGTTTCTTTAATGATTTTGTTAGTATTTTTTAACATTACATAACATAATCACGCCTGTATTCCCCGATGGGTAAGGCAGAGGTGTACTAATGTACACCCACATTTCGCCGGTATGTTTAGGTCCCATGTAATAGGGGGCGAGCCTATTGCCATTAACCGGGCACAAATCCAGACTCCGAGCTGCTACTGGGAATTTCATAGAAAAACCCAATATCACTTTGCTCGACCTGGGGATCGAACCCAGGACCTCTAGCGTAGCAGTCAGGCTTAGGACCACTAGACTAATGAGGCAGTATTTTTTCTGTGTACAATAAAGAATTTGTTTCATCCCTAATTCTACAATGGTGCGTTGATTTCTTGTCTCCACCAATTAGTTCACTATTCCTTAACCAATCTATTAAGGTACATCACAAACTGTTATCATATACATTTTTTTTAAACCATCGCTTTAAAATTTGATCTGATTCCATTTTGTTTCCATAAAAATACAGACAGGTCGTGTAATACAAAAGTAGTTCATTTTTGACAATAGACAGGCACAATCAATACTAAGCATTACTAATTCACAGTTACATGTAACCAGTGAGGTTCGTATACCATTGTATCCGACTATACATCGCGATGTCCCTCTCCATACATACAAACGTTCAATGCTCTTCATACATTCGTGAGCTATTCATTGTGAGAGAGAGTATAGTTGTCATTAATTAGTCTTTATAGACCATACAATTTGTGGTTACTTTGATCGTAGCGTCTCTTGAATGCAACAGCTTGAGTTCTTACCCGGAAAGGTTTTGTTTATGACCATTATCTATAAATTAGTTGATAAATATAAAGGATCGTGCTAAATAGCGTCCTATTAGAGAGTATTATGGTGGTGAAATACGCCTCGACTGTGTTAAATAAATTTCACCAACTTATAATAGCTTTCCGCCTGCGGCATCGCCCGCGTGGAATATACGTTTCTTTTCATATTATGGGATAATATATATAGCCTTTGTCACTCAGGAATAATGTAGCTTTCTATTGGCGAAAGAATTTTCAAAATCGGTTCAGTAGATCCAGAGATTACCCCCCCCTACACAAACGTCACAAACTCATAAACTACCTCTTTATAATATTAGTATGGATTATATTGTGTTTGTACACACGGCCACACGTCGGGCTATACAAATCTAGTTTATGCCGATCTCTTATTGTATGGAAAGCCAACAGCCTCGAATACAATGCGAGATCCGCTTAAACTGGTAAGGTATAGCTTGACATGTAGCCGAGTATACAACGCACTGTTTGTGTAAAAACGTAGGTTGCTATTGAGTCATTTGCGAGCATATATGCACAGGATGTTATCTTGGTCTTCGTTCGTTCGTCCGATGAAGCTTGTTTTAATGACAACAAAAATAGAGCGAATTGCAGAGAATGGTGGAGTATTCTAAGGTCAGCGTGGAGAGTGGCTGTTCGACAATAGGCTGTATTAGTATTTCTGTGCCCATGTATCTCTTTGAAAGAGAGTGAATGTGGTTTAAGGATGAATGAGTTACTCGTCAAATGTCTCCTCTATGCCGATGATCAAGTTATCCTTGCTCCATCGGAGGGGGAGTTACAGAAGATGGTAACAATTATGGACGGTGCTTTTAGGAGTAAGGGAATGAAAGTGAATGTAAGCAAGACGAAAGTGATGGTCTTTGAAAGGGATGAAGTTATGACAGCGTGCAATATTTTGATAGGTGGCGTAAGAGTAGAACAGGTGAAAGAGTTTGTATATCTGGGCTCTATGTTTACTAGAGATGGTAAACATGAGAGTGATATTGAAAGGAGAGCGAGTGCTGGTAACCAGGTGAATGGGGCGCTACACACCTTCATGAATAGTCGGAAAGTGTCCGAAAAGGCACGGCTGGCTGTGATTGGGGGAGTGTTGGCGCCGACACTAATGTATGGTAGTGAAAGTTGGGTATGGCAGAAGAAACATGAAAGCAGAATAAATGCTGTAGAGATGAGAGCTTTGAGAAGTATGTGTGGTGTGACGCTAAAAGATAGAGTGAGAAACAGTGAATTAAGGGAGCGATGTGGAGTGAAAGAAGATGTAGTAACAAGGATTGAGAAAGGTATGTTAAGATGGTTTGGTCATGTAGAGAGAATGGATGAACGGAGATTGACGAAACAAGTATATATGGTGAGTATGGATGGACGAGTTGGAAGGGGAAGACCTCGGCGAACGTACCGCAACCAAATTGCGGATGTTCTTCAAAAAGGCCAGGTTCCGAGCACCCTAAACCGACGGTCATGCATGAAGAGATTAATGAATGTAGTTGAAGCGAAAATAGTGTGCCAGGATCGTAGCAAGTGGAAATCTATAGTCTCTGCCTACCCCCATGGGAGACAGGCGTGACAATATGTATGTATGTATCTCTTTGTCTCTCTCTGTGCACCTTAGAGCACTGACCATTTAGGCCCATATCGATGCCCAAATACGGTTGAGAATGACTGTGTTCAGATGTGCTACTTATAATAAAAAATATTTTCATAAAAGCATTGACTGCGCCATATTTTGCGTTCGCAAGTTAATATATTACAATCTAAAGCACTCATGTGATCTCTTATTTGCTCAATGCTGTGGGTTCGAATGTTGCACTCCGTATCTTTATTTTTACCAGACGCTGGCCATAAGATAAGATTTATGTAGTGAATAATGGGATCACAATCTAAGTCTGTCTCGAAACTTTTTTATTGGATATAGTTGTTGAATTCCAGACTATAAAAAAATGGCTGCCTCAAATAACTTTTTAAATATTAAGGTGTTAATGTTTTACACTTATCATTCTTTATTATACCACAACTGAAAAAAAAAACAACTTTACTTCCCAGCTAACTTTACAAAACCTGTCAAACGGAAACATGAATTGATACGCGACAATCCATGGAGATTTCAGCACTGTGAAATAAAAAATCGGTATTTTTCTTTAATTTGGTCAAAGCAGACCGTGAAACCGCAAAAAAAGATCCTACATCGATCGGCAATTATGCCCTTGCCCACCCCCCCATCTCGAATCCGTTGACACCTACGTGCAACCAAACACGTATTGATACGAACGTATCAGTCCCCGGTATCGATTGGCATCCGAGCGTCGTGCCCCGACGGCCAGCACATAACTCAATTGGCAGGCAATCTGGCGTCGGCGCCGCTCCCCCTCTAATTACACCGCATCAAGTCTACAGCAAGATAAAATGCGATTTCAGTAGCTATGAATGGAATCGGTATTAATGATACTGTCTGGGAAGCCTTTGGTTGAATACAAATACTCCTATTTAATGAAGAGTTCAGCTCTGATCGGTGGAGGTACTGCCACTGTTATATATCCTGTATCTCCTCTATCTACTATTAAGAGGTTCACAGTGAAAAAAAAAACCATATCACGGCGTAGCTTTTAATTACCTGACTTAATTATTTTCATACTGGAAATTGAAATTTAAAGCTATGTAGTGTCAAATTTTGATCTCCATTAGGCAAGGCAAAATCCGGACGATAAAGCGCATGTTGATTCCTGCAAACTGGATTGCACCAGGTTCAAAACCAACTTCACCACCACTCCACCTAGAATTTACTTTGTATGATTGATTGCACTATCTTGCAGCCCTTGATATGACCGGGATATATTTTATCAACCTCCAAAAAGGTATCATGCAGTGTAGGTACCTCGCGCGTGATTGTTTGGTGCATACCAATCAGAAACATAGTTGAAAATCCTAATCGTAATTATTTCAACAGCATTTCCAACGTGAAATGAACATTGCTTGAAGGTCGCATTTCTTCTCAATTAATTACCGGCTTGCTGTATGTTCCATCTTAGTTCCCTGTTTTTTGTTTACCATTTGGCAAGACGCATTCAAGTCGAGATTTTAGGAAAATCTTGAAGAATACAGTACAGAGTAAATAATCGTAGCGCTTCGTAGAACCGATTGGAGCCGTGTCACGTGTATGTAAGCATTACAGTATTCTGATTAGTGATGCATGAATATATTCGGAATTGATTTTCTATAGGAGTTGTATAAATGAAGGCTATAAATAACGTTAAAATAGCATGCACGGAAATTGCAAATCAAGTAAATATTACGATTGGTAAATTAAATGGAACTGTTGCATCCACAACATTAGATGTGGTTTAAATTGATTGTGTTGTGTTTCACGCAGTATTCTTGAAGACCACATGTGATGTGTGGGATCTTGGAATCCTGAAGACCAGAAATCGCACTAGCTGAACTGATTTTGGATATGGATAAAATAAAAATAGAGTCCTCCTGTAAATCCGTGTAAATAGTTTGATGTCATTCTCAGACATAAAAACGTGAACACGTGAAAAGAAATATTAACGCCACGCGATGCTAATTATTAATAACGTAA
The DNA here is from genome assembly GCA_958496365.1 of Subacronicta megacephala. Taxonomy (NCBI): domain Eukaryota; kingdom Metazoa; phylum Arthropoda; class Insecta; order Lepidoptera; family Noctuidae; genus Subacronicta; species Subacronicta megacephala. Next base: position 9,591,115 of record OY292528.1, read on the forward strand.
AAACTCATTGTGCTACAAAGTTAATTTAGTTTTCTCTAACGGTCATAACTATTGTTTCAATACCAATCTATCTTTTTATCTACAACCGAGATTATCACACACGCAAACAAAGCGACGGTATTCGTTGGAAAAGGAAAAGGATTTTCCGTCGGTTTTCTCAGAATTTCAAAAGGAAAATACCACTGCTGGTTTAAATTGAATTTTGCTTATTAATGTATTCAATTCACACCAGAATTTACATAATTGCGTGGACATTCTCATACGGATACAAACAGATTGAACATGTACCAAATCAAATTGGAATTACGCGGTTCGCACACCCATCTGCTATCAAATGATGTTAGCTAGCAATCCCGCAGTAATGCAAAATGTTCCCTTAATGCTGTTCCAAGAATTGCGATTTACCCGTTAATATTGGGATACGATTACCAGAGCTTCATTACTGTGGCGAATAAAATTATCAATGCACCTGTTAATTCATTGTGTGGTTAGAAATATGTACCTATAATGTTTTCGGGTACTCCTATTTGGCTAAAGGATACTTCCGTGATATAAGCTTGAAGCTTAGTGTTAGTCAGAAGTCCGAAAATCCTGATAATTTATTCGTAGGTTATTGTACAAATAATAAGGGTTGCAAATATTTTTGACTGATTTGGTAAGTTTCTTATCTGCGTCGTCTGCTTCCAATGCAGTCCAATCGATTCTCAAGATAATTTGGCCCAAGTAAAACCCCAAAAATAAACTTGTAATAATTCCAACACGCAGGTATGTGCTCCTCGTACTCCGCATGAGTCAACCATGCGCTAGACGGGTTAACTTTGTACCAGCAATGTGGGACGTTTCGAAAGTCACTGGCGCCTGCCAAACTTTGATATGCGTTGCCAACATCGTAATGCAGACGCGCGGCCCGACCACTTTCACAACACGTTCCGTTTTAGTTCACCATGGCTAGTTCTAGATGCGTGAACTAATTACTACGGTGGAGGGTTGGAAAATGTCCCCAGAGATCTCACTGCCTCGCAAATAACGCTGCTACCTTTATCGGACGGGCTTTGACTTCCGATAATGTTATGTGATTGCGGGTTGCGGAGCACGTAACAATGTTTTGATTGCAAAATGTGTCATGTTGCAGTCAGTTGACACTGTTTCTCTGCTATCTGCTACCTACTGCTACTGCGAACTACATGTCAGGTCTGTCAGCCAATGTCTGGTTAATGAAGAATTTCTACTGTCAACTACAATTTTATAGAGTTCAAAATGTTGTGACTTGTGGATTTATTACGTTCCAGATCACAATTTATGCCATAAAAAATATTTTTTCAATAGCTAAAATCTGTTGAGGCTGCGGTCAGAACAGAATCGATGCAGTCACGATTCATTTCACACTGATCACGATTAAACTCGTGCCATCTGAAGTTTCCATGGCATTCTTACACTTGAATGAACCCAGAGAGACCTACTTCGTTAACACGACATTCCTTGCCATGGCCTCCGTTATATTATAGCCTTTAAAACCTCTTATCAAGAACGCCAAAGCAATAAATAATTGTTTTGTTAACCAGTTTTACCGTTGACTAAGTTAACTTGCCGATTCAAGGACAAAAGGCTGATAATGCTGTATAAATATTTTCAAGTTCTTCAAACTACAGCCGTGACTAAGACTGGCGTTATTGCCTGAATACTAAAAAGTACGTAAAACTTCGTGTAGGCTGTATGACGCATTTGGGGGGAGTAAATAAGACGTTTTACGATACTGCGGGGATATTTGGTATTGCTACTCGGTCTGGGTACACTTCAAGACCACTGCAAATGTTTCCTTTGCCCTCATAAGGACAAAACTTGAACACACGAAGAATTTAATACAATTCGCGCATACGTTTTTGAAAGGAAAATTCCGTTACTCTATAAGTGTACTTATGTTTTGAAAATAAAGACTACTTTGCATTCTTAGCTAGTATTGTCGGCAAAATTTGTAGTTTCGAAGATAAGACATGAAACATTACATAAATGAGTGTGTATTATCGGGAGTACACCCGCGCGAATGACTGATAGGTAAAGATAAAGTTTTGTTTAGATTAAAATTCTAACCGCACACCATTTACACGGACATATTTATCAATATTGCTTTTGTTGTATGTGGTTTTGCGGGCACGGTTTGGTAGAGGCGTTGATAACAATGCCACTTTTGGGCATAATCTTTATTTTTTCTAATTTGTAGGCTTTAGGCTTAAAATTTGACTTTAAACAAATTATGTCCAGCGACGACAACAAGCAAACGCACTTACGTTTTGTTATTGTTTTGACATTTTATAATCTCTGCAAATGTTATCTCATAGATAAGCTGTTTAATTTTGGGTTTTTAAAGTACAATTAATGACCAAAGTCACCTAACATTATGTAAATACCTAATCATGTTAAGTAAGAACGCAATTTAATAACAAAAACATTTTGCATATCATCGCGCTATCGTTATCTTGAATAACGTAACAGGACAAAGTGACCTGTCTCAATTAATTTATCAAAGAGAACAAAAAAAAAGCATTAATTAAAAGAGAAACAGTGCCAATGATATCTAGATGGTGAACAATAGATTTGAGTGCACCGACAACTGGGACGGTGGAACTAGAAACTGTTGCCGAGGTCGGGCGGGCGGCGCAAGCGACGATAATGGACGCCTTTCTCACAGAGAAAAAACTTGTTAGTGGTGTCGCAAGGGAACTGCCGCTATTGGAATTGGAAAACAAACTGACAATAACGGCAATCGCGAGAATTGTGACTCTTGCTGTACAAGGAATTTAACGGTCTTGGAACATTGATTTTGTTTTGAGGATATAAAAAATCTAGGAAGCCGATTTCCACCCACTTCTCAATGTCGTATCGAGTTGAAACTTTGCATATGAATGCTGTTCTAATGACAATAAAATTTTCTTACAAAATGTTTATTAGATTGTTTTTGTGTATAGACACAGTCCCTACATACTAATTCGAATATACTTTTTTTTACAAAATAGAAAATTAAGCGTAGTGGTCATAAATCTAGATAATACCCGCATCAAATTGTATTAAACATAATCGCCCAACCTCGACTTTCGGTCGTATCTAAACAATTTGTTTAACCGACGGCGAGGTCACTTCCATCACCGTCGTAAACACAATTCTTGGCTTCAATGGCGTTATCAAATTTTTAACAATATTTATTGTTACTCGATTTTATTGTAAGTTTAGCCGAACTGTTATTATGAAATTTCTGTCGTTCTCTAGAAGGTTAGACATTGCAAACTGTCCAAATTTTGCCTTTTCGAGCGTCGATGCTATCTCCACCGCCACAGCGGATAGATTATGCGGTCCGTTTTCTGCCTAGATATTATGATTCAAAAAATCTCATTGAGTTTAGGATTCATAGAATTAGTATTTTCGTTCACCCAGTCACCAGCTGCTTAGAATTTACTTTGGATATGTGACTCAAAGAGGCTCTCAAATTTGAACTCTAGCCAGCTTTCTATTCCTAAATATCAGATTTCTAAATTCGCTTACTGTTGGTTTTTCCTATGTGATGGTAATTTTCGTCTTGAATAGAAACCTGATATCGAGTCTATTTCTGAACGGGTTGGTAGAAGTGTAGATATTGTTGTAAATTAACTCTCTTACAGAAAACATAATAAAGGCTAACCAGCCAAACTACAGGGGAAAAATGTTCCTGTTTATTTTCAAAGGTTCTCTCATGAATAAATACGTTTGTCAGTTGTGCATTAGAGACCAATTTCGATCCTTAAATAATTGTCTATTCTGTCTGCTTAGTTGCAGTGCGTCACATGTTCAAAGGACGAAGTGACGTCCACGACGTCTACGAGCTCCAGCTCACACGATAACGGTGTTAGCAACAAGGACGGGGACAAATAAAGCAATATAGACAGCTGTATTTGGAGATACCAGTATCCCATGAGAATTATACAAGCGAATCTAGCGACCCATAAACCTATCGCCATAAAGAGCCACACCGCTTTAGGACATATGGACAAATTCCACAGATTAGGCATCTGATTTTAGAGTCACTACCTTCCAATAATAGTGGTGTATAATTTATCAGAAGATAATATTTCTTTTTAAGACTCCCAATATGGTCTCATATAAATATGATACTTTTTGTCTGACTCCAAAACGTACAAAACTAACGTTTGAAGTCGATTTTGTTCGCCTACATTTACTACTTTCTATAATGATTTGGCAAGGTTTGAACGAGCTAAGTTACTGAAGCAGTACATAGCAGTGATAGCCTAGTGATATGACCATTGGACTGCCAAGTCAAATGTCTCGAGTTCGAATCCAAGGCACGCACCTCTGACTTTTCGAAGTCATGTGCGTATTAATAATTAATTATCACGCGCTTAAACGGTGAAGGAAAACATCGTGAGGAAACCTGCATGCCTGAGAGATTTTCTTGACGGCGTGTGAAGTCTGCCAACCCGCAGTAGGCTAGCGTGGCGGACTATAGCCTAATCCCTCTCGTACTGAGAGGAGACCCGTGCCCAGCAGTGGGACAATGTAATGGGTTGATGATGATGATGATGATGAAGTTACTGAATACCGTACCTTTTTTTATAGTATGGAAAATTCTCATGGATCGATTTCCAACTAGGGAGGCGGCAGGGTATGTATGTCGGGTTCGTAGGTACACACGGCTACACATCAAGCAATACAAATCCAGTTTAGACTGACCTCCCATTGTAAAGATTTTCCGTAAAATTCAAGGCCTCTATACTGGTTTTGTATAGCTTGATGTGTAGCCGTGTGTACCAACTAAAAACCGTAGTTGCTTTCCCTTGCCGTATCCATAGTCATGGGATTCGTGACAAAATTTGGACACGTGTCTTCTTATATCCCACTCTTGTGAATCTGCTACAACCACCAATTTAATGAGTGCCATTCCGAATCCGTAACCACTAGCTCTTTATTTGGGGCCCATCAGGCAGGCAATCTAAACAACGGCTCTGTCACGTTGTCGTCTACCCACAAACGCTGTCTAAAATTCAATTAGCGTCTTGGTAATTAAACCCGGTATCGCGCTAATCTCGCGGCGGGCATACATTCGATAGGTATTCGGCGGGAAGCGAATGCTTTGCGGAAATTCGCGACGCGTCGCGCGCCTCCGCCTGATGTATTTACGATGTTTTGAAACGGCTAGCGGTAGTATTACGCAAATAATCGTTTTATTTTGTAAAGGAGACAAAAAACGGTCGCTGCCGTAAGTATGTTATACATAGTACTTATTAGTAATATGAATATATTTAGAATACCTAACAGGAATTATTATTCATGGATTCTTCAATAACCACAGAATATATAAGTAACAAAATAAAAATGTGATAATTCTGTAAGTCCCTTAATGGATCTAATAGGCGTTTTTCAAAAATTATTCTAAGGTTTCACTCCTAAATGGATCTCATAAGCTTTTTCCAAAAAATACTTATGAATAAAGTAACTTTATTGCTAGGTAAGCTCTTTTATTCAATTTAAGCAGCTGTCCCGGTTTTATATACCACCCTTTATAAGTCATAAAGCATGTTCTAAATACGTCACTGAAACGTTATACGTGGGCTTGTAAAAGAAAGAATTGTAAGGGAAGTTTATTAAATTAGATCTAAGTACCTACCTAGTACCTACGCAAGTTTAAGGATTATTATGGAATAAATGTAGGCGTAAAGCTTAGACAGGTTGTATTGTACATTTATTTCTATTTTTAACTCGGATGCTGTTACTTTCAGCATCTCATTTATACAGTACCTAACTAATTAAGTAGGTAACTTAAATAATTATTATTATTCATGTGATTACAAGATACATATGTATCACAGATGAACGAAACTAGATAATGTTATAACATTTTTTTAAATAAATTTTAGTTCATGATAAGATTCAATTATCTAGTTACTCCAAATCACTGTTCATTAGTTTCTAGCCCAATATTAAGTAGGTATCGTCTAGATATGAGTCTAGTTTAAAGATTATTGATAACAGAAATCTTTATACCCAAGTAGCTTTAACAATGATAAAGTTAAAAGAGACATTGTATTGTAATGATGCAATTCTTTCGATAAATACCAGTTAATTTATACTGGTAACCTTTTATGTAATTACATTTTGCGTTGCGCCATAATAATAATGTATGTGTAATGACATTGATTTCGCGCAAACGCAAACATTTCACAACATTGCCATCATCTTGCCAAAAATATTTAATAGACATCTAGCGACCTGTGCGAAGTTTCGCGCAGCTTCACGGTTGTACACAATTATCCAACCATTTTCCACAAAACCTTTACAAATTATACACCTCAACCTTTCTTATGAATCATTTCATCTATTGGTGAAAAACGAATAAAAATCCGTTCAGCATATTTTGAGATCGTGAACAAACAGACATACGCGGCGGGGAACTTTAATGATGTAGTTAAGTGATCGTGATAAAGATACGCAAAACAGTTAGACTAGAGTGCTCATAGAAATCAGGCTTTAAACCTTGTTTTATCACCTGACTAGTAAGTAATTAATGCACTTCCTTACAGGAAGTAATTTTCATACTAATAAAGTAGATTTCTTATAAAAACAGCACTTCGATTATAAAATCTTGGGACAAGGAAATTGGCTGCGATGAAGTTGGTCTTCTTGAAAAATAGTTTTGTCCACGCGGATGTGAAAATCGAATGGATGGTAAAACCAATCGTTGAATGACGTGAACTCCGACCACTTATAAAAAAATATAACACATTCTTTTACTACTTGTTGAAGTGCCTTTTTATATATAGTGCAGTCGCTAGCACATCAGGTTATACAAGACTGTCAAATTTGTCCAAATGATTTTGAACCTTAAAATGATGATTATTAAGTTCAAAATCAACTGAGAATATTTGACATTTTGTGGTAACTTGATGTGCTGCTCACTGTAATTACGGAAATTCCTAATAGATTGTCTGCACAAGGAACAGGATTCACATTTCAGACTATTACAAAATGAAAAGCGCGCCTTCCATTGCCCTTTAGTCAGGGTCATGGAATTAGCGATATTCGCCACGACCGTAACAGGCGATGGTCCAGCAACCGTTCGACTGCCTTATACAAGACATTGTCTAGTCCGGCGACGGATTCCCAATGAGCCGCTCACAGGCCACAGGTCAGGTAGGCCGCAGAATAAACCATCACGCCTGTATCCCCCGAGGTGTTAGGCAGAGTCGTATTATGTATATTGTGCACCCACAGTTCGCCGGTATGTTCAGGTCTCATGTAATAGGGGGCGAGCCTATTGCCATTAACTGGGCACAAATTTAAACTACAAGCTGCTACTGAGAATTTCACATAAAAACCCAATCACACTGTTCAACCTGGGAATCGAATCTAGGACCTCTAGCGAAGCAGTCGCGCTTGAGACCACTACACTAATGAGACAGTTATAAGAAGTGAGATGGAAAATTCTTTCCCCTTCTCCGCTCTCTCCGCAAGCATATCTTGTTCGCAGTAAGAAGTATTGAAGCCCCAAGCTACATCTAATTGTGTATGTATAAGCATTGCGAGCTCATTTCTTATGTAAATATAAAAAATGAGCTCGCAATGCTTATAACAGTGCTGAAATGGCTGTTAACTTTGATGACGTCACAGTACTGTGGGCTTTCCTCGCGTGATTCATGGAGGGGCGACTGACGCGCTACGTCTCTAGTCCGCTACCGTGTAATATATTCATAATACAAACTGAATTATACACGAATATTTTTGAATTATCATAAAATTAACTAGGTATGAGATAGTTTAAAGGTATAGTCTTGATAAAACGTATCATCACGCTTGATCAATATTCTCTAAATGATGTATAGTTGCTGCTATGTTTTAAGGGGGTGAACGTTTTGCCATTCACGGGGCCCAAATCCGAACTCTGAGCTGCTATCCGATAACACTTTCCTTGACCCGGGACCTCACACTCGGCCGTCGCGTTCGCAACTGCTAGACCAAAGAGCCTGTTTTTTTTTATTGTAATAAAATGGCAAAGGTAACGACAACCGCAGCCAGTTAGGCCAGTAGTATCATATTGAAACCTCCTCAGATCAAATAAAAAGTAAAGATGGAACTTTGCGAACAAAGAAGTGAGGCTAAAACTACGCCATGCCATTCACAAACACAATTTTACACTATGTAACAATACCGAAACTAAGCCTTATCTTGTCAGTCGGGCTTAGCTTATAGCTTGATATCTCGATTGACAACATAAGGCATAGTTTCGGTATTGTTATATAGTGTAAAATTGTGTTTGTACACGGCATGGCGTAGTTTTAGCCGGCCTCACTTCTTTGTCCGGAAAGTTCCATCTTAACTTTTTATTTGATCTTTGGAAACCTCAATAAAGAATGGTTCTCATTATAATGATACCTACGTTGTACCAGGCAATCATAACAAGTAAACAATCGTGATTGCCATTAACATCCGCTAGTGTTACAATCACGGATATTGTTGGCGTCATACTCGTAATGCTTCCGACTATTTTCAAGGCGGATCAAGTGATACACACTAGTCATAACTAGCGTCAGGAATTAATAATCTATATACGGGTTGTTTTCGCTACTTTAGTTAGAAATTTGACATTATTTCTATGGAGCTTATGTCAAATTTTCTATTTGACAGAGAAAATAATCGAGAGATAAGTTATTCATTTACGTCATTAAACTACGTTACTAAACGAGCGATTTATAAATTTGTTCTCGAAATTGTGTTTAACAAATGTGGTCAGCGAAACGGTAAAATTAAATAACCACAGTTTCGTGCGATATCAATTTGTGAACCGCATAAATACAATTGTTGTTATTGAAAATGATTGTAACAAGGATTTTATATTGATACATTATGTCTAACAAACCATTTTGGCCTTGCATCAGCTTCCCGTAATGAGTTTTGTCTACCCACAGATCTTGCCAAAGTGCATCGGCCTAGACTACTCGTACCTACCTACATTCATTTATCATCATGTTTCTGTAGTATTATACTGACGCAACTGACAAGAACATTTCGGTTTTCGAAGTATGTGAGTCAGAGCTGCGATTGGTACAAAATGATTCCTTGTTTAAATATAAACCGTTCATTTGGGCGCGGGCGCCCTTACTCGTGGACTCGTGACTAAGAAACGCACACGATACTTCAGAAATAGTCTTTATATAGGAAGGTGGTAAATTTAGTATCTTGGGTAATTGAGAACGTAATGTATTCTTAAGTACGCGTGCTGGGAAAGGTGAGACGCGCCGGGGAGTGAGAAACACGCAAATACATTTATGGAAGCTGGATTTGTTTAGACAGATTTATTGCTGCCCGGTTCCGCTCTAACTATTTATGTACCATATCCGAAAAGAGTATGTTATAAAATCCATGATACAGGTCGTTCGAAATAACTGTGCACGTCTAAAGTTGTCCACAAGTGGTATTTTTGTGGTATATTTTGTTATAAAAACTCCGTGTAAAAGGGTTTGTGGTTCGAACGAACCGCACCTACTGAAGAGCTTCTGTAACTATCAAAATCAAATTAGTTATATGATAGATATAGAATTGACAATAAAATTATTGAGTTGAGTCTAATTTACTCTTTACAATTTTGATTAAGCAACCTACATAAAATATTATACCTAAATACCAAGGTCTAGACATTCAATAATATGAAATGCTCTGACAGCTAATAGAAACGCGTATTTGAACCACAAATGAAACCAAACACTATTCTTTGTGTATTCAATTTCAAAAAGTAATCATATGAACACAAGGATTTCTGCATTTCACACAGCCCACGGTATTGTATCGCCAAGGTCCGAATGCATGTAAACTATTTAAAAAATATATAATGGCTTTATATGTGGCAATTTACCCTTGACATGCAACTTAATGCTGATGGTACAGACAGACCAATTTAGAACCTCTTTAAAGTCTATTAAAAATTCATTGTAATATTATAAATGCGAAAGTAACTGTTTCTTTGTTTGTCACGTTTTCACGTCAGCAGCAAACAGTAGACCAATTTTGATCAGTTTTGGTATAACAAAAGATCGGATCTTGGAGAAGGATATAGCTACGTTGTGTATCAAAATTCATCGAAATTGATTCAGCGATTTAGGGGTGAAAACTTAACAAAAACACAAGACAACGTGAATTTCACAAAACTTAATTCAATCACAACATCTGTTGTAATTAATACTCTTTTGTTTTTTATAGATTTAAGTTATTGTCATTCCAAAATCAACAGTTAACTTTGGTGCGATAAGAATTTATATTTTCACGTTTGATATAGATTCTTATGTAATATGTATTGATACGCTTTTATGTGCTTTAATATGCACTTACGTTTAAGTTCATTGAGTAGGTATAGCTCTCATCTTGATTTACATTATTTCTTATGCTGATTTATTATCACAATAACTCATAAACTTTTATTATTTTTTCTAGGTAAGCAGAACTCAACGGTGTATCTGAGTAAGTGTTTAAAAGTCAATTAAGGAACGTCATCTGTTGACAATTTGTCCTTCCCCAAATCATTCGTCATGTCATTAAGAATTCGTCAATAGGCTCGTCCAATCTACTAGCCCAAAGTTCGGTATATTTTAATTGTAGGTACGGTGGCCAGCACATCAAGTTACCACAAAATGTCAAATTTTCTCAGTTGATTTTGAACTTTATCTTCAACTGTTTAAGGTTTAAAATCATTTGGAGAAATTTGACAGTTTTGTATACCTTGACCTGCTGGCGACTGTACAATTATCCTTCATGCTTATGACGGCTTATATTCTGCCGATGCGCAGAATACAAAATTGTACAGAGTACAAAATAAGTTGGGACTTAATTATGTTAACTGTATCATGCGCAAGATGGCAATTGCGCTCACTTCAGTTTATTTTTAAGTATTATAATCAGGGTGTCCGTACGCAGCTGAACCTTTCAGGGAATACATGCATGATATTTATTCATCATCATCATCATATCAGCCAAATGAAGTCCACTGCTGAACTAGAGGTCCCCTATAGACTTATTAAACGTTTATTATTAACTTGATATTTTTTAAACGTTTTTAATTAAAATACAGCCTCAAGTAACGAATCTACAAGCTCTGGAAATAATTGATTATTTTCCGACATAACTACGTCATAATAAAACAATATCTTGTCTTACATTTGTATTAGCAATAACATGCGGTACTGGACCTCAATCACTGTCACACATCAGAAATGGGTCGTGTCCCAACAATGGCACACAGGAGGCCTGGCCAGGGACAGTGCTGGGCTCGTGCCGGTGACACCGTGACAACTTGTCACAGGACCTGTTTTATTCCGTTGTTATTATTCTATAATAACAAATAACTATATTTTACATTATATCAAATGGTTTTGTAGTATTGTTCCTATTTTTATAATACGGAAAATCCTGATGCATCGGAGTGTTAACGACTAAATACCGCACTTGCGAATTGGTATTCGTGACATGCACTACGACCATGATGGGTTTTGGTTCCGGCGTTCGTGTGGAAAGCGCCCTTACCCTTCAAAGGGAGAGTCCACGCGAAATACCATCATCATGCCTGTATTCCTCGTAGACCGGTTGAACAGTAGTAGATACACCCACAATAAAATTAAGCATGCCATTTGGACCTTCTAAGACGTTCAAAATGACATCACGGTTATAATAATGCCATTTTTTTTATTTTATGACAAGTTTACCTAATATATCTTATAAACACACTCTGGATTAAAATTAGATAAGAGATATCCCACGAGATTAAACAAAGCCCACAGCCAATGATTCAATTAATTCATTTAATCAAATTGGCCGCAGATGTAGGCGAAGATTAGCTTCATCCAAATAACTTTGGCGAATATAATATAAACAAATTCATTGGCTGAATTCAAACGAATTGACTGTCTGTATATATATTAACTCATAGCTATTTGGAGTGTCTGACTTTACCCGATTTGTCATTGAGTAGGTCGGCCCACCTAAACCGAATGAGTTTGAATACAAATAACATCGTTCATACATAAGTAATGCGGGCCAATGTACCTTTATTGGGCTGATGCCATAACCGCCTACCCCAGCCTGGTCCAAGAATTGATTCTATATGTGATTAAGAAATATTTTCCAGCTGCTTCAAATAAACCAAGGGAAAATAAAGCCATTCTTTTGGATACTGTTAACAGATTGTGCGATCTCTCCACACTCCTCTAACTCATCTTTCCTGGAACAGTTTCAAGGTCTGGTTTCAAGCAAGGTCAGGTTTCAAGTTCTTCAGGTCTTCTGTGTGCGTCGATGAGCCCAGGACCACAAGTGTCGTACTAATTCAGGCGTCTTCATCTTTAAAATAGACGAGTTCCTTGATACATGATAATCTCCATGACCATGGCAGGATCCATCTCTGGTTCGGGAACAATGTCGACTCGATGCTATGCTGGGGCCGTATTACCACGTATTCATGCCATCATTTTTAGGGTGTGAGAGAGGGACGCCGCTCTACAGGTTAAATAGTGGCGTCCCTCTTTCACAGCGTAAAAATGATGGCATTAATACGTGGTAATACGGCCCCAGGTATATTTTGCAACCATTCCTCGACTTTAACGCGACTATGAGTGGCAGGTGATTGACGTTGACATTACGTACTCCTATTACCACAAACAATGATTGTATTTAAATTCCAGCTTATCAAACTATAAACTTAGACGATAAAGTATAAATTATTTATATTCAAGTAGAGGGCTTTCTAGCTAAACACGTATTTGTGGCGGTAAAAAAAAATGTTAGAATGTCTACAGTATTTTCCTCCAATCTTCTATCTTCTCCTTCCAATAAATAAGAAATTGCTCCAGATGAGAATAATTTACCGTAATCTAAAATTTACTTCTTTGCCATAAGGTTAACATTCGCTCAGCTGTGTGTCGTGTAGCGAAGGCAGTTGTTCAATACCGTCAGGGTTCTTATTTCCGGCAGGCGGTTGCCATTGCGTTATCTGAACGAGGATTTGTCGTCCACGGTGCCTCCGCATCCGGCCCTCGATGTTCAGAAAATGAGCGAAATAAACAAAACGCGAAGTACACACGACTACATAAAGTATTCCTTTCCAGTAAAGGTTGAACTCTCATTGTCAAAGGCTTCCCGTTTACTGCGAGGTCATCTTATACTGTTATTGTATAGCTTGAGCCGTGCGTACGTCGTAAACAGATAACATAGTAAATGGATAATATAGTGGAGAAATATTTGCTGAAAGGTATTTGTGTTTGCACGTACAACTATCTTCTGAGAACAATAGTTACGTTTACAACACTGCAAATAAATGAAGCGTTGAATATAGCACAATATTGTGTTGATATTTATTCAACAATGAAAAGGTTACATAAAACACTATTCAAGGTTCAATAACTCAAATAATGTCATTTTAGTCTGTGAAGATCTTATGTTACACAATATATAACTACAATGAACCTTCATAAAAAATCTACCTAAGAAAGTAATCTTGTACTTCTCGTGTCTATTATTGATTTTCCTAGTATTTGGTTGTCTAAGAAGAATGCGTTACAAGAAACCTTATCTGTGCGTCATTTCTTAGGTTACTTGTCTCCTTATCGTTCTGCGTCAAACGACAAAGTTATTGCTGTGAAAGGTGAAGCTTAGCCACATGACATAAAATTTGCATTTTGTCATGTGCAACTTGAAGTACTAGAAAATACTCGGTATATGGCAGCACGCTACTAAAACACTACTTAAAGTTTTAGTGATATTGCTACTGAAAGTATCTCCATATACATAGCAAAATATGGCGTTGTCGACGGAGATCGCGTCGCATCTAAAGCAGTTATGAGGTCAGGTGGTGAAGTCAAGTCGTTCTAAACACGGATCGGCGAGGTGGATGAACGCCAGTGTGCACCCATCCTTGACATGGTTCGCCCTCCTGATACTCTCACTGAGAAAAGACATGTGTAATTGCTTGGAGTAGTAATAACTTGGAGAATAACTTTGTAGGAATTCAGTTGTATCAGTGGCGACAGCTCTGTACAACTCGTCTCTAATGTGTCTTCTACAGTGCTAAATAAGTTTTAGTATGCAGTTTTTGCCCCGGTTTCCAATTATGACCCTACTTCACAGGAACTTGAAAGTCATATAAAATTATAACCAACTTTTAGACTGGGTGTCATTTCAGAGTCTCAAGTAAATCTAATTTAGATCAGCTTCAACGTTATCTGATATAGAATTTATAATAAACTCTCCAAGTTTTTAAGATACTGTTCCAGAAATGTCAACGTTGCTTAAGAACTGCACTTGGTCCGGTCTCGGAAATTTTAAATCCTTGACCCAATTTTTGCTTATCTTATTCTGCATTTTATTATATTTTCGTTCAAAAACTGAATTCTCTAGCTGCAAAGAATTTAAAATGATAGCGATGATGTCAAAAAATAAAATTTCAGTTTTTGTAAAGACTTAAGATTAATTTGACAGTAAACTACAGTGTAAATGTTATTTTAAATACTAAATATTGCTGAACATCATGGAGATTTGACTGAGTACGTATACTTACTACTGTGGATTTCTTTTGAGTTGCAATAACTGTACCATCTAAAGACTTTGCAAACATCAAATATAAATTATAGAGTATTCGTAACTAGGGGGTTAAAATTACCATTTTGGTTTATGAATATGATGATTCACATACAGACGACTATACGATAATTTCCAAGTGCATGAAAAGCTTAAACAGTGCGAGGTCAGCTTATATTGGAGCCGCTTTCTGGATTGTTATCGAAATAATCTAATTTATTAAAAGTATGATTGATTCCATTAGCTTCAACAGTTCATTATTGAATCACAGTCAATCGTTTGTCACTCGCTGTTTTATTGCATTACTTATTTAAATGATATAACTGTATCGAAATCTGCGATGTAATTACCGTCAAATTTCGATCTAGTTAGATTGAATTTTGTAACTGCAATTTACTGGGTTTTTGTAGTTCTATCCGAATGCTTTTTCTTTTTTAAGCGTTCCAATTTAACAAAATTGATGTTTTTTTTAATGTTTCCATCTAAATCTATTTAGTCTAACTGCGCAATTACTCGGTCCACTTATTTCAAGTTTGGATTCTTATTTTGTGAGGGTTATGAAAAAAAAAAAAATATTATATCTTTGTATAGATACGTAGATACTGATCCACCCACGCTTCTTCAATTCTCAAAGCATTTTCTATGACTAAATGAATTTTTATGGCATCACGAACCGGCTTTGATGTAGATGTACCCAATTATCATCCCGTTCTATTCATAATATGTGCCGCAGCCGTGGGCGACACTCGAGACCATCCTACGGATCTAGCCCATGTACTTAGCCTTAGTGCACCCATCCGGATTCCCAACGGATGTGGCCCAGATTTTGCACGAGATGAAGGACGTGCAGAATTATCAAGCATGCAAGATTAAACCATTAATAAAATATTAAATAAGTTCTTTTTTATAGTATGGAAATTTCTTAAAAAAAATCAGTCGTTTCGATGTTGTTTTTTTTTTAACAGTACGAAACCCCTGTATTGCGTTTGACTTCACAAATATGGACAAAAATGTAACCAGACAAAGAAATATCCTTGGAAGACACATTTTTTTTTATAAGTTATTAAATATTAAATTGGGTAACATAATTTATATTGGTGAAGACATTTGTAGTAACCTGACATATTGACCTTTTCCAGTAGGTCTGCATAATAAATTGATTCAGAATATATAGTCACTCAAGTCACCTTCAGTTATCGATTGCCCTTGTGACAAGCATATTTAACGTTTAGTTTTCAATTTTTCATCACTCTTCAAGTTTTACGAGCTCATTCCGCACCACGTTTCCGCGTAAAAGCATTAGAAAGTTTCGAATCCGATCCGTAGTACGGTGATGCAATTATCTTTGTTGCGTCTAGTTTGCAAAATCATGTATTGTCCTAACTACCATGTTCTGTGCGTCTTATCTAATTTTACATGTATGAAAGAAGTTCTTAAAGTTGCGTCATCAGTCGTATCGCACTTCGCAATTCATTGTTCGGTCCGATAAAAGAGTTCGGTGTATAATATCGAGCTCTAGTTAGATTTCGAAGATAGTGTCGCTATGATTTGTTCCAATAATCACTCATTACGTGTTTTGTAATGACGGTTATTGATGCGATAGCCGTGCATGTGGTGCCTTATCTGATCGCAAAATTTATTGTAAGAAAAAAATATTTTTAAATATTATTTTTTAGTGAATTACTTATTCGAATACTTTCAGTAGACATAGAATGATGATCTGAGTGAGTTGCATGTTTTTGTGTAGTGTTTTTTTTTGTATTTAGTGTAGCAAGCTTTGTTGAAACACCTTTTGCGTCATTCACTAGCTGGATGCAGTGACAAACACTGCGTTCAGATTCCAAGGCGCTACACTAAAACTGAAAGTCATTGTCGTGCATCAGTGCATACTGTATGCATTTCTGATTTTCAGGACACACACGTAGTTGCATTATTACTTCAGTACTTTTTGCTATGAAACATAATTAGAAGAAAGTGCTATGTATGAGTAATTAATTAGTATTGATGTTATCAGTGTTGTGTATAAATGCTTTGGTAGAATTAGCATGCCTAGACATTCTAGTTAATCGCGTGAGTCTGCTTCAATTACCTAAAGCCTATGCTTCAGTGCTTACGTATATAGATACAAACGTAGCCATAAGGTTATAAATAATTTATAATAAATGATGATAAGACTATTATAATACCTCCTGATATTGAGTTGTAGGTAACGTACCACAACAAAGCTTCGAATGATTAAGTAATGAGTAAAACGATGGCATATTATTACATTTATAATGAAACTACTAACCTACTCACTCAGTAATTACTGTTTGTTTTAGTAGCCTTTGTAGTCAATAGAATTTTAATGAACTGATGGATGAGCTTCCTCGGTATAATTTTCTACCAGATGTTCTTGTTTACAACACAACATGTTAAATTACTAGGAAATACATGAAATTTTTTCATGGTGTACAGTGTTAGTCATAGGCCAAAAGTTCAGGCGGAATGATCTTCAAACTATAAACGACTGTTTAGTATATAACTACACACTCACATTTGTAGGAATTTGTGTTCTAGTAGTAAAAATAATTGCGTAAATGATAGATCAGTGAGACAACGATGATACATTAATTTTGTCTAGAAGGATTCAGTTTTTTGACTAGGTCCCAGTCAAATTCTTATTCTTTTCATATTTTTGTGGAGAGCACACACTTGACAAGACAAGAAAAGAGATATGAAGTTTGATTCTTAAAGAGTCACGAAGGATATAGGGTAAAAGATTTTCTGTAAGTACAATGTTTGTTGGAGCAGTTATTATATAAAATCCTACAAACATTAATTGTTAGCGAAAATTACTTTGTGTAGTAAAGAATCCCAAGAAGCCTCCAATTCACCATCCCATTTCACATCATGACACTAGGCCTGTACCACAAAGATAGTGAGGCTACGCATTGTCAAGGGCAATGGCGCGAAAATATGATTGATTCACTTCCAGATCCTGGGCAACCCTCATATATCATGTTCCAACGCTTCTTAGGCGAAACAGTTTTGAAATATTGGGTAGCTAGATTGTGTTTAAATTGACTAGGTTTAAGCGTGAGAATTTATTGTATTGCATCTGGCTTCACAGATAACATAGACGACAAATGATTAGGTTTAATGTATACTAAACTAATACATGAGTTATTCATCTGCACCCATTAACGGGTGATTCTGCCCCTCATACTGACCAACTTTCCTCGATTAAACCTATAACAACAGATACGTGATAAACAAAGACGAATTTTCATACATGCCGAAATGTGGTTTGTTTACTTTTGTATAGAAAGATGTATTTATTTTTAAAGATGATTGTGACTAAATCGGCATCCTGTATAATAAAGCTGAAGAGTTTGTTTGAATGCGCTAATCTCTGGAACTATTAAAAATATTTTTGTATTTGATCCCAATTCCTAAAATTCCTTAGGAAGGTTATCGGCTATAATCTTTACGAGCAGGACAAAGCGAGTGAAACCGCGAGACACAGCTACTAATTTCATAAACTTCAGCTCAATCTAACAGGAAATTCTGTGTATAGAAATGTATGCTTAACCATTTTTAAGCAATTTCCATACGTCTATGGTAATCGCGGTCTGTCTGGCCTGTTACCATGAACTTGGTTTCCACGTGTAAGGCGTTTGTTTCGCGTATGACATCAGACCTCTTCCTGTCTGACCTTGGAATCACTATATGCAACGAATTTCATGACAGCGTGGCGATGGAACACATTTTTGGCAGAAAATTCCGTAAATGATGAAGCCATTTTGTTTGTGTCCATTAATAGCGTTTGTTAATTGCTGTGTTTATGCTGAAGTCTTTAGTTTTTAAAACTCCTTAGTCAGGATTTCGCAGAAATTATTGTAAAACAGCTCGTTGTCTGTGTAAATGACATTCAAGCTAAATTTTGTAAACCATTTCTTGGTTCGCAATATTTTGTTTTCGATGCTTGAATTGTTGATTATACATTATACGCGACAATAATATTCATGAGAGCTCAAAATATAAGATGTCAGGCTGTTAGGGAAGACTTGGAGTATCATGCAACAAAATTGCTGGTTAGAAATTACAATATTGCATAAATAGCGGTGACAACTTGCACGTCTGCAATCAAAACATTTAGTTGACACTTACATAAGGAAGAAAATTATACGGCTCTTACAATTTCCTAGTAGGATTCGAGAGATCATAGAATAGAAGAATAGTTGGAGGTGATTTGCCATATTAAAACTGTGACCACATATAATGGCTGAGAGAAATAAGCACGTTAAAAGTATTTATTCGACAAATACCACATAACACGTTGTTATGAGGTCCAGTCCAAGACTATTAGACTAGCTTCGTTGTTTTGGCGATTTTCTGTATAGTACCCATTGGAGCGGGCTTATAAAAGTTGCAGTGTTAGGTTTGGTGGTCCGAGACTATCACTTACTACGATCCTGGGACATCACTTTCGCTTCATCTACGTTCGAAACGAAGTCTTTTTCGAGAACATTAGCAACTTCGTTCGTCGAAGTTAAAGGTTCTGAGATTGAAAATCATGTGGATTTCAACGCAGACACCAGTCAGCTATATTCTTCATTTATAAAACAGCGTAAACACAAAATTATTCGTATTTAAGGTGTTGAAGCAATAAGTTAACTGGCTTTTTAACGCAGCCCTAATTAGCATAGGTCGTTCGTTTACGTCTAGTGGCTATTTCGTCACAGTTCTTACAAAGGTCTATTCACAGAAGTAGCGTGTCGACGTCTGAAAGATATTTTTATTCTGTTTAGTTAACCTCTATTAACTAATGACGCTTTAAAATATATACCTGTCTCCGTCATTTGATGTCAACAAAGTGAGACGGCAGTGGCGATAATGCCCTATTTATCGGTGTTAGTTTAATGAACGTTTTTGATAAGTGGTTAGCTCCATGTTTCACCAGCTCAGATTCGTCGTTTTGGAACTTGAAAATATTTAAAGTTTTTGCTTCATTTACCAAATTCAACCAAACGTTTCAAGTAGATATTACCCCGTCTAGACCTATTGTTATGAATTCAGGGCCATCATTGTTACGCTGTCAGAGAGGAATGGAGTTATAAAGGACAAATAGCGGTCCCACGTCCTTTGTTTTAATTATTTACAGACGTTACAAAATGCGCAGTTTCCATTTACCAGTACAAAGTGAAAGTTCAAATTAATTTGTATCCCAAAGGATCCTGTCGTACCCCTTTTGTTGCGGTAATGTTTTCAACTTTAAATTGGTATGGGATTTATAATTGGTTTGGCTTTCACTAATTACCATTTAATATGAAACATAGCGACACATTAATGTGGTTTTCTCTTTATGATTAAACCCACAAATTTGCATTTTTTTTTTACAAAATACGGCAACTTTTTTTTTTCAGTTTGACGAACCCCTCTAGTCCCTTCCCACGCCCTAGAATCGGAGACTTTACCAAGTTTTAGAGGCTTATTAGCTTCCAAATTTCATTGGGTATTGGTCTCGACTTAGTTGCTGTTTCAGAGAGGTGAGGTGTGTTGCCCCTCCAACCAAAGGGAGGATCCTCCAACCAGGCAGGTGTTTTTGCCTGGTGGGCTATGGCCCAACTGTTGATGTCGGGCGGTTGTAGCTATGCTAGTCGCATGGTAAACTTCGCTAGCGCGATTCAGGATTAGCTCGACGTAGTTCTTATAATAAAATATAAGATACTAGATGTCGCTACACTGTTTATATTTTATTTCTAGAATGAACCAATTTGTTTCAGTAGCTCTAACATTTTACTCGTTTTATTGACGTTATATTGTGTACCATAATTATTACAATTGTGTATTGTCCATCAATACTATACAACAGTACTGCCAAGTAAACTGTCCTTGACGGGTCGTTTACACCCAATGTGCTGTATGACAGTGCTTGTATGCGTGTATGCTCACGATCGTACTGATGCAATTGATAACAACTACACTTGTATCCTTGGCACATTCAGAAGTGCTTCTATTGTTGTTATTAGTGGACTTAATGCATTAGCCAGTTTCCTTGTAGGTTAATTCTGAGGATTATTATTAGTTAGTAACTGTTGGACTCCAGGAGCCGCAGAAACCGGGTGGGCAAACAGACCATAGGCCATATGGCCTAGTTCGAAACATCTAGGGGTGCTTTACGGTGTTAGGGCTGTCGACAACCAGGCGAACCCTAAGAATTCTTCTCAGCGAGTAAGGTATACTTTCTCGCCTCTAATGGGTGTATTTTAACCTTCCCCATACTGGACTATACGAGTTCATAGATGTCGGTAGACT
Source organism: Subacronicta megacephala (assembly GCA_958496365.1). NCBI lineage: Eukaryota > Metazoa > Arthropoda > Insecta > Lepidoptera > Noctuidae > Subacronicta > Subacronicta megacephala. Next base: position 9,612,007 of record OY292528.1, read on the forward strand.
GTAGAACTTCACATTTCTATTAAAAGATAAATTTCCATAGTTAATCGCAATTTCAGCTTCGCCTCGTGTGAATTGCACTATATTTATTACATCCGCCTCTCATTAACTATAACGTGACTAGTTTCTCATGCGCAAGAGTCGTCTAACTGCTATTGATCGATGGCGCGTGCGTCGTAACAATTATTAAGGAAGGAATTAATAACTATTATTATGTGACAAAAGGTTGCATTAATCTTAAGAAAATAATATTCAATATTTTATTAATACTCATTTCAACCAATAAAAAGAACTGTTCTATATGTTTTTCTTATCGTCATTAATATTTTGATCATTTAGGCTGCATTTCTCCAACTCGGAATAAACTCCCTTTATATTAAGTCAGATTTCATACGATTTCAGTTTCATTTTTTAATTTATGCGATTGTGTCCGAAGGTCAGGTATATTATCGTTTCTCATGATGTCTGCTAATACTTGGATTGCTTCTTATTCTCCTTTCAGAAAATGTATCCTCACCACTGGCAGTACAACCATCTCTATTTAAATACCCAACCACAGCATAACAACACGTAACACCTAATCTCAGATTATTACCTAGTCTTACTTCATCATACCTTTCACTTTATTTTACGTATAAAATAATTCGATACCATAAAACTTTAATAATACTTATACAACTACGACGAATTTCCTGAAAATTTCTACAACATTGTATGATACGTCGCGTGAGCATACTACATTTAGCTCCAACGCCTTCGGCTCCAGTCGTTCATCTTCGCCGTTATTCGGACAGAAATCACCCGATAATCGATACTTCCGCACGAATGCAATAGGCAATTCACCATTTAGTAGTCATGCCGTCTAACAGTGTTTTATGTATCAAGGTGTCACAAGAACAATAGCTTCGTATATAGGGTTAGCGACCTGTCGCCATAACTCCATTGTTTTGTTCTAGTAATTCTATGCCTTCAGTGTTGAAAAACACCTACTGTTTCACTGTCGGCTTCGCCTTAAAAGGCTAATGGGTAATACTGTCCTTAAGTTTGTAGTACCCTAGGCGCTTAATAATGTGCTAATTATGTTACTTGGCCATATCAATCGTACATATTTGCATGGGCCAACCGATGCGTATGCGCATCGTTTTCTTAACGGGTAGAGGCGGAAGAAAGTTTTGTACAGTGCAAAAAGCGAAAATGTTAATACAAAAATTAACTACTGTTTTCCGTTCGTGCTAAGTTCCTATACCCGTTTTTGTAGGTTTATATAAAAGTGAACACAAAACCACAACCGCACTGTTCACAACTTATGCACCTCCTCCGAAGCTTAAAATCTTTTAGAATTATGATGTCTTTTCTTGTTATTTCAAGTTTTATCTTAACCCGAGCTTCACTGAGTTGACATTTGAATCCTGTATTCAAATTACTTGTGTCTATTTCGAACAAACTTTTGCCAGATAAGTCTGGGTAAATGTTTCTAATATGAGTTTGTAACTTTTTCTGATAAACTTGTTTCCATTTCCTAAGGCTATGTTCATATTAGGCTTAACATTTTCTTTTCACTGTCAGCCGTGATTTTGGATAGAGGAAGAAATAACTGGGTATATGAGATTTAACAACAGGAACCTCAAGATGGCGCTGTTAGCGTCTATAGGATGCGGTTCCCGGTGACCATCAGGCGGCTCGTAAGCTTGTTTCAAGCGTATCATCTTTTCAATAAAGAGGATTTTCACACTACGCTGGTGGTTTACCCAGTGTTTTTAAGTTATCGTAGAGTAATGCTAACGCGATGAAGGACTACGTCATTTACACATGCGTTCGGCTACATATCGGCTAATTGTAAGCCCAGTGTGAACGTTACCTTAAGAGGCAGTTGTCTACAAATTCAAGAAGTAAACGTTGGTTGGCTGTCAGATAAGGCCAGTTATCTAGCTCGATGTCGCCCGGACTGGTTCAGAACCGGACCACGCTTGACACTATTGCAAGGTTCACTAGATGTCATAGATACACGTAAATTGAAACTAATATCCAGAACAGAACAAGTAAACTAGCTCTTTTAACACTAAAATAGTAAAAATAGAGGACATTTCAAAATGTAATAATTAATACCTTGATATATTCTTTATGGGACACCAAAAATTAATGTCGAAATCAAAGAATTGTACGGTTGCTTCTCATATTTGAAGTTGTTTTCGACAGTTACCAGACATTAAAAATCAATACACATGTTAGCTAATACGTCATTTGCATAAATATCGCATTTCTGAAAATCTGTGTAAATTTTCCGTCATCTAGAACTTACATAATACACCAATTGAGATAACAATGCAATAGAGAACAATATTTTATACTAGGTGATTTACGTGAATGAAGTTAAACAAACTAATAGCTGGCTGCGAGCCATTTTTTTATAAGTATTGTGTGGAAAAATAAACTTTATTTACTACGCGACATATCCTAAAACGGAGCACTATTAACAAAATTCCCTACATATTTTCCAAAACTAAAAAGTTTGCATCGCTCTTAAAATGTAAACGTAATTTCACTTAAATTTATTCAACGTTGGCAAAACGTTTATTAAAAGTCATGTTTTCCACACTGTGTTAAACATAGATTTATTTTGAAGCATTAATTTGACGTTCATGTTTGAATATTAACACCGACTAATATAATAATAGGCGTCGAACAATACGTAAGCTTCTGCGATTTACTCATTTGCGCTTAAAGTTAAATAAGAAGAGAGGCCATTAGCGAAATTTTGAAAGCTGCCTATACCTTAATGACAGTACGAGTCATTTGTAATATAAAGTTTAGACCTTTTCTTTTTTAATGCTCGATCCTAAATAAATAGAACTTCATTAGCACTGTGTAATTACAAAACATAAACCATCAATCATATTATTATTAGATCCATAGATCTCTATTTATTATTACAATATCAGAGTGCTAGGTTGAGAATTGGAACAAATTACCAATAAGTTACTTTAGTAAGTACATGTGTATAAGTAAATTACCTTATGACAGCTGCTAACATGAATGACACATGATAAGATAATATAACTGATAACTAAGACTTAGCACCGCCGCTGGCAGGCTGGCAAGGTAGATTTCCATACACGGAGGTCTAAGGTTTGGTTCGTAATTTGAAGTACAGTAGAAATCCGAATACAAGAAGAAGCAACACCGATTCTCATCGACCATGCCGACATTCTTCTCCGTTCCGTGTGAAAGACATTTAACCAAGGCGTTATTGGTGCTTTCAGAACAAGTGGTGGACAGGCGTCGGGCCGGGCTGCTGCACCGCGCCCGCCGTGCCGAGTCGCGCGTGCGATGCGGAGCGGTCCCCGCCGCCCGCGCCGCCTCCCGCTCCGCCTGTGCTTTGCGCCAGACCCTGCTGTCGCGACGCAACGTCAGTATAAACGCAACCTTATTTTCCACACTAGTTACCCCTGAGAGATTTACGTAGTGGATATTATTCAGTGGATTACTCGATTATTTAAAGTAGATAGATTCGAAAACTGACTTATGAGCAAAAATAAACACAGGCAGTCACGATTATCTTTAATTAGTCTATTGTGAGCCCTTGACAGTTAACAGAGAACGAACTGGAAGTATCCGGAGATTTTGGAAGGGGAGTATGAGATGGTCAAGAGTGGCCTTAGATGAGCCTTTTAGTGGCGCTAGCGCATGCGTCAAAATTTTCATGACTTTCTTCCGGCCAATGATGAGTTAATGATTTGAACTATTACGTCTATATGAATAAAACTATTACGTCGACGGCCAATTTGAAAAATATACAGGCACTGAACCGAATGAACTCTGCTTAAAATTTTGCACACACGCTAATAATTTCCTTTTTTTTTAGTACGAATACATATCTCTTTAAAATATGCGTTCTGATATACAAATGCGTTTCTCGGAATGCCCATTAAAAAGGTTTGCCCAATGTGAAAATAATATATTGTAGCTCATTTATGTTTAACAAAAAGGATGTCCGAACTCACAAACTTTAAATTTATATTCGGTCTAATGGACATTTACTTAGCTACTTTTACAATCCATGCGAATGTCAGGCGGAACTTTCTACAGTCAATAATTTTCAATGCGCCCCTATAATATAATTTGCAACGTGCAGCGTTCGTTTTGGAATACGGGATTTGACGTTGTGTCTGCTACAGATAGTGAAATGTGGGTATTGTAAATAAAAATTACAGTTTGTTCGAAATAACGGTGCTTGACTGAAGTTAGCCATTCCGAACTGCCGCATGTTTTCATACATAAATATCGAAATTTAATATAAAATTAATATTTTTTGTTTTTTTGCGAATGAATACACACTACTAGGCCAAGTGTGAATTGGGGCGCCAAGTCAATAGATCTTGAGATCAAATCCAAGACTTTCACAATCATGTGCGTAGTATCATAATCTTTAGGAAAACATCATGATGAAAACTGCATGTCTGAGAGGTTTTCTCGACAGCGTCTAAAATTTGAACTAGGCCAGTATGGAAGGCTATAGCCTCATCATCATCATCATCATCAACCCACTATATTGTCCCACTGCTGGGCACGGGTCTCCTCTCAGAATGAGAGGGATTAGGCTATAGTCCACCACGCTAGCCTACTGCGGGTTGGCAGACTTCACATGACAAGAAAATCTCTTAGGCATGCAGGTTTCCTCACGATGTTTTCCTTCACCGTTTAAGCGCGTGACAATTAATATTAATACGCACATGACTTCGAAAATACAGAGGTGCGTGCCTTGGATTCGAACTCGAGACCTTTGACTTGGCAGTCATATCAAAAGGCTATCACTGCACTAGGCTATAGCCTAACTGCTACTATTTTGATAAGAGACTTGTTTCCATCAGCGGACAATAAATAAGTTAATGGAAAGGAAGCTTGTTAAAATGGCTTGGCGTTATTTTCGCAACCGAATATTATTTACCTTATAGACCTATATATTTTAATATATGTATAGGTCTATTTGGCCTAACACATACACATCCATATTTTACTTTCAATAGGCACGAACTACGATATAGTAACTATGTCACTATTGGAAAACAACTAAACAATTCATAGCATCAACATTTAATTTACAAACAAGCAAACATCGCACACAATCGGTGCTGCGTTCCCACCGCGTACGCTGCTCAAGCGCAGGTTGCTGGTACCCTTTTTATTGAATGGGGCACACATTACGGGGAATTTGGGTGTTGAGCCGTCCCCTCGCTACCTGGACCCCCCGCTACCCTCAGCTACCCTCGTCCCTTCGCGTCATTCGGGCATCCAACCCCTACGATGCGCGCACGCACCGTACTTCCACAACCCGCAAGCTCTACACAATTTTTACAAACGTTTGTACTGGACTGGTTATGATGGTAGTGGATTTTTGTACAGTGTAATATAGTGGAAGTGTAGATATTGTAGTTATAATGGATCTTTCGATACCTAGACTAAAATTTGAGTGCGTGGACGATGGATACGAGGATTTTGATCTTGGCGCTGCGTAAGTTGATCCTTTTATTATTGTTATGTTCTTTACAAATGGCTTGATACAAATGCAGAACAATTGCATATTTTTTTGTTTCATTCCAGTGTTTAAAGGTCCGTAACAACAAGTTTTTAATCACATCCTTATTTAACTCCAACATAATTGCATCCTGAATTACTTGATAATTACAATTTTTGTATGCAAATTCAAATATTGCACAAGCTATTTTTACGAATGCTAAATATTGCTAGTGATTCATAGTTTTAAATTCCGTTAGGTGTTAATTGTTAGGAGATTGCCGTTTTTGTTAGCTATGAAACCGGTTCAGCGGTGAAGTATATAAGTTGAAACATTCTACTATCTATTAACCGTACTTTCTCTAAACTGGCAAAAACTTTATTGTTGTTCGTAAATAAATGCATAATAATAAAAACTTCGGCGTCACTTTTAGCATTTAGTGAAATTTCGCCATTTCATTCCCTATATCCTACAAAATACAGTTCAAAATTCCATATACTTGTGTCAATTTTATCAGAGTTGCCCTATGTTAGGCCCGTCAATAGACATGCGCATACGCCGAAGGGATTTTTTCTAACGGCTCCTTTTTTTGTGGACTAAATATTTTTGGGCTCAGCAAAAAGCATTATGCCGCTTATAAGGCAAAGTGTATTTTGAACAAAAAACTGAATATTTGAGTAGCACTTGTGTATCCCACCTGCGTTATTGCCGAGTCCTATTACTCTTACTGTTCGCTTCTTAGATGTTTGAGGTTTCGAAGCACGCAGCAGTAGTCTACATAGAACTTCCAAACTGGCCATCCTTCATCATTCCAATCTTTACCCAACCATTGGGATCTTCTTCTAGTCTAAACCGATTCGGCTAGATATCAATATTATAAACGAGGCGACTACCATTTTGTAACCAAATTTCTAATTAACACTAAGAACCTAAACAGAATCTAGTTGTCTTGCTCTTGGAGCTTCTGTCCAGGGGCCGTATTACCAAGTATTAATGCCATCATTTTTAGGGTGTGAGAGAGGGATGCCGCTCTACAGGTTAAATAGTGACGTATAAATGATGGCATCTATACGTGGTAATACGGCTCCTGTACTAATTATTGTCATACATATGTGTTTTGTAGACGACAGCTTATAATGCTCTCCGAGGCACGGCGTGGTTTCGTAGTGCTAAAAGTGGTCACCCATCCACACACTTCAGATGTTCAAAAGTAGTAATAGTAGTCTTTCCTGGCATTGACTGACCTCGTCAATCTCAACTTAAACTGCGATGCGATGAAGCGGCGGTAGCCTAATGGCTAGGGCGTCGGACTTGCGATCATGTGGTTGTCGGTTCGAACCCCACCCATTGCATTGCCGACGTGAACCCACTCGTAACACAAGCAATCAGCTTAGCACGAGGAGTTAACAAGAATACTAGTAATGTGTGTATGACCCACATTGCTAGTAACCTTTTTTAAATAAAAAACTTCCAGGTGAATTGATCTGCGTAATTATTACGTAGCCGCATCATGACCTGCTAATAGATATCTAAATGATTTTTTAAAATGCAAAAAGTAGTACATGCCTAGTTATTCAAACGCTCGTGATCCTTGCAAGGAGGTCTAATTTGAATCTGGAACGCACTTCTGACCTCTTTAAATTTAACTTAAACATAGGAAAGTTATGGTTAGTGAATTAAGGTATTGAATTTATTGAAAATAACAGGTCAATTATGAAATCTAAGACGTATACTGAAAAACATATTAAATCGGCAAATTAAGTTCTAAGATTAAAGTCTTTGGTGGGGATTGAGAGGGGGGGGGGGATGCTCCGTCCCTTTCCCACAAAATAAGTTTTAGTATAGAATTTGTATAGCTAATCGGTTTGTGATGTCACAAGCCTCTATAGTACCTACGCCATAATTATATCCTTATGAACAAATTTGAATTTTGTTTTTGTTGATCGGCTTTATTTATAGTATACATTATTCATTGAACTTAAGTACATAAGAACTGCTCTGCAATTTTATCCAATCATCTTCATATTGGAAAAATAGTTTGTGCCCGCGGCTTTGCTTCCGTAAACGAATAGAGAGAATTTTATTATGAAACCAACAGTGATAAACTTATCTATCTATGGATCTGTATATAACAGAGAGGTCAAGCTCTGTCTCGGGGATCTGTTAAACTAAGAAATCTCTAAAATTTAAGATGACTGAGGTGTTTTTGAGACAGACAAGAATAAAAAATCTATTTGGGGTATTTTATAAATATATTCAATGTATCTGAATCAGGTTTTTTTTTAAATCCTGCAAAATTTCCAAGCATTTCTTATTTTCTGTCAACAGTGTCGGAGATAGCATCGATCAGCGTCGCGTCGTTGAACAAGTCGGGAGCGGCGGCGGCGCGGGCGCGAGCGGCGCGCGGCACAAGACGGCTCCGCAGGCCGCAACGACGACGGCACACAGCAAGCAGCTGGCGGCGGGCGGGGCCAACCACCCGCCCCAGCCGCAAGGTAACCACAAACGTAATGTCCTTATTGTTACCTCCTTATACATAGCAAGTCCATTACACGTTAACGTATTGATGAGTAGCTCTTATAACCAATACATAAGGTTTAAATCTCGCGTTACCGTGAAATGTACTTATTATATACTGACACACAAACACACACAGCACTTGATACAAAGGATTTGGAAAGTACAAGAAAGGGATACTTTTGTTGACTAAGTAGTGAAAGTAGTATGAATTACTACTTACAAATCAGATGTAAATTTTAATTTAGAAAAGAAATGTTCCGTAAATACATACTTACAGTCTTATGCATCTACTTACTGAGAATTTCATAGAACAAGAAACAATAACGTTATAGACCTAGAAATCTAACCCTGGACCTCCAAGTAGTGCTTAAGACTAGACTAATGAGGCAGTCAGTACAATTGTAAAATAGTATTATAATAATAGCCTTTATTTATTTAAGTCTTCAGATAAATTTCTGTTTTTTTTTTTACTTTACATTTTATTGTTTCCTCCTTCCAATACTGATACACTTGACATTTTAAATATCACTCACTATCTGACATTCCAACTTTTATTGTTGCCATTGTTGATCAACCTTGGCATTAAATTCACACTTAAAATTTAGTATTTTTATATTTCTTAGTATTAATCTGGACTATATTAAAATGGGCAAATAATTTAGATCTTATCTATCATTCAGCTTACGGCTAATGCCCGGGAAACATATAAGTAAGTTGAAATATAGATTTCAGGCATTTTCTTGGTGTTCAATTCGGCTGTATTATTTTGTATGATTCGACTTTTTTATCTGTTTTTTTACCTACATTACAAAATGCTCTAGTTTTTGTTGTTATTTATTTTTTGAAAAAGCGAAGTATTCAAAATTATAGATGCATATAAAAAACAAAACATTTATGTAAACATTGCATTGACTGCCTCAAAGTCTAGTGGTCCTAAGCGCGCCTACTATAGGAGATCCTGGCTTCTATTTCCATGTCCGAGCAATGTAACTGTGTAGCAGAGTTTAGATTAGTGCCCGGTTAACGACAGTAAGCCCAATAGACATATTAGTACATGTCTGTCTATACCTTCAAGCAGTATAGGCGTGACGGTGTCTTAGGTTGTTAAAAAAATTCAACCTAACCTAACCTAACCTAACAGGAGGTAACAAAGTTTAACGTCCCGTGGGAACCAACCTGTACTTTGTTTGAACTTTCATGCACAACCCTTTGACAATGCACTCAGTGTAAGTTTACACACCAAATAGTACCTTTGTACAATCGACAATCTTAACGGTTGTTCACTTTTCATCTTTATCGCTAAGATCATAAGGTTGAAAACTGATCAACCGCCTAAGTACTACCGTGCACTTCATATCGAGTACTCTCAAGCTGAAAATATTTTGTGTATTAACGTTAACGATTGATTTAATTTCTACTAAACACAAATTAACGTTTTGCTTGAGCGCACTCTAATAAGTAGAATCTTTGAACATTTATATTTTTTGTGTCTTTTAGAATTCTCCACAATGCTTTGGACTTCTAAAAGGTTTTTAATTAACATAAATGACTGTACATAACAGTTTTCACATAAAACTTTCTCACTGGAATTTATGTCTTTCCAAGTGTAAATAGATTCGCAATATATTTGTGTCTGTAGACATTGTAATCACTGTTATTAAGCCTTTAAATACCTAGTCTGCTTACATTAAACCACAGTTGACTGCGAATGTCGGTCCCTATACATTTTAATGAGTCTATTTCTATCGGCACTCCGTCACCGAAGGCCATTCTGAATAAATCATAATTATAAAGCCTTTCAACGATGGCCATTAAACTGTTGCTTTGAATAGAAATTTTCACATTTTGCAACGCTTCTCAAGTGACAAGCTTCTAGCTTAATAATAACTTCAATAACCGCATTTCCCTCAGTTGACGCGCACAACACACAATTGACACAACCCTGTCTTTCTTTCTTCCCCAGATCATCAAGGAAACAAAAAATATGATAATTCTAGAAGACCGACAGCACGAACAAAACGTGAGATATAGACACACATATTTTATAATTATAACCTTTTAGAAGTCCAAAGTTATAATAAGTAGGTATCATATTATTACAAATAAAATTAAGTGTGTTTTGCCAATTACATCTAAGTACTATCTTCTAGGGGTGGCAGACATTGCTTTCCAATGTACATTGCCAGCAGGTCAAGGTATATATGTACAAAACTGTCAAATTTCTCCAAATGATTTTACCTTAAATTGTTTAAGATAAAGTTCAAAATCAACTGAGAAAAATTGTCATTTTGTGGTAACTTGATGTGCCACCGTACATGTACTGTTTATTTATCGTACACACGGGTACATATCTAGCTATACAATTCCAGCATAATTTGACCTTTTAATTGTCGGAAATTCTATGCAATTCGAGGTCAATTTATACTGGAATTTTATGACTGTTGTTTGTACCCACTTATGGCTGATTTCAATAAAAATCCTACTGTAAATGTGTCTACTAGAGATAATATTTTGAAATAAGGTCCTTAAAATCCTATTTCTAGTAGTTTGTTATTAAAACCGACCGTTAAGGACATGTTCTGTGAATGGCTTCTCAGAAGATAGTACATTGATGTAGTAAGTATTTGTTTTAATGGCGTGTGAAGCTAATATGTTGTTGTCCAATATCTGTACATGCGGATGCGGCTGGGGTGCGATTGATACTGCACGACACGACACGACTGTTGCGACTGCGCAGGCTCCGGCTGCGGTGGCGATGGCGACTACCAGCTGGTGCAACATGAGGTGCTCTACTCCTCGTCCAATAGGTGAGTCTTACTTAGATTACTTTGGTCCCTTGATCACTATGTCAGGACGGATTAAAGTTAGGCAGAGTAATTGCCATCGTGCCACGGGAGACAGAATAACGAGGTTCTTTTTGCAAGACGGTAGAAAACGGGAGGCGTAATTCAAGTGTCGTTGCTTGTAGTAACTCTACAGTAGTCTTTCCTCTTCTTCTTCTATCTCGTGGGCATTATATTTGATAGCAAGCATGACAGCCCAGGGTGCGCCGGACATAATCCATATTAGTAAAGGGCCCATCTAGTCGAGGCCAGTTTATTGCTACAACTAACAGAGCCCACGCCACGTCGTATAGGTTGTGAGAAAGGGATGGTGCTATTTAATGTATAGAGCGGTATCCCTACCTCTCGATTGCAAAATAATCAGGCTAAGGATTTCGGTAATCCCAAAGCTGGTAGAGGCACGTATTTATATCATTTTAGTTACTTATTACATTTATTTACTCCATTGCCATAAACCGGCGAAATGTGGGTGTACTTTACTACACTTCTGCCTAACCCTTCGGAATAAAGGCGTGATGGTATGTTATTGCCATAAACTCCGGTGCATAATAGCTTGCCTTAACGAGTGCGTCTCGCGATGATGTGCGTTCGTCTCTATAATTGGTCGTAGTAGCCACGATAACATCGCGTAGGTACAAGGCGCGCCTGATGAACACACAGATTGATCTTGATTAACCACTAGTACTGCGAACATTACTTTCAATGGAATAATATGAATGTGCAGTGATAGCCTAGTGATATGACCATTGGACAGCCTTGTCAAAGGTCTCGAGTTCGAATCCAAGGCACGCACCTCTAACTTTTCGAAGTTATGTGCGTATTAATAATTAATTATCACGCGCTTAAACGGTGAAGGAAAACATCGTGAGGAAACCTGCATGCCTGAGAGATTTTCTTGACGGCGTGTGAAGTCTGCCAACCCGCAGTAGGCTAGCGTGGTGGACTATAGCCTAACCCCTCTCGTATTGAGAGGAGACCCGTGCCCAGCAGTGGGACAATGTAATGGGTTGATGATGAATATGAATGTTATTTTTAATAGACTGTGTAAACATTATTGTTAACTTGGCAAATCTTATTTAATTTTCTACATAAATGTACGGTGCACCAGCACACCAAGTTAACACAAAATGTAAATTTGTCTCAGTTGATGTTGAACTTAATCATTTACTTTTTAAGGTTTAAAATCATTTGGAGACGTTTGACAGTTTTGTATAACCTGATTTACTAGCTACTGTACCTAGCCAATAGCCCTTTCGCAATTTCTTCAGTGTGTTGAGCATAGAGAATTGTATAAAATACTAGCCCCGCGGCGCTACCTGCAAACTACTTACTTTGTTAATTTTCACAATGATTCCTTTCTAAGCCGTTGTTTACACTTGATAAGTAACCTGGGGGACTAGACAATGTCACATTTTCATTATCTATAACCAAGTTAGATTCCAGTAAATGTATGGAATTGGCATAACCTTCATCACGTGCCATATCGAAAGGTTATGTCAATTCAATGTCAATGTCAAAACATGACATTGTCTAGGCCCTCTGCTTGCCGAATTTACAGTTAGTAGGCTTTTTAGTTTTTGAGATTTCGTGATTAATCCTTGAGTGGTTATTCGCTAATTAGCTTTATAATCCCCTCTGGTTCCTAGAAAAACATAATTACTGTACATTGTTGTAACTCAATGACTGGATTATAATTTAAAGAGCATACACTTCATTTAAGTGGACTTAAACTTCTGTTTTCAAATCCTGCCTACCTCCCCAGGTGGGAGACGAAACGATTCATGAAAATGTTCCATATTCCATACTAAAAAAAAGTCACGCTACACTAATTCATATCAATCATATCCCAAAAAGGCAATAATGTATTGGGTGCTTTTTTATGGTTATTTACACACATACCTAATATGCGTAGAACTCTCAGTAGAAATCCTTGCGCTCGTTTCACTTATCAACAAGCCCTCGTATTCTTTTAAATACATAATTCATTATTTCATAATGTACGCATAGGTACTTTATTTTTAAAGTAACAGAGCCTCGCAGGCATCTAAGGGTCGTAGCGTAATTTTAATTAGCAAACAGGCACTATTTATTTGTTAAGATAAAAAATATAAGTGGGTGTACATTATGCACCAACACCCATCTGGGAATATAGACGTGATGGTATGTTAAAATGTAATGTTTCCTTTCTATTGTAGGTACGAGGTGTTGGAGTTCCTCGGGCGAGGTACGTTCGGGCAGGTGGTGAAGTGCTGGAAGAAGGGCACCAACGAGATAGTCGCCATCAAGATCCTCAAGAACCACCCCAGCTATGCTCGTCAAGGACAGATTGAGGTCAGCACATATACACAAAATTTATTAATACATTTTTTTGGGATAGCTCTGTAAAAGAGCAGGTGGGATACCTGACGGTAAGTAGTCATTGCCGCCCATGGACATCTGGAAAACTAAAGAAGTTGCAGATGCCTTAAATAGGCTCAGCAGCCTATTTAAGGAAACGGGAGGGGAAGGAGAAAAGTAAAGGAAGGGGACTGAGGGAGGTTTTTAACTACAGCAATGTGTGGCCGGCGATCTCTAGTTAAATTAACTCCTGTAAATCATGTCGTAATTATTGCCACGACGCTTTGGTTTTCAATTGCTTTTTTATTCGATTATTTTACTCTGTGCGACCGTGACACTTCTGCCTCTTCAGAATAAAGACAAAAAGGAGTTCTGCTGTTATTAAAAAAAATATTTGTTGCAACACCAATTTGCTGGTTTAAATATGGAATGTTAAAAATATATTTTGAATCCTTTCCAATATTTGCCGGTAGCCAGCACGTCTGCAATACACAAGTTATTTCACACATTCGAATGTCGCCTATTTTTAAATCAATACGTAGTAAATATATCAAACTTTTACGACAGTGTAGAACTATTTTTTGTTTGACGTAATCCAAATGCAATGATTGAATAGTAGCCAACAGGCTAACTTCTCTATTGATACAATTGTATAGTGTATTGTAGATTGGAGTGCTTTTATGAAGGACGTGTTAGATATACAGAGTGGAAGGGACAAGAATAATGTACTGAATTCATGGTAAGCGGTTGTCGGCGATGTCCCTTCTACCCTGTATTGTTTGTAGGGAAAATAAAAGGCAAAGAAATATGAAATGAAATCAGCAAAACAAAGAAATTACGTTAATTTGCGCCTAAATAACGAAACATGGAAAACAAAGTTGTTTACATTCTAAATCTTTATACTATTTATTCCGGGGGACTTTGCCTGGCAATTTAAACCTTCTCTTTGCAGTTATTAAATTAATATAACAGCCATTTATCAAGTTAGTAGGGTTTGCAAAGTTTGGAAATTTTAGATGTACATATTTGACTTGCTTATAAAGACTCCCTTTCATACTTTAGGAAACAAAAATATTAGTCAAGAATAGGTCTAATTTGGTTCAGATCGAGCAGTGTTATTAGTATTTCTATAAAATTGTCAGTACCAGCTTGGAGTTATTTGTGCCCTGTTAATGACAATAGGTTCGCTTCTATATCGGAAAAATGTGGGAGTACACAAGTACACCGCTGCCTGCTCATTCGGGCCATACAGGCAGCATATTATGTTATTCGGGTCAAAAATGGAAGCCATAATCGATTATATTTACCTTTGACGAATGGGTAGCAAGTCCCGATCCATTAAAGTGAGTTTGGCTCGCCTCCAGCGGTCGGTTGTTTGTGTTTGTCCACCGGAGTGGCTTCTAGACCGCACATAAGATGTTTGATATACATACACCGCCGCCGTAACCTGTCACAGTGTAGGCGACCTTAATTTTGTAGTTATGACAGGTGAGAATTTGGCTCTGAATAGTAAGATAGAATATTCTTTATAGTACGCCAAAATAAATAAAAAATACAATTTTAAATAACCGTATTTCACTGCTACTTTAAAAGAGTATACTTCTATGGAGTTTCTTGTCGGCACGTCTCCATTAGATGCACTATTTGGAATTATTTGCAACTAAGTTTTGACTTTTCGATAGTACACACGGCTACACGATCAAGCTATACAAATCCAGTATAAGCTGGCCTTGACTCGTACGGAAAACCTTTACAATGGGAGATTATTATAAACTGGATTTGTATAGGCTGGCCTCTCATTGTGCGGAAAGCAATATTCGATCTGTCATCAGCAGCGGGCTGGATATGACTTCGTTGACTTTATTGGATTCTTGTATATCGAAATGTAATAAATATATTAACAGGACATGTTTGTTTGTATTCCAGGTGTCAATCCTCTCCCGCCTCTCGCAGGAGTCGGCGGACGAGTTCAACTTCGTCCGCGCGTACGAGTGCTTCCAGCATCGCTCGCACACCTGCCTGGTGTTCGAGATGCTGGAGCAGAACCTGTACGACTTCCTCAAACAGAACAAGTTCTCGCCTCTCCCCTTGAAGTACATCAGACCTATACTGCAGCAAGTACTAACGGCGCTGCTCAAACTTAAAGTAAGTTTTTTATATATTTTCTTGTAGTGGACGATAGTGACCCTTTGTGGGCTATAGAAAAATATTAATAATGCACTTTAAAAATAATAATGTAACTTTTTCAAGACGATCAACCGAAATGCAGCTTATGAGCGGGGTTTTTTTTTAAAACCACGGAAAAATATAATTACTGTAGGTTATATAGATTGCCACCGGGTTATATTCAATAACTAGGGACCCACTTTGGCTTCACACGTGTGCAATGTACTAATAATGTGCATATATTATAGTTAAATAATATAAAACTTCCGAATAAAATTCTTTAAATTATAGTAAAAATCATAACAAAATTCGTTAAGTATTTGAGAAGAGCTAAGTGCACAAACTCACAGACAGCTGCAGCAACAGACAGATGCAGCACTCTAAACTATGTACGGACGGCTACACATCAAACTAATAAAAACCAGTTTACGCTGGCCTCTTATTGTATGGGAAACCAATACAATGCGAGATTGGTTTAAACTGGATTTGTATAGGTTGACCTTCAGATTTTTCTGATGTAATGTTTCCATTATTCCAGCAACTGGGTCTGATCCACGCGGATCTGAAGCCGGAGAACATAATGCTGGTGGAGCCGGCGCGGCAACCCTACCGCGTCAAGGTCATCGACTTCGGCAGCGCCTCGCACGTCAGCAAGGCTGTCTGCAACACATACTTGCAAAGCAGATATTACAGGTCATTATTTACAACACTATTATGGACTACTGGCTTCGCCAACGTGGTTTCTCGGCTTTTCTGCATATTTTTTTTTCCCGCTTTTGCAACATTTTTCATTTATGCACCGCTCCTATTGGTCTTAGTGTGATGATATATTATATATCATCACACTAAGACCAATAGGCTAAGGCTATATATCATATATAGCCTATAGCCTATATATCATATATAGCCTATAGCCTTCTTCCTCGATAAATGGGCTATCTAACACTGAAAGAATTTTTCAAATCGGACACGTAGTTCCTGAGATTGGCGCGTTCAAGCAAACAAACTCGTCGGCTTTATAATATAAAAATATAAGTATAGATTTAGTAGTAGTAGTGTCTTGATTGCATGTCTACATGCCAGCATGAATGGGTCGGCACTGACGGGGAAGTACTACCCTCCCATAGAATATCGACTTCAAGTACCAGTATGCATACTGTTGTATGGTGGACAGCACATCAAGTTACCACACATTTTCCCAGTTGATTTTGAAATTTATCTTCAACAATTTAAGGTTTAAAGTCATTTGGAGAAATTTGACAGTTTTGTATACCTTGACCTGCTGCCGACTGTACAGATACAGTTATTTTAAAAGAGTGTCCATGGCAACTCCATGGACACTCTTTTGATCCGGATTATTTTCCATAGGATCTACTTTGTGGAACCGTGCAACTAGAGTCAATAACGTTTTATAAACGCTTGTAAAAGCTTATTTGAAATAAAAACATTTGATTTGAGTAGTGTCTCGCTGGCATGTCTATATGCCAGCATGAATGGGTCAGCACGACCGGAGAAATAGTACTCTCCCACGTATTATGTAAAAAAAAAAAATATTCTTGTCCCACCACACAGAGCACCAGAGATAATTCTGGGGCTAGCGTTCTGCGAGGCGATCGACATGTGGTCCCTGGGTTGCGTGGTGGCGGAGCTGTTCCTGGGCTGGCCGCTGTACCCTGGCTCCTCGGAGTACGACCAAATCCGGTACATCTCGCAGACGCAGGGCCTGCCCACCGAACACATGCTCAACAGGTCAGTACTGTATTTTGTCGAGGATAAAACATAGTGAGGAAACCTGCATGCTTGAGAGATTTTCTCGATGGCGTGTGAAGTCTGCCAACCCGCAGTAGGCTAGCGTGATGGACTATAGCCTGATCCCTCTCATTTTGAGAGGAGACCCGTGCCCAGTAGTGGGACAATATATGGATAGATGATGATGATGATGATGATGTACTTTTGTGCGTTTTGTAATGCAAGTATATAATTAATTGCAATTCTACAGTTTCTTCGAAATAACTAAGCACTTCTGAAGTTGTCCGTAAATGGTTTAACAGTGGTCAGTTTTAAATTTAAATAGATAAAAACACTTATTGATCGATTTTACAGGTGTGTCAGTTCGTAACGGCTAACTTCAGATTAGTGCAATTATTTGGAACAAACTGTAAATGGTATTTACAGCTGCCACTGCCTCGTTGGTCTAGTGGTCCCAATCGCGACTGCTACGCTAGAGGTCCTGGGTTCGATCGCCGGGTCGAGCAAAGTGTTATTGGGTTTTTCTATGAAATTCCCAGTAGCAGCTCGGAGTCTGGACTTGTGCCCGTTTAATGGCAATAGGCTCGCCCCCTATTACATGAGACCTAAACATACCGGCGAAATGTGGGTGTACTTCAGTACACCTCTGCCTAACCCTTCGGGGAATACAGGCGTGATGGTATGTACTTGGTAAAAACTAAAGGATTTTATATTTCCTTATTTTTAACCTCAAATAATGTCCTTTAAAGAATAACATATTATATTTCCTTATTTTTAACAGCATTAGACCAATGCAAATTTTTGATTCAGCTGTAGGTATATGATTGAAGTAACGTCGTAAAAACTTGTAATAAAAAAAAACTGCTTCAAAATAAAGTTATCAACGGGTTTCCTTTTATTAACAGTGCAAGTAAAACGGCGAAGTTCTTCTACCGTGACGTGGACAGCACATACCCATTCTGGCGGCTGAAGACACCTGAGGAACACGAATTGGAGACCGGCATCAAGAGCAAGGAGGCCAGGAAGTACATCTTCAACTGCCTCGACGACATTGGACAGGTAACACACTTGTATGAACATATGATTGACATTTTATAAAAGTAAGAATTTTTTATAGACGTCTAAGATCCCATGAAATCACGTATTGATCTATATATCTAGATTTATTTATATCTGTCTATGTGTGCGAAGTATTAGAAACATTTTAGGCGTTAACAAATAACTGGGATCTGGAAGCAACGAATTTATTGGAAGCAGTTCACACTGACGATGCGATGTCCAAAAGTCGTCCAAAATGTTGTTGCCGATGAAATCGTCCCTAGAGGTTGAATATTTGTTAAAAACAGCACCATAGCTACGTTTTAAGCTAAACAAAGATGAAGTTAAGCGAAAACTTAGTTAATATCGAAGCTCTGTATGACAATTTTGTATTGAAATTGACAATGGAAGCAGTGTACACTTAGAATCGTCTAAATTTTATCCGAAATTAGCTGTTTTTCCTTCAATTCATCAGTTTTCTTACAGTGAATCACTGAAGGAGCGTCGAATTTAGTTTAATTGTTTTTAGATCTGTAGTTAAATTGTATGTTTGTTGAACAGGTTAATGTACCAACGGATCTTGAAGGCGGCCAACTGTTGGCGGAGAAAGCAGACAGAAGGGAGTTCATTGATCTATTGAAGCGAATGCTCACCATGGACCAGGTAAGCAGAAGTATTAACTAGTTATCTTTATATTGAAATTATTAATTATTGTATATAGCATTTCACTGTGTGAACCTCTAAAACTATAGTTACAGCTGTAGTTTACTTTTGTTGGCACCAGAAATGATATACAAATGGCGATTGTTATTTTTGTTCCATTACACATACACTCAGTCATAAATAGAAACCGTCTATGTCTTTTAACACACATGTTATAGCTAGTGACAACGATTGCGTTCCAATGTTATCCGTACAGTCAGCTTTAAATATGGGAATAAAAAAAAAAACATTAAAAAAAATATTTTCTATACTGCTAGGGACATTAACTTGATCTAAATGGGATTAAATATATATCAGAAAGACAACAATTGCTCATACTAAAACATCATTTGTGTCGTTGAGATAAGGTTTAATTGCATTAGTTACTCAGATCATTTTGAACACTGACTAGGTACAAGTCTAGAACGCATTTATATTTACATGTTCTATTTGACTCTTATATTGTTATTTACAAACTGGGGCTTCCCAACACAGCCATTACTTGCATTAAGGGAAGCTCCAAACACTATACTGTTTTGTAAATTTATGAAGCAATAAAATTATTTTGTATTTCTATCTACAGGAAAGACGAATAATGCCGGGCGAGGCGCTGAACCACGCGTTCGTGACTCTTGCGCACCTCGTCGACTACGCACACTGCAACAACGTCAAAGCCTCCGTCCAAATGATGGAGGTAATTATATCAAACATTTATTTTAACTTTTCTGAGATTTTCTACCTACAACATCCTTCTATCATGGGGGAGAATATTCGATTATTTTCACTTTCTTGAGTAAATAGCGTAAGGTGATTGCGTAATAAGATCTTTTGGGGGTGATTTTTTAACATAACATAAAAATGGGAATATTTTTTGAAGCCTCTTTTTGGCAAATAAGGCTTCTATTGGTGATATTACGCAACCTGATTAGTTTATATTAACAATTTATTCAAGGATATTTATTACTTTGTCGCCAGCATATTAGATAATACAAAACTGTCAAATTACTCCAAATGATTTTAAACCTTAAAGGACTTATAGATTATTAAGTTCAAAATTAACTGAGATAATTTGACATTTAGTGGTAACCTGATGTGCTGGCCACAATACATTATTATAAAATTTTGCCATTTACACGAAAACTAGGTAGGTAGGTACATTTGAAGCAAAAGGTAGCCTATGTCATTCTCCTAACTCCGATCTGGTACCTATCTTGTTAAAATTTGTTTACTCGCGAACGTCACAAACAGATTTATTTTTGCATTTATAATATTAGTGTCAATATGTTTATTTACGTAATATTTGTTTGCAGGTTTGCCGTCGTTCAGGCAGCGGTGTGGGCGGGGTGGGGTCGGTGGGGTCGGTGGGCGCGGTGGGTGCGGTGGGCGGCGCGGAGTACGGCGTGGCAGGCGTGGTGGGCGGCGCGGCGCCGGCGCACCACCTGGCGCTCACCATCAACCAGCAGCGCCTGCGCGCCGCGCCCTACGACAACCTGGTCTGTTCAACAACACACAGTACTCACACTCACCGACCATGTATTATACAGGGTGGAAGGGACATACACGCACATCCGCTTACCACGAATTCAGTACATGATTCTGGACCCCTGACTGGTTTTTCATACAAAAGTACAACACGTACAAAGTACACCTATACGATCAAAATGTATGGAACAGCAGATTTTTTTGAACATAACCGACGAAAAATATCAACGCAAGCAGAATCATGTTTTGAATTCGTGGTAAGCGGATGTGCGTCGATGTCCCTTCCACCCTGTATATACGTAACAACTATCTGTCATTTATTTATTTATTTAGGTATATCAATAACAACAAACATAAACATTCATTCATTTTAATGAAAATCTATAAAAGATATTCCACAACATTTACAAATGTTAAAATTGAGTTGAAAATCAGTATCCGCAATTAAAAATCTTTACAATAGAATTTAAAATTTAAAACCACACAAATCAGTTGTTATACTATAATAAATTATTTTATGTAACTAAATCATTACATAAATATTAACTTGTGATAATATAATAATTGTAATGTTTCCTTTGTCAGTACCAACTATACCAAGGCGGTCGCGTGGCGGTGGGCGGCGCCCGGCAGTACGCCACGAGGGCGGCCGAGCCCTTCCCGCACCAGTTCGTGTCCTCGATACTGTGCCAGCCCGCTTATCAAGTAAATATACTTTTAATTATGCTTGAATCATCTTAAATTAAGGCGCGTGTTATTATAGGTATTTGTTAATATAGCATAATTGGCCTATAATGTTCTGTCTGCTGGGATACAGACATCCTCTCGGTGAGAGGGAGTAGGTCATAATTCACCACGCGGATCCACTGCGAGTTGTTAGATGTCACATGTCTTAGAATTTTTGGTTCTAGAACATGCTGGTTTTCTCTCACGATGTTTTCCTTCACCGTTGGAGCTACAATTCGTAAACCGCGGCCGCTACCACTGGGCAGTTAATTTATTTATTACTAGTTGACCCGGCAAACTTCGTTCTGCCTTAGATTGGGTTACACCCTGGGAGATTCCCATTATTGAAGCACCTTGAGATATACTTTTTCGTTTTATTGTATGGTGCTAGAACGAACAACGACGATGGTTTGAAACGATATTTAGGTACCTATACTCCAGTGTGTATATCATCCCGTATTTGTTCAATTCAATGATGGGAATCGACCAGAGTGTAACAATTATTACATTAAGAATACTACCACTAAATTCACCAAAAAGTATAATTTAAACACTGTCTGCCACGAAAGCCATTTATTCTTTTAATAATAAAATGATGAAATAAATCGACTCTAATAACATTACAAAAAGTATGACATTCACCAGGTGCAACAGCTAGCGGCAGCCGCTGCCGCCGCGGCCGCCGCCCACCACCAGCACGGCGTAGCGGGCGTAGCAGGCGTAGCGGGCGTAGCCGGCGTAGGCGGCGTGGGTGACGTCACCGGCGTAGGCGAGTGGCGCGCGCCGCTCATTGTGGAGCCAGCCCCCATGCCAGAGCCCGATGTCTGGGATGCCTTCCATCCGCATCACCCACAGCATCATCACCCGCATAAGAGGTACTTTACCTTTGACATAAATGTGGAGATCTAGGACCTACATTGGCCAATTCACGGACTCATGGCTACAGTTACTATAATTATACAGCTTATGGAGTCCGGGTATTTATTTAAAGTGGCCATTAGAGCTCCCACGGTGACAATTAGGCGTGTTTACATACTTGTTCGTGTCGGAAAATTCGATTCAGCAGAATTTGTTATACAACAAAGCCGAATCAGAGCAATTTCTATATTATGTTCGCCTTGTATCACTCGCCTTACCTGTGAGTACCTACATTTAAGATGAGCAGCAATGTATCTACACATATATTCGATTATAACGCCCAGCTAAGCCGATAAATGACCCGAACGAGTATATGGCTAGCGTTCAACTTAAATATAAATAAATAAATAAAATAAAAAAATTGTTGGGAACACGATTCTTGAGGGGTTGGGGGGAAAAACAGTTCCAATCATAGTGCTATATTGACTAGGGATTCGATTGACTGAGAAAATAACCGACAAGACACTTGATGACTAGCTGATAATTTTTGGAACACGAAAATTTCATATGTTGAGTTAAAAAACTGCGTGTAGTACTAAAAGCTGGGGTTGTCGACAGATCCACAAAGCAGCAGACGACGGTGCCGCACTACCAACCGCACCACCAAACGCATCAATACAGGTGCCTATAACATAATGTACACGTAGATGTCACACCAATTACCCATAATATCACAAAACTCCTTCCCTGTGCAAAATATCCTTATCTCTATTTGTGTAGTTCTTACTTAAAACGGATAGTTTTTTTTTTCGCAACTTGCTGTATATTCTAGGGCAATGGCAATAAGAATTGTCATATCAACTGTAACTTTGGCTTTAAATTCATTATCATATCAGACAGTAGGGTAAATTGAGGATTCTACCAAAATTGCCAATTTGCACTATTAATCTGCTACGATAAATATTTTAATTGTAAATACTTCATAGTTAATGACGCAACTGCTACTGCAATGAACCTAGAATGTCTTATAGACGTATGCTCGGCTACACATCAAACTATACAAAACCAGTATAAGCTGGCCTTGAATTGTATGGAAAACCTTTACAATGGGAGTTGGGTAGGCCTCCGGACATAGGAACAAAATATTTTCCATTGTATCTTTAATATTGATTATACATTAGCAGTTTCATGCAGTGAAGCAAGCAATCAGCAAGTTACATATTTTTTTACAAATAATCCAAATTAATAAAACCTTTAAACATCCCATTCATTAATGGGAATGGTAAGGTAGAATGTCCTAGGCCTTCTGAAAATCAGCGTTGCGGTTCAGTACTGCAACATTATGCTGAGCTGCTAGCCTCTTCGACTCATATTGATGCATATTTTTTTTTATCTTTTGTAATTTTATAATTATTACTTGTTATTTGAGTCGAATAAATTTTTCTTTCTTTTTTTTAATTGTATCATGATTTGTGACGTTGATAGTTGAAACTACAATGTTATGGTGTTGTACAGTATGGCAAGCAGCGGCGGTAAGAAGGAGCCTACTCAGCTGTCCCCGGTGAAGAAGAGGGTCAAGGAGGGCACGCCGCCCTCACGGCACAGGCATCACCATCACGATCACACGTTAGTACACAACACATACATAGTCATATTCATACGTACAGTCGCCAGCAGGTCAAGGTATACAAAACTGTCAAATTTCTCCAAATGATTTTAATCCTTAAATTGTTGAAGATAAAGTTCAAAATCAACTGAGAAAATTTGACATTTTGTGGTAACTTGATGTGCTGGTCACCGTACATATTTTTAGTCATATACTCTGCTAGGTATGGTTTGTTCGAAATAACTTTGCCAGTGTGAAATTAGCCGTTCCGAACCACCGCGGTGATAAAATCGTTTAATTGAGTGTTTTAATACATAAATATCGAAATTAGTAAACAAAATAATTAGAAATGTGAAACATATACGACTCTAATTATCTTTACACTCTTTCTAATAGAAAGAGTCGGTGTAAACATAATTAGAGTCGTAAATTTTTATAAATTTACCACTTCTAAACCACTTGCAGACAACTTCCGATCGGCTAACTTATTTCGAACAAATTGTACCGCTTCTACCTGATTTTGACATGAACATTTTTGACAATAACTTGGGAATGTTACTCATAATAATTATTTTGTCAGTCGAAAGGAAATAACGATAAAGCTCAACTAAGGCTAGAAAGAATTCAAATTTTCTCGGAATTCACATTTTTATTCACTCTTATTAAAGCTTTCTACTGACGATTAAATTAGTTACTTGTTGAAATAAGAATCTACCTGTATACACCAATCATTCGAGCAATTTCCAGAACCGCTTTTGTAATAACATTCATTTATTAATTTAGTGAATAACTTTAAACAACATAAAAAATAAACTGACCTCCATATCTCCAGCCGCAATAAATAACTTTCCAATGTCCTAAGCTTGACTCGGTGTGTTATCCAACAGCGTGATCGATTTCGCTTCAACTGACGATGTTCGGTTCAGGAGCGGTCGCGGGTGGGAAGGCGGTGCGGGGGCGGGGCCCGGGGCGGGGCCGCCGGTGGGGGCGGGGGCGGGCGGGCCCCACACTATCACGATACGCGACACGCCGTCGCCGGCCGTGTCCGTCATCACTATCTCCGACTCAGACGATGACAACGACCAGCCGCGCCGCAACCGACATCCGCACACCAATCAGCCGCATAACAATACTGGTATTTATCTTTTGCTATGAACAGTCGCCAGCAGGTCAAGGTATACAAAACTGTCAAATTTCTCCAAATGATTTTAAACCTTAGGCTCTAGACAGACGGACTGCATTTCAACTGCAATCCAACCGCAAATTGCAGTTCGGATGCAGTTTGAATGCATTAATTAAAAGTCGTATTGCACGACTGCAATAATAGAACTGCAAACCAAACGTGCAGACACAGTTCACACGATTGCACGCCGACTGCAATTGAACTGCAATCGGACTAAGTTCGGATAAAGTTCAAAATCAACTGAGAAAATT